>OV050030.1:185850886-185853386 GCA_920105625.2 Clusia tigrina | reverse complement strand
ATCCAATATTTTAACAACAGCAGTGGAGCAGCTGTGTCCAGGCCGAAAAACCAGATTGGAGTGGGGAAATAAGGTCAAATTTTCTGACGTGTTCTGAGATTTGCTCAGCCATGAGAGATTCACATACCTTTGATAAAGCCGACAACAAACTTACAGGACGGAAATCAGATGGTACATTAGCATTGGACTTTTTAGCTATAGGGATAATCGTCGCTATTTTCCAAATACTGGGGAAGCAGGGAGCTCGTTAAACAATGGTTAATTATATGGGTCAACGGGCTTAGAATGAAACGCAAAATAAGTTTAATAAATTTAATGGGAAATTCCATCCTCTCCGACAGCATTTGACTTTATCTTGTTGACACAGCGAGCAACATCATCTTCACCCACAGAAATAAACTCAAAACACAAATGGGCATTCAGAAAACACAGTCCCCTCGCAACTACAGCAGACATATCATCAGCAGACCACTGAACTACTACCAAAAATAGTCCATTCAGAATACCCGGATCAAATCCGACAATCTTCAGATTTCCCATTGCATACCCCAGCTTGTCTCAAATTATTCCACAGCTGCTTGGAAGGTCGTGCCAAACATAGTTTGGACATGAAAAATCTGCGCTTAGCCAATTTAATAGTAGAATTTGCATCATTTCTAGCTCTTTTGTGCTCTTCCCATCTAGATGCAGTTAGATTTCTTTTTCCACTGATTGTATGTTTCTATGCCGTTTTTTAATAGCCAATTGGGCATTCTTCGTAAACCAGGGACAACTGCTGTTAGTGACAGAACGAGTAACAAGGTGGAACATGCAAGTCAAACAAGGCACCAATTCTGTACATTAAAGAATCCAGCTTTTCATTCACAGAGCTAAACAGCCTACATTCAGACCAATTAATAAGTGACAGGTCATTAAACAAAAGAATCAAGATTAATTGATTTATAGTCTCGAAAGGAAAAAGAATTTTCAGCAACCACTGGGTTTAGATTTACATTCACTGAACAAAAAAATTAGATCGTGGTCGGATATAAACGATAATTGGTCAAAGATCATAACTGAAGAAATATCCGAAACCAGAAAAAAACATCCAACAAACTTGGAGAAGCATTATCTGCAAAGCGTGCTGGCATACTGGTATTCAGCACTTGCAGTCCAACTTCAGAAATTTTACAAATGAATTGCTTGGCAAGACTGTCCTTACATAACATGTTTATATTGAAATCACCACACACAATAAAATGATCATAATCGATTACACAATTTGACAAAGTAGCAAAGAACGGATCCAAACAGCAGTAACGATAAGGATTATATACACACGACAGAAAAACTTTTGTGCTATTGTCATAAATTTCAACATTTAGAAATTCCACATCTGAGCCTCCAGACATATTCAACAAATTCACTCTTAAATTACTTTTACAATATATTGCCACACCCCCGCCTTTTTTGTCTAATCTATCGTTTCGAAAAAGCTTGTAATTACCTATAATTCAGGCAAGAGTCACCTATACCTTCATGCAACCAGGTTTCGGATACACAAATTACATCAACAGATGAATTCTCAAAGCAGTGTCTAACATAATCCATCTTAGAATCACTTAGACTCCTCGCATTAAAATGTACAATGTTTTAATCCAGAGCGCTGGCTGCATAAAACGCCAATCAATGTTTTATGAAACGTCACTGGAGGCAGAAACTTCATCACCCATAATTAGCATAAAAAAATACATATCAGCAACACAACAATAAGCAATACAGTAATAGAAGAAGCAGATAGTAGAGAAGAGGAAATTACTTAAAAAAATAGTCGAGCACAAGGGCATATAGAGAGAGAGCATTTAAGCTATTAATATATGTAAATGTGCAATTTTAACACTTGAATAAAAATAAAGAAGAAACTAAATAGTGAAGTTGAGAGTAATATAGAATAATAAATTAAAATAAAATAAAATAGAATAATACATTAAATAGAATAATAAATTAAAATAATCAAGTAAAAAGTTGAGTTTTATGCTCCAGTATAGCTTCTGCCGGCAACTGCATCTACGCTCTCTCCTGCTACTCACTACTATTGCTTCAGCATTCGGATCGGCTCTCACAAAGACTCGGCCCCGAATTGTAAACGCTGACACTAGAAGTTTTTTGTCTTTTGAGCTCATTGGCCCGACGCAATATTTCACGATTGTTAATCGTTAGACTCTCATGTACATAAAACGAGCTGGCACCCTGAACCCCAATATCATTTAGCAACAGCGGCCTTTTACTGGACTTGCGGAAGCCAGCAATGTGCTTGAGCAACTGACTTCTATCACGTGCCGAGTGGAGTTTCACCAAAATCGGAGCTGTAGTGGTTTTGCTCAGGTTTCCCTTACCTCTCAGACGGAATGCCTCTCTCACTAGTGGAGTACTGACATTAACCGCTTTGCAAACTTGTGAGAAAATAGCAGACACATTTTCAGCTGCAGCATATATATATATATATATATATATATATAAT
>OV050030.1:185345314-185850686 GCA_920105625.2 Clusia tigrina | reverse complement strand
GATCGGCTCTCACAAAGACTCGGCCCCGAATTGTAAACGCTGACACTAGAAGTTTTTGTCTTTTGAGCTCATTGGCCCGACGCAATATTTCACGATTGTTAATCGTTAGACTCTCATGTACATAAAACGAGCTGGCACCCTGAACCCCAATATCATTTAGCAACAGCGGCCTTTTACTGGACTTGCGGAAGCCAGCAATGTGCTTGAGCAACTGACTTCTATCACGTGCCGAGTGGAGTTTCACCAAAATCGGAGCTGTAGTGGTTTTGCTCAGGTTTCCCTTACCTCTCAGACGGAATGCCTCTCTCACTAGTGGAGTACTGACATTAACCGCTTTGCAAACTTGTGAGAAAATAGCAGACACATTTTCAGCTGCAGCATATATATATATATATATATATATATATATATATATATATATATATATATATATATATATATATATATATATATATATTATAATATATTATAATTGAGTGTAATGTGTGACGAATAGACGTGTTTGTTTTGGCTGGCGGTTGCGTCGCGTAGTTTCAGTGTACTGTTTTGTTGTTGATCACGGGTTATCTTGGAAATTGGAGAGCCGGAATTGTTTGATTGGTGGAATTGTTTTTGTTCTTGAAGTGATTGTTTGTTTTTTAATAAGACTTTCAACTTGAATGTTTTGTGGTTTGAAAGCAATGCCTACCACTCGAAAAGCCGCGCCAAAAAAATTGACGTCCGTCTCTTCGCCGCAGTATTTGACTCCTACTCAAATACATGAAAAACTTGGTGATTCACCACTACCACGAAATTGGTTACAGCTGCTTGAAGAGAAGCTTCAACTGCAGCAGGAGTGCATTGTTAAGCAGGTGACTCAAAGCATAATTGATGCTGTCAAACTAGCTGAAGAGAGAGTTATGCAGAGAATGAGTGAGTTATCTGGTGAGCTAATCAATGTCAGGTCTGCTGTGGCAAAAATGGAGAAGCGGGTTGCTGTTGTGGAGGAGATGGATGCTGATAATCGGGCTCTTGGACGTGAGGTAGCCACGTTGCGTGATAAAGTGGCCAAATTTGAGAACGATGCGGTATCCTCTGATTTGATTATCAATGGTATTCCCCATGCTGCAGCTGAAAATGTGTCTGCTATTTTCTCACAAGTTTGCAAAGCGGTTAATGTCAGTACTCCACTAGTGAGAGAGGCATTCCGTCTGAGAGGTAAGGGAAACCTGAGCAAAACCACTACAGCTCCGATTTTGGTGAAACTCCACTCGGCATGTGATAGAAGTCAGTTGCTCAAGCACATTGCTGGCTTCCGCAAGTCCAGTAAAAGGCCGCTGTTGCTAAATGATATTGGGGTTCAGGGTGCCAGCTCGTTTTATGTACATGAGAGTCTAACGATTAACAATCGTGAAATATTGCGTCGGGCCAATGAGCTCAAAAGACAAAAACTTCTAGTGTCAGCGTTTACAATTCGGGGCCGAGTCTTTGTGAGAGCCGATCCGAATGCTGAAGCAATAGTAGTGAGTAGCAGAGAGAGCGTAGATGCAGTTGCCGGCAGAAGCTATACTGGAGCATAAAACTCAACTTTTACTTGATTATTTTAATTTATTATTCTATTTAATGTATTATTCTATTTATTTTATTTTAATTTATTATTCTATATTACTCTCAACTTCACCATTTAGTTTCTTCTTTATTTTTATTCAAGTGTTAAATTGCACATTTACATATATTAATAGCTTAAATGCTCTCTCTCTATATGCCTTGTGCTCGACTATTTTTTTAAGTAATTTCCTCTTCTCTACTATCTGCTTCTTCTATTACTGTAGTGCTTATTGTTGTGTTGCTGATATGTATTTTTATGCTAATTATGGGTGATGAAGTTTCTGCCTCCAGTGACGTTCATAAAACATTGATTGGCGTTTTATGCAGCCAGCGCTCTGGATTAAACATTGTACATTTTAATGCGAGGAGTCTAAGTGATTCTAAGATGGATTATGTTAGACACTGCTTTGAGAATTCATCTGTTGATGTAATTTGTGTATCCAAAACCTGGTTGCATGAAGGTATAGGTGACTCTTGCCTGAATATAGGTAATTACAAGCTTTTTCAAAACGATAGATTAGACAAAAAAGGCGGGGGTGTGGCAATATATTGTAAAAGTAATTTAAGAGTGAATTTGTTGAATATGTCTGGAGGCTCAGATGTGGAATTTCTAAATGTTGAAATTTATGACAATAGCACAAAAGTTTTTCTGTCGTGTGTATATAATCCTTATCGTTACTGCTGTTTGGATCCGTTCTTTGCTACTTTGTCAAATTGTGTAATCGATTATGATCATTTTATTGTGTGTGGTGATTTCAATATAAACATGTTATGTAAGGACAGTCTTGCCAAGCAATTCATTTGTAAAATTTCTGAAGTTGGACTGCAAGTGCTGAATACCAGTATGCCAGCACGCTTTGCAGATAATGCTTCTCCAAGTTTGTTGGATGTTTTTCTGGTTTCGGATATTTCTTCAGTTATGATCTTTGACCAATTATCGTTTATATCCGACCAGGATCTAATTTTTTGTTCAGTGAATGTAAATCTAAACCCAGTGGTTGCTGAAAATTCTTTTTCCTTTCGAGACTATAAATCAATTAATCTTGATTCTTTGTTTAATGACCTGTCACTTATTAATTGGTCTGAATGTAGGCTGTTTAGCTCTGTGAATGAAAAGCTGGATTCTTTAATGTACAGAATTGGTGCCTTGTTTGACTTGCATGTTCCACTTGTTACTCGTTCTGTCACTAACAGCAGTTGTCCCTGGTTTACGAAGAATGCCCAATTGGCTATTAAAAAACGGCATAGAACATACAATCAGTGGAAAAGAAATCTAACTGCATCTAGATGGGAAGAGCACAAAAGAGCTAGAAATGATGCAAATTCTACTATTAAATTGGCTAAGCGCAGATTTTTCATGTCCAAACTATGTTTGGCACGACCTTCCAAGCAGCTGTGGAATAATTTGAGACAAGCTGGGGTATGCAATGGGAAATCTGAAGATTTTCGGATTGATCCGGGTATTCTGAATGACTATTTTGGTAGTAGTTCAGTGTCTGCTGATGATATGTCTGCTGTAGTTGCGAGGGACTGTGTTTCTGAATGCCCATTTGTGTTTGAGTTTATTTCTGTGGGTGAAGATGATGTTGCTCGCTGTGTCAACAAGATAAAGTCAAATGCTGTCGGAGAGGATGGAATTCCTATTAAATTTATTAAACTTATTTTGCGTTTCATTCTAAGCCCGTTGACCCATATAATTAACCATTGTTTAACGAGCTCCTGCTTCCCCAGTATTTGGAAAATAGCGACGATTATCCCTATAGCTAAAAAGTCCAATGCTAATGTACCATCTGATTTCCGTCCTGTAAGTTTGTTGTCGGCTTTATCAAAGGTATGTGAATCTCTCATGGCTGAGCAAATCTCAGAACACGTCAGAAAATTTGACCTTATTTCCCCACTCCAATCTGGTTTTCGGCCTGGACACAGCTGCTCCACTGCTGTTGTTAAAATATTGGATGACATCAGAGAGTCATTTGATATGAGACATTTGACCTTGCTTTGTCTGTTAGATTTCTCTAAAGCATTCGATTCTGTAGATCACTCATTACTATGTGAAAAGCTACGGTTGAATTTTGGTTTTTCCAGCTCGGCGGTCTGTATGTTAAATAGTTACTTGGTTGGAAGGTCTCAAAGGGTTAGGGTGGGAAAGAATGTGTCTGCGTTCAGTAATTCAACCTGTGGGGTGCCTCAGGGGTCGGTGCTTGGTCCACTTTTGTTTACACTGTTCATAGATGACATTTTCAGTAAGTGTCGTCATGTTACCATGCATGCATATGCTGATGACCTTCAATTGTATTTGTCCAGACCTATTGGTCTCATTGATGATTTATGTGCTAGGGTAAACGAAGACTTGATCATAATAGCAGAATGGGCTATAGCTAATAGGCTGAAGCTCAACTCCCAAAAATCATATGTCCTCCCGATTTCCAAGTCTGGTTACCCTTCCTCTGATATACCGCCAATTTCACTAAATGATACAAAACTTAAATTTGTTGAAAAAGTAAAAAACCTTGGATACCACATTAACTCCGTACTATCCTGTGAGGATCACATAAATTCAGTGGTGAGTAAGGTATACTATACCTTACGGAATTTGAGGAGGACTGCATCATTTGTGCCTGCTGAGACCAGAAGGAGGTTGGTGCTTCAGCTTATTGTACCGATCATGAGTTACTCAGAGGTTGTTTATGGTAAACTTGACTCGGGTTCCAGGCATAAGTTGCAGGTGGCATTCAATAATGCTACAAGATATGTATATGGTTTAAGAAAGTTTGACCATATCAGTAAGTTTTGCAATCAGGTCCTTGGTTGCAATATTTTTAATTATATGGATGCTAGAAATTGCATATTTCTACATAACTTAATATACACGCGAACACCTAATTATTTGTTTGTAAAGTTGAAGTTTTGTAGATCGAGGAGAAATATGAACCTCTTAGTCCCTAATTACAAGTATTTAAACTCGAATAGACTCTTTTTTGTGAATGCCATCAGGTTGTGGAATTCGTTGCCTTTGGCAATTAGGAGTATATCAAGTAAGCACAACTTTAAGCAAGCAGTTTTTCACTACTTCTCTTAATGCTATTTTTTTTATTTTTTGTTTTTTATTTATTTATTTTTTTTTTTCCCCCTCTTTTCTGCTTTCCTACTTTTTGTTTCCTTTTTGTTTATTCATTGTTTTTCTGATCTGACTTTTCCTTATTTCAGAAAAATTAATTATTTTTAAAGTTAATTATTTATTTATTCAATTATTTATATGTTTAATTATTTATTTATCTGATCTTAACTTATTTATTTGTCTGATCTAATAATTTAGTTTAATTTAACTTACATTCTTAGTCTTATTTTAAGTAATTTTTGCTATATATAATTCATTGTTATTCGGATACTTCTTGACGCATTTAAAAGACCCTGTCTTATATGTGAACGCTTTAAAATAAATAAAAACAAAAAAAAATAAACAAAAAAAAAATTTTCTTTTTGGCAGACATGCCCCTTGTAATTACTAATGCTTTGTTAACGGATTCATCGTTTTATTTCGGAATCATTGATTTTAGTATGTCAGAATCGATTTTGATTCTTGACAGTGCATCCGCATTGGTGTTTATTTTGCCTTTTTTTATATATAATGTCGAAATCATAGTCGGACAAATCTAACCCTATTCTAGTTAACTTGGAAGATGGGTTTTTATGTGTAAACAATGCGACTAACGGTCTGTGATCTGTCACCACTGTGAATTTCCGTCTCTAAATACAGCCTCGTTTGACTGTAGTGATGTATTCCTTAGTGACGTCTCATACAGGTACTTGAACCAATATGAGACTAGGAATAATAATTTGATTGTTCAAGGACTTGAACCTGAACAATCCGTCGCAGAAATAAAAGACTCAGTTTTCTTGTTGCTAAAGAATCAAAGAGTGATTTGTTTATTGAAATTCATCGTCTTAAATAATAACTTATTGCTAACATCATCAATAATAATTAATAAGTACTAAAAGTAAATATCAGCAGAATATAACAGCAGCGCATAGCAGCATGTGCAAGTTCAATGAACATACGTTTCAATGCCACCCAAATGCTTATGCTGCATTTTTGGGAATGCACCTAATTCTTGTGCAGGTGTCATTTGAGCCACAATGCTACTGCACGCGCAGACTGCATATTCCTTGTTGTTGTTGTGGGTACAAACGTACGGATACATACAAATATACAGTTGAAGGTTGTGCGATTGATATTTATATGAATTCGTACATTCTCCCGCACGTTGACTGCGTCAACAACCTTAAAAAGTTGTATCAAATTTTGTTTCGTCTTCTGGTTCTTGCATCCTATTCCGCGGTAATGGCTGGGGTAGAGTGACATCACATTTATGCTTTTTTGATTGGATCTTCCAGATTGAATACATAATTACACAAACCGATAGGGTAAGCGCTGAATACCCGACTGCAGAAAGGTGAACACCCATTGTTTGGACTTTGGACGGTAACTCCCAAACTCTTTCTGATAATTGACCTTGAATGGTGCTGAGATTGGATAATTGCATATTGTAGTGTTCAATATTATTCGTGTAGTGTGATCGGTGCTGGCCTTGAACGATTTTGAGAATGTCAGTAGCATTGGCCAAGCTGACATATGAGGTTTGTACTGAGCTTGAGAGAGTTTTATAGCCGTGAATTGTGATAAAACTGTGTTTCAGAACACAAGATGGTTGTAGCTTCAGCATGCCCGATCCTTCTAATGTTAATTGCAAGGTTTCACCATCACATACTGCACTCAAGCGAGTGGCAAACTTCAAGGCGTAGATCCACTCGTTCTTATGATCCATTTGAATCCAGGTTGAATTGTCTTGAACTTCATGGTGGATGCAATCCCGTTGAGTATCATTGGCAAACAGTTTAACTTCACATGAACATACTTCAGATCCTCTGTTGTGTATCAATTGGGTATTGACGCGTAAGTATGTATATGGCTTCATCACTGTACAAGCCTCCAAATCAGCTAAACTCATGACAACGTATTGATCTCTGTGCGCGTTTATGGCTAGAAATCTGTTACAAGATTCTATTGTAGTCATTGAGCCATTTATTATGTTAGGAATTGGTACCATCCGATACAGTTCGAATCTTTCCTCTGCAATTAATGGCAATGAGATTCTAAAAATGGCATGCTTCTTTGTTAAACCACCTTCTACCTTCATTAATTTGTACAGTTGCAGTGAGTCCTCTTGATTCACTGGTATTTGGAGGGATGTTGAAAAATGAGTTTTTATATTGAGAATTTCTTCTTGCAGTCGAGTTGGTGATAGCAATAATGGGCTGATTTTGTTATGGTGTGTATCTGTCATAACATTCAATATTGATGATTGGATTCTTTGCAAGTGAGATGTTATCATAATGAGTTGTTGTAGATATTGAAGTTCATAAAAGTTACTTCAAACATGAACATATCATATACTATGTAAATACAGAGAATCAGTGTTCATAGATATGTAGGCACATATTCAAGTACATACGAGTGGTTTAATTTGTAATAGAATGTGGTTATAGTATTTCAAGCTGATATGACAAAGTAAAAAAAAAAACGTTTAAAACCTTGATTTTGTTGACTGTACCCTTAATCCAAAAATTATTTAGATACATTTTCTGATGGAATATTAACATTAATTTTAGCAAAATTGGTCTTTTGAGTAATTATTCTTCCTTTAGATTCACTCACAAAAGGTTTGATCGGATCCTGCTAAAGCGAAAATATAAAATCGAAAGAATAAACTTTGCTGAGATTTGTCAATTCTGAAAAAATGCAAATATCCAAAATTTCATGACAAATTGAATTCATTATGTTTAAAGAATCCAAAATCCGATAAAACACAGCATTTTGCTGGGGCTCGAACCCTAAGCCACAAAAACTATAGACCAACGAGCAAACCATTGAGCTAAAGACACTCATACTATTTTTGTTGATTTTGGAGCCAACTAAAATTTCTATAATTCTGTAATAACATTCCGCAAAAAATAACTTTTAGTCTTCTGCTAGTGCAGCAATGAGGTTTTGCTGTGCAATTCGATGGTGGCTTTTTTGGGGATAAAGCAAATAATGAAATAAATACATAGTAGTAAACATGCAAGCAAGCATAGAAACATTAGCACATGTAGTAAACACACACGCTCATATAGAACGAAAAAACCAGAATGTGTGTCTACATACATAATTTGCCTTTGCATTGCCGAGCACACTTCGGGGGTTGGCGCCATATGTAGCCACGCAATTTTAATTCATTTCTCTGAGTGAAGAGAACGATGTAATGTCTTCATAGTAGATTGTCTTTGCTGCACGCTAGGACTCTAATTACGCTGTCAAGTGGCATAGTGTCGCAGTGCAGCGGATGGGTCTGTTTTACGTATTGGTATGGTTTGGATGTGTAGAGTTTGCGTAGGTAGTTTTTCTGCTACACTACGTTTGTGCGCAATAGTGCACATGCACTACAATATATATATATATATATATATATATATATATATATATATATATATATATATATATATATATATATACGAGGTGTGATGAAAAAATAACCGTTATTTGCATCTTTTCGTGAGTTACGTATGTTCGATGTTCGCATTTCTTTTCTGTTATGTTGGTACACATATCTGTTATATATGTTGGCAATACCAACTCACGAAATTTGAAAATAACGGTTATTTTTTGATCACACCTCGTATATATATATATATATATATATATATATATATATATATATATATATATATATATATATATATATATATATATATATATATATATATATATATATATATATATATATATATATATATATATATATATATATATATATATATATATATATATATATATATATATATATATATATATATATATATATATATATATATATATATATATATATATATATATATACGAGGTGTGATAAAAAAATAACCGTTATTTTCAAATTTCGTGAGTTACGTATGTTCCATGTTCGCATTTTTTTTTTCTGTTATGGTGGTACACATGTCTGTTATATATGTTGGCTATACCAACCATTTTGGATTGTCAGTTTGTTTTTGACAGATAAAAAGGTTAGTCGTGTTCTGGTGTGCTCTTCGATTTTGTAATAATCGAAAAAATGGATCAAAGAAACTGTATTCAGTTTTGTGTAAAAAATGAAATTAAATGCGCAAGGACAATTGAAATGTTGACTGTGGCCTTTGGCGAGTCTACTATGAGCAGAACACAAGTTCAATTGTGGTATAACCGGTTTAAGGAAGGCTGAGAAGATGTCAATGGCGATGCTCGTCCTGGTCGCCCGAGCACATCAACAACCGACGAAAACATTGACGCAGTGAAGAAAATGATTTTGGATAATCGTCGAATCACTATCAGAGAGATTGCTGATGATGTTGGCATATCGTTCGGCTCATGCCAAGCAATTTTACGGATGTGTTATTGCTAAATTTTGAGCAAAAACAACGTCGCATGGACATCGCTCAGGAGCTGTTTTTGGCCAAAAACAAAACCGTTATCATGCCTCAACCACCGTATTCACCGAATTTGGCCCCCGCTTACATTTTCCTCTTTCCAAAACTGGAGACACCGATGAAAGGAAAGCGTTTTGCTACGATTGAGGAGATAAAAGAAAAATCGAAACAGGAGCTGTTGGCGATACCAAAAAAAGCGTTTCAGAAGTGTTTCGAGGATTGAAAAAAACGCTGGCATAAGTGTATTATATCTGAGGGGAATTACTTTGAAGGGGACAAGATAGTTGTTGATGAATAAATAAATACTTCATTTTTTGATCACACTTCGTATATATATTTATATATATATATATATATATATATATATATATATATATATATATATATATATATATATATATATATACGAGTATATATATATATATATATATATATATATATATATATATATTATACGAATTCTTATAAATATCAATCGCACAACCTTCAACTGTATATTTGTATGTATCCGTACGTTTGTACCCACAACAACAACAAGGAATATGCAGTCTGCGCGTGCAGTAGCATTGTGGCTCAAATGACACTTGCACAAGAATTAGGTGCATTCCCAAAAATGCAACATAAGCATTTGGGTGGCATTGAAACGTATGTTCATTGAACTTGCACATGCTGCTATGCGCTGCTGTTATATTCTGCTGATATTTATTTTTAGTACATATTAATTATTATTGATGATGTTAGCAATAAGTTATTATTTAAGACGATGAATTTCAATAAACAAATCACTCTTTGATTCTTTAGCAACAAGAAAACTGAGTCTTTTATTTCTGCGACGGATTGTTCAGGTTCAAGTGCTTGAACAATCAAATTATTATTCCTAGTCTCATATTGGTTCAAGTACCTGTATGAGACGTCAATAAGGAATACTATCACTACAGTCAAACGAGGCTGTATTTACATTTTGGTGACCCCGACGTGATAGAAGAACGTGATACAGAGGACATAAAATTGATTCAGCAAAAGCACAGCAGTGTGAGCATTCAATTTTATCACAATTCATCAATCGGTTTTAGTTCGAGCACACAGGGTGCTACAAAACACGATACTTAAGAAGCAAGAGCACAATAGTGTGAGCGTTAATAATGACAACTATTGACGATCTCGCCCGTCATCAGGACGACAATGCAATTGGTCTCCAAAAGGCCATTGCATCGACTATAAGAAGTCGCCGAAAGATCGGAAGACACTCGACTATATTGAAAGGAAATCCAGAGAAATTGAGGATTGGTTAATTTTCCAACGTATCGACAACCAAATTAGAAGGGATCCAACGGCAGCTAATGACCATCCATACTTTGTGAAGGATCTATACGCATCAATGGGCAACCGATACCAAGACTTCCTTGCAGACGTCAAGGAGAGCAAACAAATACTCACAGCAAAGGGCATAACTCAACCACAAGCAGTTAGTGTCCCAAGTTGCTCAACGGAACCTGCAGAGAAGGGCATAACTCAACCACAAGGAGTTAGTGGCCCAACTCGTTCAGCAGAACCCATAGAGAAGAGGCTTCAAAAGACTAATATGCCTAACATGGTGCACAAGCAAAAGACAGTTATTGCACTCGTGCAACGCATGTTAGACGATGTATTGGCTGATGACACACCCCATTCATGCCAATATTATACTACAAAGGCCAACCATATAGAATATCATTGGAATGCAGCCCGGAGATTTAATGATGTTATACTGGATTCTATAGATGACATGAATTCTGACGATTATAATTTTGAAGAATACCTGAGCATAGAGATGCATGTCAGTAACATAATTCTTATGCTTCAAGAGAAGGGAGTGACCGTTCCTGCAATTTCGAATCGAGCGTCACTCGCCGAACTTTTGCCAAAGGTAATACTGCCAAAATTCGATGGAGATTACCTGAAGTGGCAACAATTTTATGATTTATTCAATGAAATGATCCACAAAAGGCCACTTCCAACAATACAGAAGATGTGGTATCTTAAAACAAATTTGATCGGAGAAGCAGAACGATTAATTAGACACCTCACTCTAACTGAGAATAACTACCAAACTGCATGGGAATCACTCCAGGATCGATATAGCAATGTGTGATTGCTAACTTCAGCTCTGTTGGAAAAACTATTGGGGCAAAACAAACACTCAACAGACTATCCATCAGCGGCAGCACTAAAGGGACTTCATGATACAACCCAGGAAACCTTACTGGCATTAAGAAACCTTGGTTTAGACACGAATTCTTGGGATCCAATTATTCTCCACCTCCTAGTGAAGAAATTAGACAAAGGTACGCGGATTGCATATGAGCAGTCATTGGAGAAGCCAAAGGAATTACCTACCCTAAGGCAATTCTTAAAGTTTATTGAAACGAGATTCCAGTCTCTCGAGGCAATCGGCCAAAGAGAGCATACGGCAAAAACATTGACAACGGTAATAGCCACAAAACAAGGAATCAAGAAATGCTTGTCTTGCAATAGCCAGACACATCCGCTGTTTGCATGCCAAAGCTTTTTGAAACTTTCTGTTCAGAAGATGTTACAGTTCCTAAAAACACATAAGCTATGCATTAATTGTCTAAAGCCTGGACACTGGGCAAAGGATTGTATGTCAAGAAAATGTACTAAGTGTAATCACAGTCATAATACATTAGTACATTCTGAAGGATATCGCATCGAACCAGCCGTAAACCAGGTCAAGTATGAACCACACCCTCAACAGTCCACAACACTAGTAGCTTCGAAGGAGTCGAAGCAACAGGGATATGTGCTCCTCAGCACTGCAATGGTGAAAATAGTCAGCAACAACGGGCAGGACGTTGAATGCAGAGCCATTCTGGACTCCGGATCTCAGATCAATATCGTGAGTGAACGGCTTGTCAAGAGACTTGGAGCTTCAACGAAGTCCACAACAATGAATATCCAAGGAATAGGCAAGGGAACTCGGAGAGCACAGCGTCGAGTTAGCCTTGAACTACAGTCACGAATTAACGGCTTTTCCACTCGACTGGAGGCGTTCGTTCTAGGAGATATAATTTCTCCGCAACCGACAAAACCATTTGACATATCCAAATGGCCAATTCCGAAGAACATCACTTTAGCGGATCCAGTATTCAACCGTCCTGACAAAATCGATGTTTTATTAGGAGCGGAATTCTATCACCAATTATTGTCAATTGGACAGATACGATTAGCAATCGAACTTCCAACACTACAAAACACAGTGTTTGGCTGGATACTATCAGGAAGGATAGGAGAACTTCAGATGGCGTCAGCAACTTGCGGTATTTGCAGTGAGGATGATGATGATACAAACCAACTTATTGAACGGCTATGGAAACTGGACGAAGTCGAACTAGCTGAATCAATTTTATCCCCAACAGAAAGAGTTTGCGAAAATCATTTTATACAAAATACAACTAGAAACAATGATGGGCGCTTTATTGTAAAATTACCATTCGTAGAGAATGCAGCTGTTTTAGGTAGTTCAAGGGATATAGCAATCAACAGATTCCTGGCGCTTGAACATGGATTATCTAAATACAATGCCGTTCGTGAACAATATATCGAGTTTATGGAAAATTATGAAGCCTTGGGCCACATGAGGGAGATCAACATCAATGAAATACTCTCACCTAATTACTTCATCCCACACCACTGTGTACTTAAACCTGACAGCAGCACAACAAAACTGCGGGTGGTATTTGACGCATCTTCAAAAACGTCATCGGGAGTCTCACTCAATGACATAATGCACATAGGTCCAACCATACAATCCGAACTATTTTCAATCCTGCTACGTTTCCGTCTACCGAAATTTGTATTCACCACCGACATTGAAAAAATGTATCGGCAGATACTGGTCCACTCTGAAGATCGCCATTATCAATTGATCATATTGAGGAGCGACCCTAAGAAACCACTGAAGTGTTACGAACTTCACACTGTCACATATGGGACAAGATCGGCACCATACCTCGCCACAAGATGTGTCAAACAAATGTCATCAGAAAACGCCATCCGGTATCCACTAGGTGCTCAGATGCTTCAGGATAACTTTTATGTCGACGATGGTCTTGGTGGATCAGGCAGTCTGATTACCGCCATGGAAACTCAACGGCAACTCATCACTATGTTGAATGGGTATGGATTCAATCTACGCAAATGGTGTGCAAATAACCTTAAACTCCCGCAGACCATTCCACAAGGTGACCAGGAAGTTAATTTGGATTTTACTAACGACAAGAATGATTCAATAAAAACCCTGGGCCTGACATGGCTGCCAAAGACTGACCAATTCTGTGTAAAGGTGAATCTCAACCCCGTTAAACGAATTACCAAGCGGTCTGTCACCTCAGACGTAGCGAGATTATTTGATCCTCTTGGCATTCTAGCTCCAGTTGTAATTACAGCAAAAATCTTTATACAAGCATTATGGCAATTAAAAATTAGTTGGGATGAAGCTCTACCAGCTTACATACAAGATGGGAGCTTTTTCGAAGCGCATTGCAAGAATTGGACAACTTTAAATTCTCGCGACACATTCATAGAAGTGAGATGCCAACATCAATTCAACTTCACGTCTTCTCCGATACATCAGAAAATGCCTTCGGAGCAGCAATTTATATCAGATCTATCTTCAAAGAAGGAAGAGTAGTAGTGAAGTTGTTATGTGCCAAATCACGCGTAGCTCCACTTAAGCTACAAACATTGCCTCGCTTGGAACTATGCGCAGCTGTACTAGGCTCACAGTTGGCAGCTAGGGTAAAAAATGATTTACGGTTAAAGGATTGTCGCACCTTTTTGTGGACAGACTCACAAATTGTTCTGTCTGGGATTAATTCAGCCTCCTCATCATTTCAAACATTTGTAGCCAACAGTTTAGCTACTATTCAAGGTTTGACATTAGCAGAACAGTGGCGTCATGTTAGCTCCAAGGATAACCCAGCTGCCGTTGTCTCACGAGGATTATCACCAAGAGAATTTGTGAGATGTGGCCTGTGGCTTTACGGGCCATTTTTTCTACATGGGAAAGAATCAGCATGGCCTCCCAAGTTTGCTCCACAGCTAGCCATTCCCAATAACATCGAGAGAAAACGAACGAATCCAGCATCCTTGGTAGCAATTGACTCTGAAGAACTGGTGTATACAATCAACCACCGAAACTCTTTCAGGACTCTTCAACGCATCGTAGGATACATTTGTCGTTTCATAAGCAACACTAGATGTAGCAAGGACGTACGAAAAACTGATATAGCGCTGACTCCCATCGAATTAGATCATGCATTAAGAGTCATTGTTCAAGCTATGCAAAGATCTGATTTCAATGACGACATCATGTACCTCAAGAAACACATGGATCCCAAGGGGACGAGTACATTGAAGAGCCTATCACCATTTTTGGATGACGCAAACATTTTGCGAGTTGGCGGACGATTGGAAGCATCACTGATACCTTATGAAGCAAAACATCAAATGCTCATTCCGTATAATGATCCCTTAGCAAAACTACTAGTTGAGATGACTCACATCGAGAATAAACACTTTGGACCTCAAGCCTTGCTGGCCATAATAAGGCAAAAGTACTGGCCCATAAAAGGCAAATCATCGGCCAGATCAACAGTACAGCAATGCATACGATGCACCAGGGCAAAGCCTCAGTTGCTGAACCAATTAATGGGAAACCTGCCAGCAACACGAGTTACACCAGCACGCCCATTCATTAACTCTGGAGCATTCTGGGTGTATTACAAAATTAGAGGGAAAAGACCACACAAGGCTTACATATCCGTTTTCTGCTGTTTTGTTACTAAAGCTGTCCATTTAGAACTTGTAAGCGATCTTACGACAGAAGTATTCATTGGCGCTCTGAAACGTTTCATTGGCCGACGTGGAAATTGTCAAAACTTATATTGTGACAACACGACAAATTTCGTTGGCGCCAAAAACAAGCTTACGGAACTGAGTACATCAATATATTCAGATGAAGGGAAAACAAAAATTGAGACCTAATTGTGAAGATGAAATTTGCCAACTGACAAATTTCACTCACACAAAAACCTGTAAAAACACTAGTAGGCGAAAGAAAGCTATAAAGTCGATTAAACGCGCAGTAGTGAGGGCATTGGCAAGAATAGAGAGCGGAAAATATAAAAAAACACTCCACAATCGGTATTTTAAACAAAGACACCGAGCAAATTTAACTCACAGGATTTTATATTAATAATTTTTGTATACGACCCCTGAAAGTTGCTGAGTTTTTCCCTCGGCAATGGAAAGTGCGTTGCAGGACTAAATAATATCCAAGGATAATCCAAGTGCAGGACTAAATAATATCCAAGGATAATCCAAGGACTTGTTGCGAATAAGGACTAAATAATATCCAAGGATAATCCAAGTGCAGGACTAAATAATATCCAAGGATAATCCAAGGACTGGTTGCGATTAAGCACTTTCAAGGACCCACGAAGAACTTCAAGGATCCTTGAGGTTTCTGGGTATAAATTCTGTATACGATACCTGGTTATCCGGCGAGCTTACCCCGGCGGAAAATTGAGTCGTTACACTATGAAGAGCTGGAAACAGTCATTATTGAAATAGCAGCCATTCTCAACTCAAGACCAATAAATTCGATGTCCAACGATCCAAATGACTTAGGCGCCCTGACTCCAGGCCACTTCTTGATAGGAGAACCACTCAACACGCAAGTCGATGTAAATAACATCCCGTCAACTTCAAATTTGCTGACCCGGTGGAAACTCGTATCCCACATCAAAAATGAGTTTTGGAAACGATGGTCGCACGAATATTTATGCGAGCTTCAATCTAAAACCAAATGGACACATCAGCACAATAACATCAACCAAGGGGACATGGTAATAATCAAGGAAGACAATGTTCCAGTTCTTCAATGGACACTAGGAAGGATAACAAGGACGTATAAGGGCGATGATGGAGCAGTACGAGTGGCTGATGTTAGAACAGCTACTGGAACTTGGAAACGTGCAATCCATACATTAGCTCTACTACCCATAAATGATAATAGGATCCATGACCAACCAACAAGTCATGAGAATCAAGATGAAAAAGTAGAAATACCAACAAAACGAATAAAAACAAGACATACGGGGCTCACAACAGAACTGCTGGGATTACTCATCATACCAATTGTCATGGGAGGTCCAATAAGATTTTCGCAGATTGCTAACACCAAATTCAATACGAAATTGGGTATTTACTTCGAAGGAATAGGTTCAGCACATTTCGAGAGGTCAGAATGGAAACTTGTAGTGTACTACGAACTAGAGTCATACTGGGCAGAACTTACGACTTTATCCAAGGGCATCAGTAGTTTACGACAGTTATGTCAGAAGCTGCCACCATTTACTTGTCATGATACTCTTGTGAACTTCGACCATGTTGAAGCTGAATTACAAATGGATAACAAGATATTGTTTCCCCATCGATCTAAAAGAGGTGCTGTGGATATAGTGAGAAATATTGCAAACTCATTGTTTGGTGTTTTGAACTCAGAATATGCAGAATCAATGTCAAAAACCATTCAGCAAGTGAAAGAAAATGAAGGCCATCTATTAGTCCTGCTCAAAAACCAAACATCAGTGATTGATTCTACTATCAACGTGATCAAACAAGATCAAATAGAAGTCAAACGAAAATTCGATAGTCTTGACAACCAAATCAAGACATAATGAAAACCTTAAATCACATTGAAGGAGAAAAGTTTCAAGCCAAGCTGACTCTTTATTTCAGCACTCTGACCCTCCAACTCATTATGATAACATCTCACTTGCAAAGAATCCAATCATCAATATTGAATGTTATGACAGATACACACCATAACAAAATCAGCCCATTATTGCTATCACCAACTCTACAAGAATAAATTCTCAAGATAAAAACTCATCTTTCAACATCCCTCCAAATACCAGTGAATCAAGAGGACTCACTGCAACTGTACAAATTAATGAAGGTAGAAAGCGGTTTAACAAAGAAGCATGCCATTTTTAGAATCTCATTGCCATTAATTGCAGAGGAAAGATTCGAACTGTATCGGATGGTACCAATTCCTAACATAATAAATGGCACAATGACTACAATAGAATCTTGTAACAGATTTCTAGCCAAAAACGTGCACAGAGATCAATACGTTGTCATGAGTTTAGCTGATTTGGAGGCTTGTACAGTGATGAAGCCATATACATACTTATGCGCCAACACCCAATTGATTCACAACAGAGGGTCTGAAGTATGTTCATGTGAAGTTAAACTGTTTGCCAATGATACTCAACGGGATTGCATCCACCATGAAGTTCAAGACAATTCAACCTGGATTCAAATGGATCATAAGAACGAGTGGATCTACGCCTTGAAGTTTGCCACTCGCTTGAGCGCTGTATGTGATGGTGAAACCTTGCAATTAACATTAGAAGGATCGGGAATGCTGAAGCTACAACCATCTTGTGTTCTGAAACACAGTTTTATCACAATTCACGGCTATAAAACTCTCTCAAGCTCAGTACAAACCTCATATGTCAGCTTGGCCAATGCTACTGACATTCTCAAAATCGTTCAAGGCCAGCACCGATCACACTACACGAATAATATTGAACACTACAATATGCAATTATCCAATCTCAGCACCATTCAAGGTCAATTATCAGAAAGAGTTTGGGAGTTACCGTCCAAAGTCCAAACAATGGGTGTTCACCTTTCTGCAGTCGGGTATTCAGCGCTTACCCTATCGGTTTGTGTAATTATGTATTCAATCTGGAAGATCCAATCAAAAAAGCATAAATGTGATGTCACTCTACCCCAGCCATTACCGCGGAATAGGATGCAAGAACCAGAAGACGAAACAAAATTTGATACAACTTTTTAAGGTTGTTGACGCAGTCAACGTGCGGGAGAATGTACGAATTCATATAAATATCAATCGCACAACCTTCAACTGTATATTTGTATGTATCCGTACGTTTGTACCCACAACAACAACAAGGAATATGCAGTCTGCGCGTGCAGTAGCATTGTGGCTCAAATGACACCTGCACAAGAATTAGGTGCATTCCCAAAAATGCAGCATAAGCATTTGGGTGGCATTGAAACGTATGTTCATTGAACTTGCACATGCTGCTATGCGCTGCTGTTATATTCTGCTGATATTTATTTTTAGTACATATTAATTATTATTGATGATGTTAGCAATAAGTTATTATTTAAGACGATGAATTTCAATAAACAAATCACTCTTTGATTCTTTAGCAACAAGAAAACTGAGTCTTTTATTTCTGCGACGGATTGTTCAGGTTCAAGTGCTTGAACAATCAAATTATTATTCCTAGTCTCATATTGGTTCAAGTACCTGTATGAGACGTAATTAAGGAATACTATCACCACAGTCAAACGAGGCTGTATTTACATTTTGAAAAAAAAAAAAAAAAAAAAAATATATATATATATATATATATATATATATATACATATATATTTATATATATATATATATATATATATATATATATATATATATATATATATATATTTATATTTATATAGATTTATCAATATAAACTATTAAAAATATATTTCTAATTTTAAATATATAAATATAACAAAAAAAATATATATATATACCAGAAATAAATTTCTATAAATTATACTTATATTCACAATGAAAGTAATTTACTAATTATAAATAATAAAAATATTAATATTTACTAACAACAAATATATCATAAGTTATAAATATATACACTCAATAAATAATTTATTAATTATAAATTTATACAATAACATAATATTTCACTATTTAGAAATATATACTTATATTATAAATATTTACTAATACAAAAATTTTCTTTTGAACTTTTTCGAATAGATGGGGTGGGGCTTCCTTGACATCATTCTGCTGAAGGACTCTTTTTTGTAACAGGTGAGTTGTAATTCTTTATTCTTCCTTGATTAAAATTTTCCTTACACTTATTGAGACTCAGTCTCTCGGCTATTTCATCAGTGCTACGATGATCTGTTCAACAGACCACGGCCACGATGAGATAGCTGGCTTCGTCTCACATTTCGTCTCCCCCTCTTGTCGTTGCAATTGGCGTGACACATTGGCACGTCAAGCCACCGGCAAGAGTGGAGCACATAAACTCAACACAAAATTACTCTATCCACCAATATACTAGACCACAAAATCACAATACACAACACACAAGGAAAATTTTAATTTACATTTTTTTAATTGGGCGTCATTAATGTTGCGAACACCCCTAGTCATGATGCAGTGTGGTGGCCTCGGCTAGCTCGCAGCAACGGTCGTGGACTCCAACCCGCCACACTGCATTAGGTGGGGCAACACTAAATAGAACGAAAAGGCATCCAACTCACCATTTGTTTTTCTTTTCCCGCCGGGCATCCTCCTCCTCGACGTCAAGCAAGCCCGCCCCATCACTTCCGCTTTAGCCTAACATATTACATATATTTACACTACTAAACATTATACTTTTGCATGACTAAATTAACTTTTAAATATTAACTATATAATGCAATTTTTTTTTTTTTTTTTGGGTAGGGAGGGTAGAAATGCCGTCACAGATTTCGTATGTGAGAATTGCACCCACTAAAACATCCCCCTCCCTCGCTGAGAACATCTCCCCACCCTGGAACCCTTTTTATACTTCCTTCAAGGGGGAGATTCTCACTTCGTCCCTATTGGACTCTCAACATTATTCCTGCGTCCAGGTCCCGCTTTTTCCGTCGGACGGCGTTCAGCTCTCCTGTAATAAATATGTTATACTAGTATTTTTATTTTAATAAATGTTGTGTTATACTTAGTTAGTATTTTTACATGAAATTAATTAAATTTGTATTTTTTATAAAACTATATATATATATATATATATATATATATATATATATATATATATATATATATATATATATATATATATATATATATATATATATATATATATATATATATATATATATATATATATATATATATATATATATATATATATATATATATATATATATATATATATATATATATATATATATAATCAGTTGAAGGGTTATTTAGCAGCTCGCGGGGGATTTTGTCCGAAGGAAGATTGCTCCTCTCAATATGAAAGTGCTGGCATTCGTCAAATAAGTGGATTATTGAAACTAATTGTTTATTGCAGAAATGGCAATTTGGCGTGCCTGATCCATTTTGCAGGTGTTCGTGGCTAATTCTGATATGCCCTAGTCTGAGGCGAATGATCGGACGGATCTCGAATTAATTGAGATGTGTTAGGTAGTTAGGGCAAAGTCTCAATGCGTTGATAGAGGCATAATGGTGTACGTAGTCAGCCCAAGAGCTGTACTGCATTTGAAGCATATATTCATATATATAGCGGTGTATGTCTTTTTTTCGATGGTGTTTGTACCTGCTCCAACGCAAAAGTCCAATCAGCAATTCCTATTACCAATGCCTGCTCTTGAATGCTGAATAAGCAGTATACCCGACGAACAGATATACAACGTGTGAAGCCTCATCAGCATTTCCTTACACGTGCGGTCGAAAGCATTAATTTGTCCTAAGTATGCACAAACGCTGGTGCCTTGTACAAAACTGCCAACACCACATATATATTTCCAGACGTGTTCTGTTTTGCTACTACTTTCGAGTAGTAAAACCCGATCGGACACGATAGCTGGGCTCTAAGCTACCGAAGGGGTCGGCAGGTCGCGGATAGCCGAAATACCTGTAGTAGCAGGTTAGTTGTGAATAAGTATCTGACAAATAAGCAATCTCCGACGAGGAGCGGCGGGAATCTGAGGACGCGGTAAAAAAGCTAGCAAGTCTGTTGAAATTCCTGTGACAGTGGCGAGTTGACACCACCTCTTTTGAAGTATGTACCTAAAAATCCAGGAGCAACTGACACAAAATGAGTGGTTTCACTGGTCAGCGTCTGTTCTCCATGTTAGGAGCGGCTGTTTAAAACACGAATGCCGGCCTTCGGGCTATCAGGATTGAATCCAGTAAGATTCTGATTATGGTATACTGGAAAGGAAGCAGACGACACTGGGCTGGAGTAGTGGTTCCCTCTTACCACAGTAGGCGGAGTGAAATCTTGCTGAAATGGCTTCCAGAAAGATTCGCTACTTCTTCCGTCCTTTTAAAACCTGGCAGGTCTCACAATACGTTCGAAGCTCGTAGCCACAGCGGTGGCCACGTAAGTTGGGTTGAGATAACTCCCCATTAGTTCCGGCTCGAAATCTGGCCCTGAACACTGTTCCCCATAAGGGACAATGTCAACCCCCGCATGGCCACCCTGAATTCACAGATAACCATGGGACTTACGGAAACTACTTGCACGAGAGGAGACTGCGGTTGTGAGTTTGGGCCCATATTACATGGACAAGCAAACAAACTTAAAAAACATAAATAACGATAACAATAAGCAGACAACAGGCGTAGCGGATATCTTCAATAGAAGCTCTCTCAGCGAAAGATCACCGCCACACAGCAAAGTACTGTGAGCATACGGCGTACCAGGTGGACAAAGTGTAAATGATGTAACAGGCGATACTCAAAGTGCACACAGTAACATAATTGGGACATCAATATCTCACTATACGGGCTCCCCTAGCACTACAAATTTTAGCCAACAGGTGGTGTGCAAAATGAAAACAGTGAAAAAAACGGACGAAAAACTACCAGTATCAACTCCGCCTATATCCACTCTGGACACTGGAGCAGCAAAGGAACGAACAGAAGTTGCGGTAACACCCCTCAATGCTCAAATGACAGCTCTGGGGAAGGCCATAAACGATTTACTGCAGTTTTGCAAGATTAGGCCAAATGTGCATAATGAGGTAAAATGACTAGCAGCGGTTATGAAGGCAAAACACGTCGAGATCGAGATGCAATTAAAGAGCATGCGCACCATTCAAAACGCTCCACAGCTGAGCACGATCACAGTTGGAGTGAACACGGGATCTGGGAAGAGGCGAAGGGCCAACGCCAGTCCGACAGGGAGAACAATAATGAACTGCGAAGCAACAACGGGGCCCGTGAAAAGAGTGCGAGCAAACAACTATCCTAGCGCGACACTTGAAATTCCACCTGCGCAGGTCACCTGCCCCAAGGCACCAGCCAGGAAAGAGGTGGTCACGCAGGCACAATGCCCACAAACAGGAGATGATGCCCCAAAACCGCAAGAGAAGGAACGGTGGACAAAGGTGGAAAAAAACCAAGGAAAAAGCAACCAAACGCTAAATCCAACGATATAAAACCTAGACCTGATGCCATCATAATTACGGCAGCGGTGACTCGTCAAACGCCGACATCCTTAAAACGGTGAAAGCCAGTACTGCGTTGAAAGAGCTAGGGGGAGATGTTAGGCGCATATACCAAGGTAACAAAGGAGACCTGATAATCAAGCTTAAGAGTGCTCCGGAAAATAAGACGGCAAAATTTAAAGCGGCGGTTGGAGGAAGTTCTCAGAGATGCGGCAAAAGTAGTGGCAAAAACGCACTGCATCAAAATACAATGTAGAGATGTGGATATGATTACTACCCCCGAGGAGATTTGCGACGCTTGGAAGGAAAAGGATAACAACAATATGCGAAAGTGTTATGACGGTACGCAGACAGCGTATATCGATCTTCCCGTAAATGATACCAAACAATTACTGACTGCGCGTAATATACAAATCGGATGGGTAAATTGTAGGATTCGGGAGACGGTATCACTTAAGCGTTGCTTCAAATGCTGGGGTTACGGTCATCTGGCGCATCACTGCAATGAACCCGTAGACAAAACAGACATGTGTAGAAGGTGCGGCGAAAAGGGCCACCTAGCAGCAACCTGTAGAAGCAAAGAGAGGTGCGCTCTATGCGAAGGCACTCATGCAGCGGGCAGCTACAAATGTCCTGTATATTAGAAGGCGAGGAAAGATTGCGGACAATGAGAATCGTGCAACTAAACTTAAACCGATGCGCGGCGGCCCAGGATCTCCTGAACTAAACTATGTTCGAACAAAAATTCGACGTGGGGCTATTGTACGATTGCTCAATTCAGCAGAAGATGACAATGGCGGAAAATGGTTTCACATGGGCGAATATAAAAAATGTGTACTTTTTTCGTGCTATGCTCCCCCCAGTATGACTATAGATGACTTCGAGCGGATGTTGATGGCCTTGGTGACAGAAGCGCGAGGTAAAAGTCCGGTCGTAGTAGCAGGAGACTTCAACGCCTCGTCCACAGCATGGGGAAGTACACGTACAGATCAGCGAGGAAGAATTCTGGTCGAATGCGGTAGTAAGAATATATTCCAAACAGGCTGGAGGGGTTCCGTGATAGACTTCACCTTCGCACACAATGTTATAACTCGCAACGCACAGTGGCAAGTCAGCAGCATATACACACACACAGTGATAACCGGGCTATTGATATAGATATCACTGCGCAGAAAAAACAACGAATTCGCAAAGTGCCAACAAAACGATGAAAATGGCAGGTTTTTGACGTGGAAGCCTTTAATACCACCTGGAAAGATGAGGAAATCCCCCTGGACACGGCAGAAAAGATGGCTGTCAGGATAACGGACAAACTCAGCATGGCCTGTGACGTGACAATGCCAAGAATATCAAGCAGAATTGTGAGGAAACCAGTCTACTGGTGGAATGACGAAATCGCTAATGCGAGGAAAAGATGTAACCAAGCGCGCAGAAAGGCAAAACGAGCTCGCAATAGGCCAATTTGGGAAACGCTGCATCAAGTACATAAAGAGTGTAGGAAAGTACTGAAAGTAGCCATTAAAAACAGCAAGAACGCATATTTTAAGGAGCTCTACGACAGTTCTGATCTTGATCCATGGGGTAACGCATATAAGTCAGTGATGGCCAAACTTAAAGGGCCAAGAGCACCGCAACCAACAGAATATAAATTGATGCGCAAGGTGGTTGCAGCTCTCTTTCCCCCCACAGGAAGAAAAATTCTGTACAACGGCCAACAAATAAACAGCACAGAAATCCCCGAGATTTCCACTGATGAGATAGTGCGCGGAAAATCGCTGACGGCAAAGCACCCGGGCTAGACGGTTTGCCCAATATTGCGGTAAAAGCGGCGGTCAAGGCAACACCTGAAATCTTCACGCAGGTGTACAATGCGTGCTTAAAGGAGGGAATATACCCAGATATTTGGAAAAGGCAGAGGCTGGTATTACTGCTTAAGCCCGGAAAACAGCCAGACCACCCATCCTCGTACAGACCAATTTGCATGCTCGATACGCTGGGTAAAATCTTAGAGAGAATTATCTGCGATAGACTGCAAGAATCACTTGAAAAGCCAGGAGGATTGGCAGCAAATCAATTTGGATTTCGGAGATCGCGATCCACCGTGGATACAGTCCAAGCAGTGATGGATATTGCAAGAGAAGCACTCAGCGGGAAGATATGGGTAAATGGAAGCAAAAAAGACTGCGCAGTAATCACATTTGATGTGAAGAACGCTTTCAACTCGGTGAGTTGGCCATTAATCATAAGCGCCCTCCGGAAATTCGCTGTCCCGGAGTACTTGTTGCGAATTTTAGCAAGTTATTTTCACAACCGAGTACTAATTTACGATACGGACGAAGGGGCAAAGCAATATAAGATCACGGGGGGAGTACCTCAGGGTTCTGTGCTCGGCCCTTCATTGTGGAATGGTATGTACAATGACATACTCCAACTGAATCTACCGGAAGATACTACGGTAGTAGGCTATGCGGACGACATTGCTGTGGTAGCAGTAGCAAAACGGACATGCTCCAAACGATATGCAATGATGCGATCGTCAGAATAAGAAGCTGGCTTGATGACTCAAAACTGGAGTTGGCGGCCCAGAAAACAGAGGTGGTCCTGCTGAGCTCCAGAAAAGTGCGAGAGCATAAAACAATAACGGTGGGCGAACACGAAATTACATCGCAGCCGTATCTTCGGTACTTGGGAGTGATCATAGACGCGAAACTGACCTTCAAAGAACACCTTAGGACAGTATGCGAAAAGGCTGCTCGCGTCAACGGTGCGCTCACAAAGATGATGCCAAACTTGGGAGGGCCCAGATAAAGTCGAAGGAAGCTACTATCGAGGGTAACAACCTCGATCATCCTATATGCGGCTCCAATTTGGGCAGAAGTCGCGCGGACAGAGAGTGTCTCAAAAGGAATCCGATCTGTACATAGGTTAAGCGCGCTAAGGGTTGCTAGCGCCTTTTGGACAGTTTCGGATGATGCCATTTGTGTGTTATCAAGTAAGCCACAAATCGACCTGCTTGCATATGAAATGCAGGATTTGTATAGGAGAGCGACAAGACCAACGGCTGCAGATAAGCTTGAAATAAGACAGAAAACCATGCAACAATGGCAGCAAAGATGGGAGCAATCTAGCAAATGCCGATGGACATTCCAACTGATACATAATATCAACGAATGGTACTCGCGCACACACGGCGACCCTAACTTATATTTAACACAGATGCTTAGTGGCCACGGGTGCTTCAAGGAATACTTGCACAAATACAAATACGATGTTGACCCGTTTTGTCCAAGTTGCCCGGGAGAGCAGGAAAACGCGCAGCATATAGTTTTTCATTGCCCGCGATTTAACGAGAGCAGAAACAACTTGAGCGCTATCTTAGGAGAACAACCAGCAGTGACTAATCTGGTAGGGCATATGTGTGAAACCGAGACTAAATGGGAGGCAGTTTGTTCTACAGTATCCATTATGATGATAACTCTGCGGAACACTGAACGCGCCCGAACAGCAGCACGCCTAAGCCAGCGCAGTGCTGAGGAAAACGTTAATAGGGGTGGATCAAGAAGTAGGACTGAAAATGGACACACCTAAGACTGACGATTGAGCGGTAACGCTCGTAACGGCCTCTCGACGTATTACCTAAAGGTGACGTCCCGAGAGGATAATCCGTCTGGACATCGGGGTGATTTTAGTGGGTTGAGGCCCCACACTACAAGGGTTTTTGACTGCTTTACAACTCGTACAAAAAACCACATATACATTTAATTCTGTAGAATAAGCAAAATTGTGATATAAATTCAATCAATTAATAAATAGAAATTGAGATATACTTTTGAAGTCAAACATTCAACAGTGTTTTCCTTTATCGCCATTATCAACCACAAGGTTAATTCAAGAATACTACTTGATTAGCCACACCACTCTTTCGGTACTGTACCCAAAGAGACATCAGAATTCAGTATTTTTACATGAAATTAATTAAATTTGTATTTTTTATAAAACTATATATATATATATATATATATATATATATATATATATATATATATATATATATATATATATATATATATATATATATATATATATATATATATATATATATATATATATATATATATATATATATATATATATATATATATATATATATATATATATATATATATATATATATATATATATATATATATATATATATATATATATATATATATATATATATATATATATATATATATATATATATATATATATATATATATATATATATATATATATATATATATATATATATATATATATATATATATATATATATATATATATATATATATATATATATATATATATATATATATATATATATATATATATATATATATATATATATATATATATATATATATATATATATATATATATATATATATATATATATATATATATATATATATATATATATATATATATATATATATATATATATATATATATATATATATATATATATATATATATATATATATATATATATATATATATATATATATATATATATATATATATATATATATATATATATATATATATATATATATATATATATATATATATATATATATATATATATATATATATATATATATATATATATATATATATATATATATATATATATATATATATATATATATATATATATATATATATATATATATATATATATATATATATATATATATATATATATAATCACTTCCGCTTTAGCCTAACATATTACATATATTTACACTACTAAACATTATACTTTTGCATGACTAAATTAACTTTTAAATATTAACTATATAATGCAATTTTTTTTTTTTTTTTTGGGTAGGGAGGGTAGAAATGCCGTCACAGATTTGGTATGTGAGAATTGCACCCACTAAAACATCCCCCTCCCTCGCTGAGAACATCTCCCCACCCTGGAACCCTTTTTATACTTCCTTCAAGGGGGAGATTCTCACTTCGTCCCTATTGGACTCTCAACATTATTCCTGCGTCCAGGTCCCGCTTTTTCCGTCGGACGGCGTTCAGCTCTCCTGTAATAAATATGTTATACTAGTATTTTTATTTTAATAAATGTTGTGTTATACTTAGTTAGTATTTTTACATGAAATTAATTAAATTTGTATTTTTTATAAAACTATATATATATATATATATATATATATATATATATATATATATATATATATATATATATATATATATATATATATATATATATATATATATATATATATATATATATATATATATATATATATATATATATATATATATATATATATATATATATATATATATATATATATATATATATATAATCAGTTGAAGGGTTATTTAGCAGCTCGCGGGGGATTTTGTCCGAAGGAAGATTGCTCCTCTCAATATGAAAGTGCTGGCATTCGTCAAATAAGTGGATTATTGAAACTAATTGTTTATTGCAGAAATGGCAATTTGGCGTGCCTGATCCATTTTGCAGGTGTTCGTGGCTAATTCTGATATGCCCTAGTCTGAGGCGAATGATCGGACGGATCTCGAATTAATTGAGATGTGTTAGGTAGTTAGGGCAAAGTCTCAATGCGTTGATAGAGGCATAATGGTGTACGTAGTCAGCCCAAGAGCTGTACTGCATTTGAAGCATATATTCATATATATAGCGGTGTATGTCTTTTTTTCGATGGTGTTTGTACCTGCTCCAACGCAAAAGTCCAATCAGCAATTCCTATTACCAATGCCTGCTCTTGAATGCTGAATAAGCAGTATACCCGACGAACAGATATACAACGTGTGAAGCCTCATCAGCATTTCCTTACACGTGCGGTCGAAAGCATTAATTTGTCCTAAGTATGCACAAACGCTGGTGCCTTGTACAAAACTGCCAACACCACATATATATTTCCAGACGTGTTCTGTTTTGCTACTACTTTCGAGTAGTAAAACCCGATCGGACACGATAGCTGGGCTCTAAGCTACCGAAGGGGTCGGCAGGTCGCGGATAGCCGAAATACCTGTAGTAGCAGGTTAGTTGTGAATAAGTATCTGACAAATAAGCAATCTCCGACGAGGAGCGGCGGGAATCTGAGGACGCGGTAAAAAAGCTAGCAAGTCTGAAATTCCTGTGACAGTGGCGAGTTGACACCACCTCTTTTGAAGTATGTACCTAAAAATCCAGGAGCAACTGACACAAAATGAGTGGTTTCACTGGTCAGCGTCTGTTCTCCATGTTAGGAGCGGCTGTTTAAAACACGAATGCCGGCCTTCGGGCTATCAGGATTGAATCCAGTAAGATTCTGATTATGGTATACTGGAAAGGAAGCAGACGACACTGGGCTGGAGTAGTGGTTCCCTCTTACCACAGTAGGCGGAGTGAAATCTTGCTGAAATGGCTTCCAGAAAGATTCGCTACTTCTTCCGTCCTTTTAAAACCTGGCAGGTCTCACAATACGTTCGAAGCTCGTAGCCACAGCGGTGGCCACGTAAGTTGGGTTGAGATAACTCCCCATTAGTTCCGGCTCGAAATCTGGCCCTGAACACTGTTCCCCATAAGGGACAATGTCAACCCCCGCATGGCCACCCTGAATTCACAGATAACCATGGGACTTACGGAAACTACTTGCACGAGAGGAGACTGCGGTTGTGAGTTTGGGCCCATATTACATGGACAAGCAAACAAACTTAAAAAACATAAATAACGATAACAATAAGCAGACAACAGGCGTAGCGGATATCTTCAATAGAAGCTCTCTCAGCGAAAGATCACCGCCACACAGCAAAGTACTGTGAGCATACGGCGTACCAGGTGGACAAAGTGTAAATGATGTAACAGGCGATACTCAAAGTGCACACAGTAACATAATTGGGACATCAATATCTCACTATACGGGCTCCCCTAGCACTACAAATTTTAGCCAACAGGTGGTGTGCAAAATGAAAACAGTGAAAAAAACGGACGAAAAACTACCAGTATCAACTCCGCCTATATCCACTCTGGACACTGGAGCAGCAAAGGAACGAACAGAAGTTGCGGTAACACCCCTCAATGCTCAAATGACAGCTCTGGGGAAGGCCATAAACGATTTACTGCAGTTTTGCAAGATTAGGCCAAATGTGCATAATGAGGTAAAATGACTAGCAGCGGTTATGAAGGCAAAACACGTCGAGATCGAGATGCAATTAAAGAGCATGCGCACCATTCAAAACGCTCCACAGCTGAGCACGATCACAGTTGGAGTGAACACGGGATCTGGGAAGAGGCGAAGGGCCAACGCCAGTCCGACAGGGAGAACAATAATGAACTGCGAAGCAACAACGGGGCCCGTGAAAAGAGTGCGAGCAAACAACTATCCTAGCGCGACACTTGAAATTCCACCTGCGCAGGTCACCTGCCCCAAGGCACCAGCCAGGAAAGAGGTGGTCACGCAGGCACAATGCCCACAAACAGGAGATGATGCCCCAAAACCGCAAGAGAAGGAACGGTGGACAAAGGTGGAAAAAAACCAAGGAAAAAGCAACCAAACGCTAAATCCAACGATATAAAACCTAGACCTGATGCCATCATAATTACGGCAGCGGTGACTCGTCAAACGCCGACATCCTTAAAACGGTGAAAGCCAGTACTGCGTTGAAAGAGCTAGGGGGAGATGTTAGGCGCATATACCAAGGTAACAAAGGAGACCTGATAATCAAGCTTAAGAGTGCTCCGGAAAATAAGACGGCAAAATTTAAAGCGGCGGTTGGAGGAAGTTCTCAGAGATGCGGCAAAAGTAGTGGCAAAAACGCACTGCATCAAAATACAATGTAGAGATGTGGATATGATTACTACCCCCGAGGAGATTTGCGACGCTTGGAAGGAAAAGGATAACAACAATATGCGAAAGTGTTATGACGGTACGCAGACAGCGTATATCGATCTTCCCGTAAATGATACCAAACAATTACTGACTGCGCGTAATATACAAATCGGATGGGTAAATTGTAGGATTCGGGAGACGGTATCACTTAAGCGTTGCTTCAAATGCTGGGGTTACGGTCATCTGGCGCATCACTGCAATGAACCCGTAGACAAAACAGACATGTGTAGAAGGTGCGGCGAAAAGGGCCACCTAGCAGCAACCTGTAGAAGCAAAGAGAGGTGCGCTCTATGCGAAGGCACTCATGCAGCGGGCAGCTACAAATGTCCTGTATATTAGAAGGCGAGGAAAGATTGCGGACAATGAGAATCGTGCAACTAAACTTAAACCGATGCGCGGCGGCCCAGGATCTCCTGAACTAAACTATGTTCGAACAAAAATTCGACGTGGGGCTATTGTACGATTGCTCAATTCAGCAGAAGATGACAATGGCGGAAAATGGTTTCACATGGGCGAATATAAAAAATGTGTACTTTTTTCGTGCTATGCTCCCCCCAGTATGACTATAGATGACTTCGAGCGGATGTTGATGGCCTTGGTGACAGAAGCGCGAGGTAAAAGTCCGGTCGTAGTAGCAGGAGACTTCAACGCCTCGTCCACAGCATGGGGAAGTACACGTACAGATCAGCGAGGAAGAATTCTGGTCGAATGCGGTAGTAAGAATATATTCCAAACAGGCTGGAGGGGTTCCGTGATAGACTTCACCTTCGCACACAATGTTATAACTCGCAACGCACAGTGGCAAGTCAGCAGCATATACACACACACAGTGATAACCGGGCTATTGATATAGATATCACTGCGCAGAAAAAACAACGAATTCGCAAAGTGCCAACAAAACGATGAAAATGGCAGGTTTTTGACGTGGAAGCCTTTAATACCACCTGGAAAGATGAGGAAATCCCCCTGGACACGGCAGAAAAGATGGCTAACGGACAAACTCAGCATGGCCTGTGACGTGACAATGCCAAGAATATCAAGCAGAATTGTGAGGAAACCAGTCTACTGGTGGAATGACGAAATCGCTAATGCGAGGAAAAGATGTAACCAAGCGCGCAGAAAGGCAAAACGAGCTCGCAATAGGCCAATTTGGGAAACGCTGCATCAAGTACATAAAGAGTGTAGGAAAGTACTGAAAGTAGCCATTAAAAACAGCAAGAACGCATATTTTAAGGAGCTCTACGACAGTTCTGATCTTGATCCATGGGGTAACGCATATAAGTCAGTGATGGCCAAACTTAAAGGGCCAAGAGCACCGCAACCAACAGAATATAAATTGATGCGCAAGGTGGTTGCAGCTCTCTTTCCCCCCACAGGAAGAAAAATTCTGTACAACGGCCAACAAATAAACAGCACAGAAATCCCCGAGATTTCCACTGATGAGATAGTGCGCGGAAAATCGCTGACGGCAAAGCACCCGGGCTAGACGGTTTGCCCAATATTGCGGTAAAAGCGGCGGTCAAGGCAACACCTGAAATCTTCACGCAGGTGTACAATGCGTGCTTAAAGGAGGGAATATACCCAGATATTTGGAAAAGGCAGAGGCTGGTATTACTGCTTAAGCCCGGAAAACAGCCAGACCACCCATCCTCGTACAGACCAATTTGCATGCTCGATACGCTGGGTAAAATCTTAGAGAGAATTATCTGCGATAGACTGCAAGAATCACTTGAAAAGCCAGGAGGATTGGCAGCAAATCAATTTGGATTTCGGAGATCGCGATCCACCGTGGATACAGTCCAAGCAGTGATGGATATTGCAAGAGAAGCACTCAGCGGGAAGATATGGGTAAATGGAAGCAAAAAAGACTGCGCAGTAATCACATTTGATGTGAAGAACGCTTTCAACTCGGTGAGTTGGCCATTAATCATAAGCGCCCTCCGGAAATTCGCTGTCCCGGAGTACTTGTTGCGAATTTTAGCAAGTTATTTTCACAACCGAGTACTAATTTACGATACGGACGAAGGGGCAAAGCAATATAAGATCACGGGGGGAGTACCTCAGGGTTCTGTGCTCGGCCCTTCATTGTGGAATGGTATGTACAATGACATACTCCAACTGAATCTACCGGAAGATACTACGGTAGTAGGCTATGCGGACGACATTGCTGTGGTAGCAGTAGCAAAACGGACATGCTCCAAACGATATGCAATGATGCGATCGTCAGAATAAGAAGCTGGCTTGATGACTCAAAACTGGAGTTGGCGGCCCAGAAAACAGAGGTGGTCCTGCTGAGCTCCAGAAAAGTGCGAGAGCATAAAACAATAACGGTGGGCGAACACGAAATTACATCGCAGCCGTATCTTCGGTACTTGGGAGTGATCATAGACGCGAAACTGACCTTCAAAGAACACCTTAGGACAGTATGCGAAAAGGCTGCTCGCGTCAACGGTGCGCTCACAAAGATGATGCCAAACTTGGGAGGGCCCAGATAAAGTCGAAGGAAGCTACTATCGAGGGTAACAACCTCGATCATCCTATATGCGGCTCCAATTTGGGCAGAAGTCGCGCGGACAGAGAGTGTCTCAAAAGGAATCCGATCTGTACATAGGTTAAGCGCGCTAAGGGTTGCTAGCGCCTTTTGGACAGTTTCGGATGATGCCATTTGTGTGTTATCAAGTAAGCCACAAATCGACCTGCTTGCATATGAAATGCAGGATTTGTATAGGAGAGCGACAAGACCAACGGCTGCAGATAAGCTTGAAATAAGACAGAAAACCATGCAACAATGGCAGCAAAGATGGGAGCAATCTAGCAAATGCCGATGGACATTCCAACTGATACATAATATCAACGAATGGTACTCGCGCACACACGGCGACCCTAACTTATATTTAACACAGATGCTTAGTGGCCACGGGTGCTTCAAGGAATACTTGCACAAATACAAATACGATGTTGACCCGTTTTGTCCAAGTTGCCCGGGAGAGCAGGAAAACGCGCAGCATATAGTTTTTCATTGCCCGCGATTTAACGAGAGCAGAAACAACTTGAGCGCTATCTTAGGAGAACAACCAGCAGTGACTAATCTGGTAGGGCATATGTGTGAAACCGAGACTAAATGGGAGGCAGTTTGTTCTACAGTATCCATTATGATGATAACTCTGCGGAACACTGAACGCGCCCGAACAGCAGCACGCCTAAGCCAGCGCAGTGCTGAGGAAAACGTTAATAGGGGTGGATCAAGAAGTAGGACTGAAAATGGACACACCTAAGACTGACGATTGAGCGGTAACGCTCGTAACGGCCTCTCGACGTATTACCTAAAGGTGACGTCCCGAGAGGATAATCCGTCTGGACATCGGGGTGATTTTAGTGGGTTGAGGCCCCACACTACAAGGGTTTTTGACTGCTTTACAACTCGTACAAAAAACCACATATACATTTAATTCTGTAGAATAAGCAAAATTGTGATATAAATTCAATCAATTAATAAATAGAAATTGAGATATACTTTTGAAGTCAAACATTCAACAGTGTTTTCCTTTATCGCCATTATCAACCACAAGGTTAATTCAAGAATACTACTTGATTAGCCACACCACTCTTTCGGTACTGTACCCAAAGAGACATCAGAATTCAGTATTGCACTTTCATCATCACGATCCTTCGGTATTGCACCCAAGGAATCGGCAACCGATTAGTAAACCAACTAATCGTTATTATAAACATTTTGGAGGCCCCGGCGAGATTCTCAAGGAGGACAACCAGAACTACCTCAAGAGGGATATCCAGGGATATCATAACTCAGCACACAGAGTTTCAACTTTAAATCACCTTTAACATCCAGTATGGCGCATCACCAAGAAACAAGTGAGCAGTTGGACAAGTTGACCAGGGCACAGTATGAGGTCGGCTCGACAATAGAGCAAATGGTGAGCAACTTTAAGAAGTATCCACAAGACCGTAAAACCATCGAATATGCCAGTAAGCGCATGAAGACTCTGAAGGAGGCATGGACTACGTTCGATCATCAACATCATCTCGTACTCGAGCTAGACGAAGTTAATTATGAGTACTTCAAACAGGATTATAGTGGCAATGAATTTCAATGCCGTGCAATTTTGGACGGCGGATCCCAGACAAACTACATTACGGATAGGTTGGCAAAGAAGCTCGGATTACCAACACAATACAATCCGCAGTACTTTGATGGAATTGGGGAAATTCAACAACGCGCTACTCACCGGGCCAACATTAAACCTGAGTCACGATTGACTAGTTACTCAGCCTTAATTGAAGTTGTCATACTGCCAAAAATTACACATCCACTGCCAACACAGAGTTTCGATGTGACAACCTGGCCGATTCCTAAAAATATTCAATTGGCTGATCCGGAGTTTAATCAATCAGGTCCAATTGACATTCTTATAGGCAACGAATGTTATCTGGAATTGCTAGTAGTCGGCCAAGTCAAATTGGGAACCGGACTCCCCATATTGCAAAACCCTGTGTTCGGATGGGTGCTTGGTGGACACATCATAATTCCATCAACAGCTAAGACTACGTTCTGCGGTACAACAGATCGAGCGTTTCTGGCAGCTAGAAGAATTTGACACCAAAAGCCCGCCGCTAACAGCGATAGAAAGAACTTGCGAAGCATTTTTCAACCAAACTGTGTGTCGAGCAGCGAACGGACAGTTCGTTGTGCGCTTGCCTTTCGTTGATAACGCAAGTCGTCTTGGAGACTCGAAAGTTAAATTGCAAAGAAACCCCGTCATCAAAATGCAGTATACGGCCTTCATGGAGGAATACCTGCGGCTAGGACACATGGAAGAAGTTAGTGGAAGCATAAACCAACCCCACTACTTCTTACGTCACCACTGCGTTCTGATGCCAGACAGCACCACCACAAAGTTGCGTGTCGTTTTCGACGTATCAATGAAGATGTCAACAAATGTATCATTGAACATGTGCTACTACCAGGTCCAAAACTTCAAGAAGACTTATTTGCGGTTCTTTTGAGATTTCGAGTACGCACATATGTTACACAGCGGATATCAAGAAAATGTACAGACAAATCATCGTGAACGAAGCAGACCGCAAGCATCAACTAATCTTGTGGAGGAACACGCCAAGCGAACCTCTGAAAAGTTACCAATTAAACACAGTGACTTATGGAGTCACATCGGCACCATATTTATCAATAAAATGTCTACACACATACATACATAAAATGTGCACACATATCCGCACGGCTCCAGATGCTTACAACGAGATTTTTATGTTGACGACGTTATGAGTGGAGCCGATACGTTAGTAGAGGCCTTGTTCGTATAGGAGGAATTGAACTCCCTCACCAAGTCAGCCGGTTTTAAGTTGAGGAAGTGGTGTGCGAGTAATAAAACACTGTTAACCAACATCAACGCAGAGGATCGAGCAATTCAATTGAATTTTGACAACGATAATTTTATCATCACAACGCTTGGTTTAACGTAGCAACCTGGAACTGATTACTTCTTAATAAGGACCAAATGGAGCACAACAGCCAAAATAACGAAACGCCAAGTACTATCAGACATCGCGCATATCTTCGACCCATAAGGTTTTTTGTCACCAGTTGTCTCATGTGCAAAAATATTCATGAAATCGGCTGTGGCATCTAAAATTAAGCTGGGACGAAGCACTACCTATGGACTTGCATACCTTCTGGAGCCAGTTTAGAGAAAACATCCAGGAACTTGAGAACTTGCAAATTCCACGCTACGTTTTTCTAACCACAAAGGACAATGTGCATCAGAGAGAATTACACGCTTTAGCCGATGCATCCGAGCAGGCATATGGAGCTCTATTTTTTATGCAAGGCCGATAAAAACAGATGGATCTGCGAGCGTTCAGCTGTTATGTTCTATATGAAAGACTACACCACCAAAACAACAAACGCTACCTCGGCTGGAGCTCTGTGCTGCACGGTTAGCAGCCCAATTATTGGACAGGGTAAAGCATATTCTACAATGGACAGGCGAATGCTTTCTGGGGTCTGACTCTGAAGTGACGCTAGCCTGGATCTCTGCCAGTTCGTCTTCCTATCACACCTTTGTGGCAGATCGAGTGGCAGCTATACAAGAAGTAACGGTGAAGCAACAATGGCGTCACGTACCTACAGACAAAAACCCGGCAGACATGATCTCACGAAGCATCAACCCACGTCAATTCAAACAACAAGGCATGTGGTTTTATGGACCACTGTGGCTCGTATCGTTCATCCAACGACTTCAAGTTAAAGCTGAGACGGAACAAAGGCTACGAGAAATAGAAGCAGAATGTGCAAGGACCTCTTATCCTATCATGTACCCCAGTACAGCTGAACAGATACGACTAGGCCTAGCGACACCATCGAAGCAAACATCTGTCCCGCCAATGAACACGGAAGCGGACACAAGGCGTTCACAAATATGGGAACCTGGTACATCATCGTATCCAGCCGTCATAGACCAGCTTCGGAAATGGTCTGTCCGCTTCAACGGTGGAAAGGAACCACTCGCATTCATCGAACGGCTAGAAGAACTGGCAGAGGCAAATATACACTACCATTGGATTTCCTGCCCCGAACAATGCCTGAGTTGTTGCATGAGAAGGCGTTGATGTGGTTTCGCAACAACAACAAACACTGGGAAACATGGGCGGCATTTAAGCGGGATTTCATCCGTTTCTTCCTACCATCTCGTTATCTAGAAAGAATCGACGACGAAATACGACAACGACGGCAGAAATTTACCGAAACCTTCAAACAGTATGCCGTAGAAATGCAAACCTGATGCGCCATGTGAATTATTCTGAGGAACAGAAGTTGGAGCGCATCTTTCGAAACAGCCTGGAAGAATATCAGTGGTATGTACGCCGGAAGGATTTTTCGACATTAGAAGAACTGATGGGAATGGCAGAAGACCTTGAAGATATACGGAGTGGTCAGGACACAGCACTTGCTCCACCAGCCCGAACCAGATCTGATTATACACCATCACGACTAAGGCATGATCGTACATCTCCACCAGAGGCTCGAAATAGACAGGTAGCACCAGCAACGACGATAAGGACTGAAGCACCAATTGACACACGCAATCAGGACATATAACGCGATACCGCCGTAACGCACAAAGCCTATTTTGCTTGGAGTGCGGAAAGAGAGGCACTAGAACAGTAGAATGCTGTAGGACGGTAGGGGGAAACGAGCGGGGCTGCGGCCAGCAACGAGGCTTGGAGCACCCCACTGACAACAAGCTTCAAACGCAGTAAGTGCACGACGCTACGATGGACAGCGTATCTGTGCCGTCCTCACCATTGGCACAGAAAACATCACGGCCACACTGGACACAGGCGCCACAAGGAGTTTTATAAGAGAGCGACTCATCTCCCATTTAGGTGCTACTACCGGTAGAGTAAACTCTACATACATTAGAGCACGGATGGCGGATGGTCGAGCAAGAGATATTGCTCAAGCGTTTGTAACGTGTGTCAAGCTTGGAGGAAAGGTATGTCAGCTGGAACTACTTAGCATGTCCGACTCCACCGACGAGTTACTGCTCGGCCTGGACTTCATGACACAGCAAGGCCTGTCCCTGACATGTGGAGGCCAGGAAATCCAGGTAGACCCCCAGACGGATGGTGTGCAATCACAAGTTACCGCATCGTGCACAACCATACGAAAAGAAGTCGCTACGGATGAATCAAAAATAAAACTGTTTCTGGACACAGAGTTGGCTAAATTCGCATACGGGCCAAACGTGACCAATCTCACAAGCCACAAGATAGTGATGCGCGATGACCGACCCATCAAACAGCGATACTACCCGAGAAATCCAGCGCAGCAAGAAATCATTGGTGCAGAAGTGGACAACTTGATAGCTAAAGGCTGTATCCAACCCTCGCATAGCCCCTACAGCGCACCGATTGTGCTACTAAGGAAACGGGATGGTAAATGGCGTCTGTGCATCGACGTTCGGCAACTCAACGCCAGGTCCATACCCGACGCATACCCACTGCCGCAATTGCAGCACGACCGACTGCGCGAGGCTACATTCATCAGTAGTCTCGATCTGAAGAACGGGTATTGGCAGATACCAATGGAGGAGCACAGCAAGCAGTATACCGCATTCACGGTACCCGGCAGAGGCCTCTTCCAGTGGCGTGTTATGCCTTTCGGGCTACACTCCGCACTAGCAACGTTTCAAAGAGCACTGGGCCAAGTTATTGGCCACGACATGGAACCACATGCGTTTGTCGACCTTGATGACATTGTTGTCACAGCGAGAGACATAGAAGAACACATGAGAAACCTGCAAGAGTTGTTTCGACGGTTGAGGGAGGCAAATTTAAAACTAAATCTGGAGAAGTATGCATTCTTTCGGAAGGAGCTAAAATATCTGGGACACGTGGTCAGCGACAAGGGAATACATACTGACGCAGATAAAATCGCTGCCATACGGGAGCTGCAACCACCAGAGAACATACGGCAGCTACGCCGCTGCTTGGGCATCGCATCTTAGTACCGCCGTTTTGTATCCGACTTTGCAAAAGCAGTACACCCTTTAACGGTGCTGCTAAAGAAAGGAGAACATTTCCGATGGGGTACCAAACAACAAGAGGCCTTTGAAATACTGAAACAACGGTTGACGGAAGCTCCGATCCTCGCCTGCCCAGACTTTAATCAAAAGTTCACGCTCCAGACCGACGCCAGTGACTACGGGTTGTGAGCAGTGCTTACGCAGGAGATCGAGGGGGCAGAGCGAGTAATAGCGTACGCTAGCAGACACCTGAATGGAGCTGAGCTAAACTATTTCCCAACGGAAAAGGAGTGTTTAGCCATCGTCTGGGGAATACGGAAAATGAGGCCGCACTTAGAAGGCTACCACTTTACCGTGATCACCGACCACCTATCGCTGAAGTGGCTAAATTCCATAGAGAGCCCTTCAGGACGCATAGCACGGTGGGCGCTAGAACTCCAGCAGCATTCATTCGAGGTACAGTATCGCAAGGGGAAACTAAATGTACTAGCGGACGCACTATCAAGGCAACCGGTCGAAACTGCATGCACTGTCACTGTGCAGGACCAAGCAGAGCAAAATTGGAAGTCCGAGTTGCAAATAGGTACTATTGGCCCGGACTGTTCCGGGACACCAGCCGCTACGTTCGTCAGTGCACACTATGCCAGAAGTACAAGCTCAGCCAACAACAACCTGCTGGAGAAATGCTGACGCAAATACCCCTGGAGCCGTGGGCCATATTGTGCGCGGATTTTGTTGGGCCCCTACCCCGCTCAAAGCATTGAAACACAATGATACTAGTTTTCCATGATAAGTTCTCAACATGGACAGAGATGGCGCCTCTTGGGGAGGCCACCACCGAGACTCTACAACGGGCCTTTCGGGAGCGCATCTTAGCCCGTTTCGGAGTTCCAAAGGTCTTAGTGACGGACAACGGTCCGCAGTTCACAAGCAAGTCCTTTCAGCGCTTTGTCGAAGACTATGGTATCAAGCACCAGTTTACCGCACCCTACACCCGCGTTCCTAATACAAGGACAGGAGCCACGACGCCAAGGAGCGTTGTATGATGAAACAACCCCAGGAACAGGACAACGGAAACAAACACCCAACGAAAGAGCCGAACTACTGAAGGAAGCATACACATTAGTGACAAGGAATCTGGAGCGAGCGGCTCAAGATCAACGGCGTCATTATAACCTCAGACGGAGAGCATGGAAACCAACCATTTGGCAAATGGTACTCATAAAAAAACATCACCTCTCCAAAGCTGCAGACCATTTCACTGCAAAGCTGGTCCCACGATACGATGGACCATACAGGGTGGAGAGCTTTCTTTCGCCCGTTATAGTCGAAGTGACACGGCAAGGGGATAAACAGAGGAGAACTGCTCACGTCAGCGAACTCAAAGTGTATGGGACGCCTCCTTATATCGGGTAGAGTAGTACTTGCTCCAAATTTGAAAAGAAAAGAAGTAGGCAACAAAAAGTTATAAAGTCGAGAAAATGCGCAAAAAAAGAGAGGGCTGGAATATATTAAAGCAGTCCGCAATCAGCATTTTAAATAAATACACCGAAACAAATTTAACTCGCAGGATTTTGTTTTATATTTTCTGTATATGACCCCTGGAAGCCGCTGAGTTCTTACCCCAGCTATTAAAAGAGTCGTTACAGTACAATGGTATTAATGAAGGAGGATAACTTGCCAGTTATTAAATGGCGGCTTGGTCGAGTAACTCAAACATTTCCTGGTGCTGACGGCCTAGTGCGAGTAGCGGAAATTCGAACTTCAACAGGCCTCACCAGAAGAGACGTCCATTTACTCGCGCCATTACCCATGTCTACCGAAAGTAATCCAGTAGAACAACCTGATAAGAAGCCAGTTCCAGTAGAAGAAGCCACAAATGTCAACGACGGCATAAGTCATACACCAGCTAAGCGGAGACGATCTGTGTCACTCTCGTCAGTATTCTTGCTATACATATGCTTTCTAATTGCTCTAGTAGCAGGTGATGACCCCATTACCTAGATGCCTTTCGAAAGCCAAACAGGACTCTCTTTCTAGGTTGAGACTATGCTCCACAGGCGGGAGGATGTTTGTACCTACTCCAACGCAAAAGTCCAATCAGCAATTCCCATTACCAATGCCTGCTCTTGAACGCTGAATAAGCAGTACACCCGACGATAATAAGTGATCTGATATCGTCGGATGACAATGAGTATAGAATTCATGATAAGGTGCCACTAGCCATTGAGGGAAGGGGGGCGACGGAACAATTTCCTTAATGAATTGTTTACGGTAGAGAGTGTAAATTAAGTTATTTCATTCTAGATGAAATATAATATTATTGTTATCTTCTTTTTTAGAAGTTTCGCAGTTCATTTTAATATAAAAATAAAGGGTCTTCCTAAAAGTTTAATTTAAACGTAGCAATAAATAGTAAACAAAAACAGTGTTTTTATTCACCACTTTGAAAAAATATAGACAACTCACATATGGAAAAGCTGTACACAAACACAATAAATTCACTTACATTATGCGTGTCGCCAATGCTGGTACGAAAATATCTTCTCTCTGCGCATGTCGTCATAAGGCACACACGAAATGAGAGAACAACCGAAATGCATAGATTTTTAGGAATGTGATCATATGTGTTTAATATTAAAAATTCTAATATTTATCGCATTTTATGATAGTATTTATATAAATAAATGTGAAATTAAACATTTAAATTTATTTGGCATGAATATTTTTGCTTTATCCAGAATTTTTTAGTTAAATTTGTGTCGTGAAAGTTGGTAGTTAGTGATTTGGTGCGACAATGGAAAAGTTAAAGAAACACTTATGAAGGGAATTGAAAAACACACGTACATACATATGTACTTTTTTATAATTTTAGTTCTTTTTATATATATTTATGTTCAAACATGATATTTACAGTAGATAAATATAGTAGATAAATAAAGATATTTACAATAGATAAATAAAGATTTTAAATTTTAAAAGCTTGCTATTTTATTAAGATACATACATTAAATACAGAATATTTCATTTGACTGTTTACCACTAATTTTGTATAAATTTTGTAGATTGTATTTGTTAAGTTTTCTTATTGGAAAGAATATTCTGTCTCGGAAGTATAACTTCTTAACCTTAATGTGGCAATTTACCTTAGAAGCTTGCTGTATATGCTTCTTCAAGAAGTCAATTGTAATAAGGAAACCGACTCTATTAATACCTACAAAAAATTGTTCCAAATTAGTTATTGCAACCATCAATTCTTCGTCTACCCACGTGTAGCTTCTGTTCTCGTTTGCCATGACCATAATATTAGGCACCTCGTCTTTCATCTTGTGGCAAATATATCCGGCTAGATTCACTAAACCGTTATATGCTATGAAGTCCAATTCCTGAAATACTTCTTCGTGGTTGGCGCTAGTTTGAGTTACGCAAAAACGGTTTAATGCCACTCCTGTCTTTTGCATGTGTTGTACATATGTATGTTTTGCGACGAGAAGTGTTTCAAATGGCTTTTTACAGTTTATCATCAGAAATTAGTGAAATATTTTTAATTAATGTCTTTACTGTAAAGGAGGAGGAATTTTTAATGTGTTTTGACGTTTTTAAGTTCTCATTTAACAAGACTGTATATTGAAAAATTGCAAAAAAATAAGTCTTAATTTTCCATAAAACACCCAAGCTAAACACTGGGTTTCCCACAGCTCCAAGAACATCAACTCCTCATCGCTGCTCGACTTTGAACTCTTGTTTCTGGAAGTAAATATTAAATTTATATTATATAATTTGTTAAATAAATGTTTACTTACTTTGCACCTTGTGCAAAGTGGTGCAAACTGAAAGCACTCCCTTAATCCGCGGTGTTACGTACCGTCGAATCTTTTTGCAGCGGACGGATACGAAAGATGTATTTGAACGGAGCCTCTCCGTTATCTGGTCGCCTCGGAGTGGAATTATGACCTTGCCACATTATCGGGGGCTATGATGTGGTGGACATACAAATCCCCTACACTCGTGGGAATCAAATGGAAAACACAAAATCAAATAAAAAAACACTAAACACCAAAACGTCGACGAAAACTTGGAATCAAAAAATAAAACAGAAACAATTAATGGTAAGGACCTTGTACAACTCAACTTTACAACGAATGAAACTGCAGAGACATCAGGAGAGCCGATAAGTAACTCCTCTTTATTTGCTATACCTTTAGGTATTGTACGCACCCGGTCACATTCACTGAGCTACTATTTGACATATGATACGAGCACAAATAAAATTCAAACCGTTGTCGATCGTTACATCACAGTCACAAAAAGACAGAGAAGCCCGAAACCAATATTGCCAGGAAATCAATGAAAAAAATTTGCGGGTGTGGATATTGTCAACTCAAACCGTTTGCTCTCTTAACTGATAAAGATGAAGAGCCAGTCAAGCCGGTAAAGACTGCGAAACCTCCTATATATATTTAAGAGAACAAAATTCAACCACCTTAGTTAGGCGTCTGGAAGTCCTTGTAGGTAGTGGACAATTTCATGTTATTCCTCTGTTAAAAGGGACCATACATGAGACCAAGATTCAAATTTATGAAGTAGGCAATTTTCGTAACTTGATAAAAGATTTCGATTCTAGTAAAAAAAACTACTATACTTATCCAATGAAGTCTGCCAAAGGGTTAACAGTTGTCATCAAAGGCACAGAGCATTCTGTTGGCATTGAAGAAATTCCAGCTTCTCTAAATGATGAGGGATATGCGGTCAAATCCGTTTTCAGCATACGGACTCGTAACAAAGTGCCGCAGCCCTTATTTAAGGTAAAACTTGAACTACAGAAAATTAAATTGGAAAAAGGTGAATCTCACCCAATATACACATTAAAGTATCTGATACAACGTAAAATTACTGTAGAAGAGCCTAGAAAACTGGTCCGGTATAGTTCCATAGCTGTCAGGAATATGGACACTACTAATACTGTAGTCTACGTGCGGTCTGTGTGATATGTGGAAATATACATGCGTCTAAAGATTGCGATAAAAAAGGGAGATCACACAGTGAAACAATGCTATAATTGCGGAAGTAACCATACGGCAAATTATAGAGGCTACTCAGTGTACGCAATCGAGTGGAGAAATCGTTCATCCTCAAATCGGTATGAATTTATCGTTGAAATTATGCTTTTGGAACACAAACGGTCTTACGAACCATAAATTAGAACTGGCTGACTTTCTGACAGCTCAACAAATAGATATAATGCTAATATCTGGAGGAAGTGGAATACTTATACGTAGTAGAATTAAGCATGTAGTCCTTGAAGACGTCAGCGAAGTCTACCTGCAAGCAGCTAACATCAAACTATTATAAGGAAATATCACCATATCCGCCATCTACTGTCCACCAAGATTTTCAATTAAGTCTATATCCTTCTAACGCTTTTTTAAATCACTCGGAAAGAAGTTCATTGTAGCCGGTGATTTCAATGCAAAGCATTCATTCTGGGGTTCCCACATTGTCTCAGCGAAAGGTAGACAACTTTATGATGCCATAAGTACCTTGAGTCTAGAGGTTATATCAACCGGGGAGCCAACCTACTGGCCGTCTGATATCAACAAAAGACCAGACCTCATAGACTTCGGTGTGCTTAGAAACATAAAAAAGGAATCATTACAGCTGAGACTTCGTTTGATCTTTCGTCTGACCACTCGCCAACCTTCATTCATCTGAAAACCTCATCAGTGTCTCCAAACTCCAACTCTGTTCACCTGACAAATAGATGCTGACTGGCTTAAATACAAAAAATTTATAATACTCACATTAACTATAAAGCCTCCCTACAAAATGATCGTGACATCGAAAACCTTGAATGACCTGGTAAATGTTTTAAAGGAAGCCACATATTTATCCACCACACCCGTAACACAAAAAGCTTCCCTATTGTACCGTCCTAGTGATGTGGAAAAACTGGTTAAAGAAAAGCGACGTCTTAGAAGAGAATGGCAAAATCATCGGTCAGAAAAATTGAAGAGTGAACTCGCGTCTTGCACCCGTAAACAAAAAAATATATTGAAGCAGAAACACCAAAAATCAGTTGCAGACTATTTTCGAAGCCTATGTCCTCATGGCGACAATGAGTATTCATTGTGGCGTGCTACTAAGAAGTTCAAAGGTCCAATACAACATAAGTCACCACTTCGAAAAGATAATGGCACTTGGACTAAAAGCGATCATGAAAAATGCGCTGCCTTCGCACATCACCTGAGTAATGTCTTCTGTCCAAATCCCCACAATATATCGTTTGAACCTCCTGAAATACTGAGTAGTGGAAACAGTGAGCCCCTGAAAACTTCATGCAAGGAGGCAAATAACATCATTAAAGACTTAAATCTTAAAAAAGCAGCAGGAATGGATCAGATATCAGCAAACCTGATAAAAGAATTACCCAATATAGCTGTGTCTCACTTAGTCACAGTATTCAACGCTACTTTACGCACTGGGCACTATCCTCAATGCTGGAAGATTTCGAAGATAATAATGATCCCGAAGCAGGAAAGTATGTTACACAGGTTTGTTCCTATAGACCTATCAGTCTACTGCCCACCTTATCTAAAATCTTCGAAAAAGTAGTTCATCTGCAGGTCTTACAGTATTTAAATAAAAACATGGAAAAGCATGGTTCGATAGAGCAAATGTATAGCATAGTAAGAGTTATATGCTCAGCATTCGAATAAAATAAATACTGCTCTGCTGTATACCTTGACATTACGGAAGCAGGAGGTGTGGCATAAAGGGCTCATATATAAACTTAAAGAAATTCTTCCCAAGAAATTTCACACACTATTTGAAACCTACATTAAAGGGAGAAAATTCATTGTAAGCCAAGGTAACTCTACATCCGAATACTTTGATATCAAAGCAGGAGTCCGTAAAGACAGTGTGCTTGGACTACTGCTGTACTTGGTTTTTACAGCTGGCATGCCAACTTCCGATCACACGGCTATATTCACATTTGCCGATGATACCGGCATGCTGAGTACAAACAGCTCCCATCTTGAATCTTCGCAATGGCTACAGAGCCACTTACTGTCTATTGAACAGTGGCTTATCAAATGGAGAATAAAGGTCAACGATGCTAAATGTGCACACCTAACATTCACCTTAAGGAAGGACACGTGCCCCCTATTCGTATTAATGGTCAAAACATTCCACAACGCTCTGACATAAAGTACCTGGGAATCCACTTAGACAGACGATTAACCTGGACTAAACACATTGACTCAAAGTGTGCTCAGATCAAATTCAAACTCCATACCTTGAACTGGCTACCTTGAACTGGCTAAGGTACTAACTTATACTAGTGTCATTGAGCCATTATGGACATATAGGATTCAATTGTGGGGCACCGCGTGTCCGTCAAACAGAGAGAAACTTCAACGCCACCAATAAAAAATTTTGGTAATGATCGGTGCTCCATGGTACCTGAGGAACATAAACATCCACCGTAACCTGAATATACCCACGATTGAAAATGAAATAGTGAACACCTACAAAACCTACGCTCTTAAATTGGAAAATCACCCAAACTGCTTGCCGAGGAACCTACTAAAGCTTCCCTCTACAAGACACCTCAAAACGACATATACCTTAGACCTGAATTAATGACATCTTATTACATGCTGTGGAAACACCAAATATTCGATGCAGTGGCTGAGGATATTACCTAGATATATAAATGTAGTCTTGTAATCTTAGAGAAATTACTGTTAGTTCCTTAACAAAAAAAGATTCGGTAAATAAATAGAAACAGAAAAAAAAATTTGCACCTTCACGTTCCATTTTTTGTTTGTTTTTATTTAATTTTTCTGACATTGTTATATATGCCGATTATATGTCGATTTCACAGGGTTGCACAGAGAAGGTATACATATATTTTGTTAGAGTTTCTTTAAATCCAGATTATTTTGTAGATTTTCATTGTATGACAAATCCACCATTTTAATATTGGATTAGTGCCCAAATCAATCAAATGCAGATAATCTCGTGTAAACATGGGATAAGAAATTCTAAATTGGTATAAGAAATTGATACGACAATGTATGATGACGCTATGGTCAGGCAATTCGCTGACAATATATTGCCATTTTCGGATAGTGCCATGATGCAATCGGGGAAGAACTTCTGTAGTTTCTCGTTGAAAAACTGAATCAAATGGTTTTCGCAGACTTCTTTTGAGAGGAGCTTAATTCTATTGAGATAGTCCTGGAGGGATCGGAGGGAATGATAGTCAATCTCTCGAATTTTTTAACGGGTCATCAAAAAGTGTGTGGTCGTTGTCATGATAGAAGACAACACCTTTCCAATTATTCAATTCGGGACGTTTTCTTTAAATTGCTTGGTGTAATCTCTCTAGTTGTCCACAGTAGAGTTGATAATGAATCGTTCAACTGTAAGTAGCACAGCTTGTGATGGCTCACGTCCCTTGTCCATGATTTTTGACGCTTCCGATTGTGGTACGTGACCCATTCTTAATCACCGATTATTTACCATTTTATATATTTTGATTCATTGTGTTTCAGCAGTGCATCACATTCGGTCTAGCATGTTTTTCGAGCTTAACTCATGACGAAGCCATACATCGAGTTTCTTTTTGTAGTCAGCTTTGTGTCAATGTCTCAAAATGGTTTTGTGGTCAATACCTAGCTCCATAATTGTATGGACACTGCTGATATGGTAATTTTGCTGGGACTTTTCAAGAATTTCATCTGATTTTTCATTGATTGGAGCGTGACTTATCTTTTACATCCAAATTCCCCAAACGAAAGTAAGCGTACCATTTCCATGCAGCAGATTTTGATAAAGAACCTTCACAGTATACATCCAAAATTTTTTCACAAGCCTGCACAGCGTTCTTCCAATTGTCTTAATAATATTGTAAAATATAGCGCAATTTCAAAAACAAGCCACTTTATGACCATTGCATAATGTGGATGTGTATACACTCAAAGTGACGCTGGAAATGTCACTTTTCCAACGTGTCCTGAGCTGGGCTTCCTGAGTTATTTGCAAATGACACCATCTATCGAGAAAAAAAACTACGAACTGCTTCCCGATCCAATATATGCTGATTTCTATACAGGGTCTTTGGCACCAGCAAGAAGAATGATTGCATATATATCTGATATTCAGTGTGAAGAATCGATATTAGTAAAATAGAGCTTATCGACCAGTATCGAAAGAATGGGAACTAACATACCCACCTCAACTTTGATCATATGACAGCATACATTTAGGGATGTTAAAAAGCTTACAAATAGGTGTTGGTACAACCTTACCATTACACGAAATCACGCAACCCCAAAAAAGTAAACGGCTATATCGTTTGAGAGTCCTATACCTCGCTTCTACAATACTTCTCATTGTATTTCCGTTAGATTAAACTGTCCATTTTTCTTACATCCAGTTGAGTCTTGCTTCAAAAATTACAAGACTGGGGATGATTTTTACTCTTGCCCGAATCGAAAGAAGGTACTGCAGAACTCCGAAGTCAAACAGGCTATTACCATTCTTATTTGAAGCAGATGCTATTGATACCTTAACTTTAATGAGAATTTCAGTTAGTGTTGATATGGTGAAAAGTGTAAAGTTTCTTTTCCGAATCCGATAGTCCGATTAGCCTGATTAAATAGGGTTGCGTCCCACAAGACTATATAGGGAAATGGCCTCTTATGCACTATTTTTGCCTGAATGCCATAATTTACAGATATTTAATGAAATCCAATGCAAAGTAAAATTCCTAGGTTGATTATATATATAGAAGACGTATTAATAGCTACAAAAAACCTTTGTGAACATAAATCGAGAAACTATACTACAGCGAATAGCGCAGCAATAACCCTCGCTTAATCCCACGAAATGCAATTTGATTATAGTAGAATGGGTTATTTAGGGTGTATTCATTATCACCATTGTGAATGTCCCCGAACAAAGTATATATCACAACTATAAGACGATACCCAGAACCAGAAGACGTTACGCAGAAGACTCACAACCTCCTCGTGGCATCCCCGGGCAATAGTGTACCAGCACTAGGTGATTATTAGCCAGAGTGAGCGACAAGTAATCCAGCGATGACACCGGAGGAGAGGTGGTAGTTGTTGTGACTGGCCTCTTAGTAAGTGTGGAGTAAAATTCCAGTGAAATTGCGGTTCAGATATTGCAGCTGCTGTCCCCGTCCTGGTAAAACCGTAACAGTCTCTGTGCTTTAACATAGAAAACCATGGGGTTCTGAATAAGACTGCACATTTGGATCAGGATAATAACTTTGATGGGATTCCATTGCGATGAATAATTTATTTGTATTAAAGATGACCTGAAGCAACTATAAATTGCAACGAGAATACCCCGTTGCCTTTCAAGGTAGTGCATAGATTATGCTGAAAACAACTGAATGCCCGAGAGATTCTGACACGGGAATCCCGAAATCTACAGATCTGGAATCTTTAGTACAGAAGAAATGGGCAGTAGAAAGACGCCGATGAAGTCGATGGCAAAAAACGGAAGAATCGTTGAGGAAGTTCCACATTAGATAATAGTGCCGATGATGGCTCTTGGGCGAGAAATTGACGAGCTCATGCGGTACTGCAACTCAGAAAGGAACATGCACAAGGATGTTATAAGATTGTGCAATATAATTAAGCATCTACAAACCGAAGCTGCTGATACAGTTGGATAAGGAGGAGAAGTGACAGAGGTTTGGTGTTAATTCAACGACCATAGCAGCAGCAGTAACAATTTACGCCACTCAGACAAATGCTACCTTGAAAGGCACACCGTCTGCTAAACGGATGAGAATAAAGTCTAGTCCTAAGGAGTACGGAAGAGGCAAGTAATCAGAACCATAAATATCCAGAAACCAATAGAAGTGTCAGTTGATAAGGAAGCATTGATAAGGGTTTAACGAAAAACAAAAAAAAAAGCAGAAGCATAAAGAAATTTACCCAAGGAGAGATGCAATTATTATTGCCACTAAAAGTGAAAATACAAAAATGCACCATATGCTAATATTATTTGGGCTGGGAAACTAGTACGGAGGTCCAGGAGCTGGGCAAAGAGGGATGGACGATACGATAGACGGAGAAAGGAGCAAATTAACCAGAGAGAAAAGATAGTTGAGTAGGCATATGCTACTATGGGACTAATCGTTCTAACCAACCAGGATGCTATACATTCGAGACGGTAAGGGAAGGTCGATCATAGATTTGGGCAACGTGGACAGAGCGACGGAGAAGTGAACAAGGAAGTGTGGTTTACACACATAGTGACCACATGATGGATGTGAACAGGGGAAAATTCCGGCACATCTGCTTGCAAAAGGTACAGCAGATCTCATGGAAAAGGAATGCTTTCGATGCGGAATCTTTTAAAGTGAATGAGGTGAGGCTTTGTTTAATAAGAAAACAGCAGTAATCAAAGCCATACAAGTGGCAAAACGATATGAAGACACATGCCGCATATATTTAAAAAACCGTATCTGCAACGGAGGGAATTTTCATGGCCACAATATAAGCCTTAAGGTGATTTGTAGTATATTTAGACGGTATGCTATTTAAAATAATCACTGATTGTAATTCATTGAAGACGACGCTAACGATAAAAATATTCACATGCGAATAGTTAGGCACTGGAGTTAGAAATGTCAATTATACTCGTATAAGGTTGTTGACTTTAGTCGTTGAAACATCTTCCTGTGGGTATCCGCAATTTTCATAATCAAATAAAAAAATCGACAGCGAGAAGTCCAAATGCAAAAACTTTTTTCTTCGAGGTTTGGTTGGGTGGTTGCAGCGGCGATGGTCCATCATCCAATTAGTAGTTTGTATTGCAATTGGAATATTGTTGTTGGCGGCCCTTATACCCATATTATAAAATCTTTGTCACTTATATGTGTGATTGTGGATGCATTACGCGATCGGCATAATTCTATTCTCACTACCTTGGACTTGGGAGTGGTCCCAGGCCCTTTACCCACAATGAAATAATATAATGTAACATTTTCCTTCCTCGTTATTTGTAAAGTGCTGCGCTCGGGTCAAAGTGTGCTTGTGCTCATTTTTTAATTTAGTTTTGATCATAAGTGCAAATTTTTTTTGTTTCATAAACTGCATGTATGGCCTAAAGATTATTATATTACGAGAACAAATAATTATTTTCTTTGTTTGTATTAAATTAAATTCAAATTCAGAGGGTCGCAGGTTCAATGCTTGCTTGATTTATAAAATGCTTATTTTTAAAAGATCATTTTCTCTTCGAGTATTTATTCCCCAACCCCTTACAATCATAATTAATTTCAGTGTATACTGTGGAGGTACGGTTCGCCCTGTAGCGGATTGAAACCTAACCTGTTGGTCTGCGAGTGAACTCGATCTGATATATGCTGGGCTCAATTGATTATTATGATGGCGCTAAAGCTAGCGCACTTAGATAATTCGGCGACTAAAAAGTCAGCCAGATATATTTTTGTACTATAATATAGAAGTGAAAAGAAGTGTATTACTTTCGATCAGTTTTTCTTCTGTCTCTTCAATGTCTGTCCAATACTTCTCTTATATACTCTAAATTACATTCAATAATTGTTCAATTCATATTAAACTAAAAGTAAAAGAAACATACGTTAGCATTTATTAAAAACACGTTGTTTACTTGTTGGTTTATTATGCTTACGCTGCACATACTTCATTTCAAGTGCATTTAGTAATGTTACATGTATGCATGCAAGAGTGTATGCATACGTGACTCCAGACTGCTCTAATTGTTGCATTTAACTGTGGTTGCTTTTATATGCGCTTGGTGTGGCATGTATGATTAGTGTGATACAAAATATAAAAACAATTTTTTTTGGTTTATTCATATTTTTTAAGGATGTCTTTGTTATTTTTTATTATTACTGTGTGAAGACCTAAATTTTGTAAGAATTTTAGGTCACACAAAATACCGCCCTCACCATATACCAACACCATGCGAGCACATGTAGCCAAACCACGCCACACGTGGTTATGCTCGAACATGACACAACGCCGAAATACGGGAATTCCGTATGCGCGAACACGACACAGTGCCGAAATACGGGACTTGTCGATGCTCGCATGAAAAATGTATAAAAGGCCGGTGCACAACGGAACCGGTCTCTTGCGATTTCAACAGCGGCGGCGACAACAGCGGACGAACACGAGCTCTTGTGATTTGAACAGCGGCGGCGACAACAGCGGACGAGCAGGCGCTCTCTTGTGATAACCAACAGCGGCGGCGACAACAGCGGACGAGCAGGCGAGTAAATGGGTATAGCATTCGCGGACAGTGGCGACCACGGCAGACAATTCCTGAATTTTGAGACTTCTTACGTGATTGGTGGTGTGAGGTTTTAACCGACATCACTACCACGTAAGAGAGTGCTCCCCCTTAGACGAAGTAAACGCGAGGTTTTAACCGGCGTTTCACTTCAAAGCAGCTATTGCTTCAAGTTAGACTTTTGAGACTTCTTACGTGATTGGTGGTGTGAGGTTTTAACCGACATCACTACCACGTAAGAGAGTGCTCCCCCCTAGACGAAGTAAACGCGAGGTTTTAACCGGCGTTTCACTTTAAAGCAGCTATTGCTTCAAGTTAAAATTTTGAGACTTCTTACGTGATTGGTGGTGTGAGGTTTTAACCGACATCACTACCACGTAAGAGAGTGCTCCACCCTAGACGAAGTAAACGCGAGGTTTTAACCGGCGTTTCACTTCAAAGCAGCTATTGCTTCAAGTTAGACTTTTGAGACTTCTTACGTGATTGGTGGTGTGAGGTTTTAACCGACATCACTACCACGTAAGAGAGTGCTCCACCCTAGACGAAGTAAACGCGAGGTTTTAACCGGCATTTCACTTCAAAGCAGCTATTGCTGCAAGTTAGACTTTTGAGACTTCTTACGTGATTGGTGGTGAGAGGTTTTAACCGACATCACTACAACGTAAGAGAGTGCTCCCCCCTAGACGAAGTAAACGCGAGGTTTTAACCGGCGTTGAATTTCAAAGCAGCTATTGCTTCTTCGTCTGCCACTACCCCACTTCACTGCCATTAGACGAAGCGGAGAGAATGCAGGATTAGTTCTAATTAGTCGAAGATGAAGTTGTAATTTACTGAAAAATAAAATAAAGTAAACAAACTCCATCAAACGTTGTGTTAAAGTCAAGACAATAAATATTGTACAGGACTCTGGGAAGACTGAGCGTACCCCAGCTAGAGATTCCTTACAACTGAATTAACTCCTAATCTTTCTAATATAGTATAACGACCTATATAAAGAATATAAAATTTTTTATATTACATGTTTTAACATTACTTTATCTCCTATATTTAAATTTTGGATGTTTCTGTCCTTGTCATATTCTTGTTTGTTTTGATCTTCGCATTTTGGAGCAGTTTTCTCGCTGCTTGTAGCCAATTGGGTTAGAATCTTGTGCGTTCGTGTCGTTTAATATTAGTTGGCATAGTTTGCCATAGATTAATTCGAAAGGAGAGTATCCTGTGTCTATGTAGGATGTGGTTTTGTACGAGAAGACAAAATATGGTAAGTGTGTCTCCCACTCTTCGTGCTCAGTGGTTGTAAGTATATATTCGGTTAACACACGGTGGTTTCTTTCCATGCTACCTATTGTTACATGATGATACGGGGTAGATGTTTTGTGTTTGAATTTAAACATTTTACTTAAATGGTCGAATACCTGATTTACGAATTCTCTTCCCATATCGGTCTTTATTGTATTGAAGTGTTCATACGTCAGTACTAATTTTTCTATTAAAGTTTTTGCTGTTTCCCTAGATTCTTTGCTGTGCATAGGAAAAGCTTCATTTTATTTAGTAAGTTGGCATTGAATCGTTAGTATTTTGTTTGATGCTCTGAAAGGTCCAATGGTATGAATTTCAATTGTTTTGAAGCTGCATGTTGGCGTATCTGTCAGTGGCATTTTTTCTTTTATATGTCTCGTTATTATGTCTTTGGCAATTATCGCAATTGCTTACAAAAGATTTTACCATTTTTCCCATGTGTTTCCAAATACATACGAATATATATATACCTGTTTTTTGATATAAGGAACTTTCGGGTCTAAAATTAAAATTAGCCTACCTATGCTTGTATTGATGCCAGCGGAATAAAAATCGACAGAAATATACATGGGGTCGATAATAGGGGGTGTGTGCAGAATATGGAGATCATAGTACAACTGCCACGCCCACAATTACCCAAAAATCATTACTGTGTTCCTATTGAAGATTTATCAACCAAATTTCACGGGAACGTTGCGGGTAGCACCATTAAATACCGCACAAAAAACCTATATAATATTTTTGGACAACATTTTATTTTAGTACGTATATGGACCCTACAAAGCCATATTCAAGATTCGGGGTCGATTAGATGACGGATACACGTCCCTCACATATGATGAACTTTGGAGACCCCACTTAAAGACAATAAACCTCTCTATGCTTCTAGTGATAATATATGGATACAAATTTGTAGCTGCATACATTGGGTAGATTTTTACTACTGCCTAAGAAAAATCATTACTAGGTTCATATAGAAGATACATCAATGAAATTTCAAATTGACATTAAACCCCACACAAAACATTGGCCTGTTATTTTTAGAACCACGAACACTATTGACATATTTTTAAAACTTACTACCTAAAAAACATTTTTGGTCTAAATTTCATATTACTAGTTATATTGACACTACAAAGCCTCACGCAAGAAATGGGTCGATATAATCAATTCAAGGTACCCTACCGAAAATTACCGCTCCTAATGATGATTTATGAAGAAAACATCCTCAAACTCGCACGCACAAGAAAAGGTAAAGGGTATATCAAAATCGGTCTAAAAAGAATAAAAATACAAAATTTAAATCATTTAAATTGTTTTAACACCAATAAAAAAAAATTGTGCTATAACATCAATTAGTGGTGGAACGAGATTTCTTTGTGAAGCTGCGTTATGGGAACAGCAACGTCAGCTACCAGAAGATAATTATTTGCAATTTCCAGAATAGTCAAAGGGAGTATAAAATAAACGCATTATCAACAGGTACTTATGCATACATTATAAAACCAAACTGTATTTTACAAAATTGCGGAAAATTAAGAACTCTGGAACAAATTTTGGCACCACATTTTGCGGAAATAATTAAAATTGTTTTCGAACATCATATTAAAGCATATTCGTCAACTAACGGAACACCTCAGAGCCGCTTTTTTTATTTCCCTCAAATCATAGCCATCTCACAGTCGTAGGTCGTATTCTGTCTGCTTCTAATCAAGTGCAATTTTATTTAATTCATCGCTCACACTTTGTTGTTTAAATTCTGCATTCGTCCTCTTATCATTCGTTTCATCGCACTCACCATTACTGCGCAACCAACTCATCGTTCCCAGATTGATTTCTTTAAGTGTCGACGTCGGCAGAGAACTTTCGTTTAATTTTTTATCGTATTGCTGCATTGAATGATTATGCCAGACTTAGCTGTCCTACAAAAACAACTCTCAGCAGCCAAAGCTAGTGTTACACGCATAAAAAATATGCTCTCTGATTCTATGTGTTTAGCAGAACTCGAATGTCGATTAGGTTTAATAGAGGCATATTTCAAACAATTGCTATCAATTCAGACGGACGTCGAGATTCAGAATAATAAAGATACGAATTGCCCAGAAATTGAAGAGTTGTGTAATGTAACGAAATCGAAAGTAATAGAATTATTGGGTGACAACTACAAACGCTCTCATCATGATACAACTCTTGCGTTTCCCGTCTCTGCGCCCAGTAAATTGCCTCATTTACATTTACAAAAATTCAATGGCAAGTATTCGCAGTATAGAAATTTAGTTTCATCGTTTGAACAACTCTTCAATAGTGATTCCGCTCTTTCGGCAATAGAGAAATTTAATCATCTGTTGCATTGTTTATCTGGTCAAGCATTAGACACAATTAAAGGTTTTCAAGTTACAACTGACAATTATACAAAGGCACTAAAGACATTAGAAGAGCGTTACGACAATAAAACGTTGATATTTTTAGAACATATTGCACACCTTTACGAACTTCCAGAAATTCAGAAAACATCAGCTGTTCAGCTGCGTAGTCTTGTCGATAGAGCATCAGCAATATTCAGTTCATTAAAATCCCTTGGTAAGGAGTCTGATATTTGCAATGCCATGATAATAGTTACATCTAATAACACAAAAATTAGATTTCGAATCACAATTAAAATGGAAAGAAACTTTAGACTTTAGTTCGTTGCCGACATGGGAAGTATTTTCGAAGCAACTTGAGGGTCGATGCCAGTTTCTCGAATCAACAGAACCTTGCTCGTCTCAGTCAGATTATGCGCATGCCAATAAGAAGAAGCGCAAATGTTCAGAAAATCGTGCAACTTTTCATGCGCTACAAGATTATGCGCTCATTGTAACTGCAAAGACCAAATTCAAAGCAATGGAAGTCGCCAGTAGATTCGACATAGTCAAAAAAATGGGCCTCTGTATAAATTGCTTATCAGATAGTCATAATGTTGCCAAATGTACTGTAACGACACGCTGGGTCTCTATACAATTTTACAGCTGAGGTAGACTCAGCGGTGTCCAGGGTTCGTTAGCAAGCAAATAAGTCTTAAACTGTGGTTAGCTTCGTGGATACTTTATTGTCTCTTAGTTATTTACAATTTTTGTCCTATGTGTAGATTTATATGTTTTCGCCTTCAGTGGAAGGGGGATGCCAAGAGGTATTGCCTCGTGGTCACCCTCGACGTCAAGAACGCTTTTAACTCGGCCAGCTGGGCGCGCATAGCAGAAGCGCTGGCGGAGTTCAAAGTTCCCATCTCCAGTTATTTTAGCGACAGGATGCTATTATACGAGTCCGATAGAGATGTAGAAACGTACAAAATCACCGGAGGAGTTCCCCAGGGGTCTGTACTGGGGCCACTTCTCTGGAACGTTATGTACGATGGCATTCTCCACATACGGGTGCCCGATTACGTTAAAATAATCGGATATGCGGACGAGATAGCGCTAGTGATCACGGAGAAACACCTGGAGGAGGTAATAGCAGAGGCCAATCACACAGTGGCCACTGTTGGAAAATGGCTGGCGGATGTTGGACTGAAGCTGGCAGAGCACAAAACGGAGGCTATCCTTGTGTCAGGTCGAAAGGTACAGGAGGTGGTGGAGATAAGGGTTGGTGACTGCACCATTAACACGACCCCACATCTCAAATACCTAGGCGTCTGGATTGCTCTGCCGGATAATGCCAAATCTCGGACGACCACGGCACTGGAAAAGACGGCTCATCTCAGGGGTCGTCAAATCCATAATCCTGTATGAAGCGCCCATATGGGCTGAGAAGTCGAGCGTAAAGGCCTACGTTCGCACCATAGAGGCGGCGTATAGGAGATGTGCGCTCCGCACGATCTCAGCACACCGTACTGTGTCTGCAGACGCCGCGCTGGTGATAGCCGGTATGATCCCGCTGGACCTGCTGGCCAAGGAGGCGTGGAGCCTATAATACGGCGAAAGTACGCACGAGCTGAGTGCGGAAGATCGCGTAGCAGGCGTTAGGCAAAGCACCATACAGGAGTGGCAAGCCCAATGGGTTGCATCCGAAAAGGGCCGTTGGACGAGGAGGTTGATCCCTGATCTCCAACGCTGGATGGATAGGTCGCATGGCGAGGTGAACTATCACGTCACACAGCTGCTGACCGGACACGGAGGTTTCCGAGGCACGGAGCCCGAGGACGTGGAACATGTTCTTTTTTCATGTCCACGATACAGCGGTGCCAGAGCGGTACTGCAAAGAGTCTGCGGAGAACCTGTGACACCGGACAACCTCGTGCACTATATGCTCGAGTGCCCGTAGAAATGGGACGTGGTGTGTGACACCTCGGCCGCAATTATGCGAGACCTCCGCCACTTGGAGTGGCGGCGACGTTCAGGGAATCAATAGGAGGGTTCCGTTGACCAATCCACTCCCAGGCGAAGTATTGCTTAACGGCTATGTACCGTCTGGGAGGCGTCTGAGGAGGTGTTTTTAGTGGGTAAGAGCCCCACACTACTGGTGCGAGAGCACCCAGTGTCTGTTTGCAGATTTCCACCTCCGAACCAATAAAAAAATGAAAAATAAAAAAACATATATACGAGTATACATGTGCATATGCATATACATATACAGGGTGGCCCAAATGAGACCTAGTGATGTTAAACACGTGTAACTCTTGTAATAACGGGTTTTTTTAAAATGATTTATTTTAATATGTTAAATACATTTTATGCAAATTTAACGTGACTATGTGTGAAATATGATATCACACAAATGACCACCATTTTGCTCGATACAGGCATTGGCTCTTTTTAGCGCATTTTGCATTACACGACGTAATGTTTCTGGTTGCAGGCGCCGTATTTCGTCTCGAATATTCTGCTTGAGCTGTCCAATTGTCTGTGGTTTGTTAACATACACTTTGTCTTTTAAATATCCCCATAAAAAAAAATCGGGCGCAGTTAAATCTGGTGAACGGGGAGGCCAAGGGAAATCTGAATTTCTTTAAAAATTATGCGTTCACCAAAAATTGCACGCAGCATGTCAATAGTTTGCCTAGCAGTATGCGCAGTGGATCTTGTTGAAACCACAAATTAGGTTGTTGGTCCACCATTGGCCGCAAAAAGTTGTCGATCATTGTTCTGTAAGAAGCCCCGGAGACCGTTTCTGGCGTTTCATCCTCATTCTCAAAGAAATATGGGCCGATGATTTTTGTGGCCATAACACCGCACCAAACAGTGCATCTGATTGGGTGTGACTGATGCTGATGTCTTGCCCTTTGATTTTCGGTTACAAATGACGTTATTGTAAACTTGTAATCATGGAAGATGTGGGCGCTGATCTTACGTTAAAAAAACGGCGATAATTTCGCTGCGTCAGAACAATTTATCGTTGAGAAGAATAATAAAATTCGATAATTTTAATGCGTTGTTGTGGACTGTACGTATTCATTTTAAATTTCCAAGAGTTCAGTTATAATCTGCAAAAAGAAAAAATAGATTATGTTAAAAAATAAAAAAGTTATTTGTGTTTCACATCAGCTGGTCTTATTTGGGCCACCCTGTACAAATACATATACATATACATCAACATATGCATATTAAAATGCATATACATATGCGTATGCATATACATATACATATGCATATACACATACATATACATATACATCAACATATACAAATGCATATATAAACATATATATATATATATATATATATATATATATATATATATATATATATATATATTTATAATGTTATATATATTTATATTTATATACTCGTATATAAAGTTTTTTCAAATAAAAGACTTTAAATGTGAGTCCGCAGTCGTTGGACCGACCGCTTTAATAACTAGAAATCAATTGACCAAAAATACGTCATTCACTTAAACTGAACTAGCCTTAAACCTGCTTTAGCCGACTCAGCGCCTCGTGCGGATACCATATATCGATCGATATATGCCAATAGTCCAATGCTCGCAAATCAACCATCAGCGCTGTTGAGCCACATTCACAATTTCTGATGACGATCCACGACAATTATTGTTCTTATTACCAGCAACTCGCTGGTGGTTGCACTAACGGGTGTGTTAACTCGTCCCTTCCTAAAATGAAGGTCGCGCTCAGCCTTCTTGAACCCATCGATAACAATTTGGAAGTCATTTTGACGTCGAACTCCTTGGTGTCTTCTATACAGCAATGTACCGCAGGTTTTCAGCGCTTATTCTGTGAAGATTTCGGAGACTTACTATTTCCTGGTGGCCCGTACTTCTTTAGATTTTTAAATATGGTGTCATTGATCATAACTGTATCTTCAAAAGTGAGGAGGAATATTCCAATGATGGTCTGCTCTTTGCCATCGCTTGACTTGACCGTAATTGTGTCATCGTTCATAATAATGCCATCGTCAACCACTATCAGTGATTCCAGATGGCTAGGACGGGTAGTATAATGTGCAGTGCCACCGGAATGAAGTTCTTGCGCGCAGGTTGAATCAGTTAACTGTCTGCACTCCCATTATGGTAGGCACCTTGGCGTGGTGTGGGGGCTTAAGTTGCAAAGATTCGCCAGACTGCTTTAACCCAAGGCCATATACGGCCCCCTGGCAGGGCCGCCAGTGTTTTTACACAGACCGACCGATGAGTAACGAACAAAGATCTACCACGTGTGCGTCTGTTTTCCCAGGGTAGGGGCGGCACACAACGACGTCTGTTTTATCCATATTAGGAGCGGTCGGTTTTTTTGAGTCTTTTGTGCGTGGGGTGGTAGATTGTAAAGAAACCCCTCGGGGAGGAGGTATTTTTTCTGGTCTCAGATGTCGAAAACAAGTAAGGAAGAGTTTACAGTGCAGGCGGTCGGATCCCCAGTACCGGCGGTAGGTGGTTGGCGAGGAGGCCACCTGGCGTCGATATCTAGCAACTCCTCAGGCATCGCCGTGGTACCCCAGGCCGCGTGGTCTGCTAGTGCCACTGGGAGGGTCTCCAAGCTAACTTTGGGTAGGCAAGGGGCCTGTGAGGTGCAGGGTGAGGTGGATCGCATAGGATCTCAGCTTCTGGGCTTGCGCATAGACCACGCAACTGATGACGACAAGTTGTCACAGATCAGCAATGTCTACGACATAGGCTCGGATGTTGAGATGCAATTACTCAGTCCTTCTCAGCCCTCCGCTCCACATGCTCCTGAGCCGGGGAAGGAGACAAGGAAGGTGGTAAGCCGCACAAAAGAGCAAATCGCCAGAAACGGCTACAAGCGCTCGGCTTACTATCTTCGTAAAATGAAGGCGAAAGATCCTTCATTAAAAAGCATGAAAAGGTCGTAGCAAGATTTGACAAAAATAACGCTGCGGCTAGCTCATGCAATAAAACGGAGCAGGGAATAGTTGGGGCAGAGTCAATGACAACGCTTCGACCTCCAAGAAAAATGGTAAGCCGGACAAGGCCACTGGTGACCGCGTAAAAGTGCCGCCAAAGCCAAAGCCGAGTTCTTCGAAGGAGCCACATGGCTTGGCATCAAGCAAAACTCCAAAAAGAGCCTGCTGATTAGCAGGCTCAGAGGGCTTCAAAAAAGCAGCAGCCATCGGCCTCCTTCGAATCACCAATGGAGCTACAGATACATATCATCGACAGAGTCGACCCTGATGGGAAGATAACGCCGAAGAATTGGTTTCTAGTAGAGGCGCGCCTGATAGCGGAGATGGTCGGGGCTGATGGCGGGTAGCTGCAGTTTGACGGGGCCGGCTGGCAGAGGGGTATTAAGGTCGATGGATGAAAGAACAAGAAGTCTCTGGACTTCTTAACGCGTGCAATTAGCGGCCTTGACCCACTCTGGGTGCTCGGTTGGAGGAGGTGCCTCGTTCTCTGCTTCCGATCCGCCCGGTTGTTTCGGTGTGGATGCCACCTCCGGTTCCGGACCAGGAATCCATACTCAAGCTGATCGGACGGCAGAACCAGTTTCTGAATTCGGCAGAGTGGCGGGTGATCTCCGTGACCCCCTGCAAAAATGGAGTGAGAAGTGACGCGGTGCTCGCAGTGGACTCCGCGTCGCTATCAAAATTAAGGAGCGACAACTGCATTAGATTCGGGACCGGCTCTCTTAAGGTTCGCGTGCCGGGTGACCGGTCAAAAACCAATGGAGAGGAAGCTACAGGTGGTGCAAATCAATTTGCATCGCTCCATCTCAGCCACGCTCGATTTAATGAAGTTCATCGCAGAGGACGATGTGGACCTAGCCCTTGTTCAGGAGCCTTGGCTCGGCAGAAATAAGGTAAACGGATTCGGGATGGATGGTTATCGCCTCTACATTCCACAAACACAAGTAAAGATCAGAACGTGCATAGTGGCCAAAAAGGATATTCATATTTTCTTCTTACTCCTTACAGCACTGGAGACCTTACAACGGTGGTATGCGAGCATAGGCACAAACATCACTCTGGCCACTGGGTCAAATACCATAAGGGTCGACAACTGGAGAGTATCTGATGCCTGTTCCTTTTCGGATCATAGTCGGATACGCTTCTCTCTCTCGTCTACTCCCAGGTAGTGACCCCAAGGCTTTTTAGGAACCCAAAAAGGACTGACTAGTCCAAATTCTCAAGACTGGCGACCCATAAACTTACTTTGATGAAAGTCAAGGTGGGCGAAGGGAATCCTAACATTGATAAGGCGGTAGGTCGTCACGTCTTCACAAGGTGTCTCGAGGATGGGTACGTGCCAAACAGTTGGAGAGAAGTCAGGGTGGTTTTCATTCCAAAAGCGGGAAAAATAAATCACTCTACTGACAGGGATTAAAGACCAATAAGTCTCTCATCGTTTATTCTTAAACCCCTTGAGAGACTTATTGATCTGTATATTAGAAGGGTTACCAATATTCGCGCAATGGATACTGCGCAAACACGCATACCGTAAGGGTAGATCAGTGGATAGCGCACTTCATGTAGTGCTTGGTATCATTGAGAGGTCAATGAACTATACGGAATACACGTTGATAGGTTTTCTGGACATTGAGGGGGTCTTCAACAATGTAAATACAAAGGCGATCTGTAACGCGCTGAGAGATCACGGAGTGAAGGAATTCATAGTGACATGGATTAACACAATGCTAGTAAGCAGGGTTATTAACGCCACTATGGGGACGGCCTCGGTGTGTAGGAGGACTACAACGGGTATGCCGCAGGGTGGAGTGCTATCACCTCTGTTATGGTTTTAGTAGTAAATGAGATCTTAGAAACCTTCAAAGCAAAGAGAACAAAAATTGTAGCCCACGCTGATGACATTGCCATACTAATCCTGGGCAAGTTCTTGTCAACGATTAGCGAAGTCATGGAATCAGCACTGGGCGAGATTTCCGAATGGGCTGAGCGCAACGGTTTAGGAGTTACCCATACTAAGACGAAACTACTTTTGCTCACCAGGAAAACAAAAGTCCCTGAGTTCTCTTTGCCAAAGTTAGGTAGGGTAACGATGAATCTTTCTGCAGAAGCGAGATACTTAGGTACCATTCTGGACTCCAAGTAAAATTTTAGAAGGAATACTGAGGAGAGAAGAAAGAAGGCTTTGGCTGCATACTATACCTGTTGAAGGATCTTTGGGAAAAAATGGGGACTGTCACCGTAAATCGTGAATGGGATGTACACCACAATCATAAGACCAATTTTAACCTACGGGTCCATCGTCTGGTGGAAGGCGTTGGGAAGGAACTGTAATCAAACCCGTATTGGAAAAGTACAAAGACTTGCTAGCCTGGGAGTCTCAGGGGCTGTAAGCAGCGCGCCTCAAGACGGCTTAAACATATTATTTCACCTCTTACCAGTAGGAGTGTTCATTCAGGGTTGTGCCGCCAAGTGTGCTCTCAGACTAAGGGAGTGCAACACGTGGAAATCTGCCAACTATGGACACTGTACAATTTTGAGCGAAATAAGGCGGAATGGTCAACTGATATTTACGGCCCACTTAGAAACGGCTACAGACAACATGACTTCCACTATAGATTTTACAGGTAGAACTCCAACTCTCTATCCAACCAGGGAAGACTGGGAGTCAGGCTCTGTGACGCGTAATTCCGATATTTCCATCTACACTGACGGCTCAAAGATGGAGGGTGGAACGGGGGCGGGTGTCTTCTCGGAAGGCTTGCAGGCAAGACAGTTATATCGGCTGCCTGACACATGCAGCATCTTTCAGGCCAAAGTCTATGCAATTGAGAAAGCGGCGAGACTGATACAAGCTAGTATAATTCGACCCTCGAATATCACTATCTGTGTGTTAAGGCAATAGAATCCAAGACAGTTAAATCGAAGCTAGTAATGAAATATCGTACGTAACTACTGAACATTGGACCCCACAAGTTCTCACTTTGCTGGGTTCCCGGACATAGCAATATATGAGGGAATGAATTCGCGGACGAGATGGCCGGGGCTCTGAAATGGACATTAACGAAACAGATACTTCAATACAAATCCCGATATGTGAACTGATTAGGAACATAGATGAATTCACTATTGCAGTGACAAATAACTTATGGACTAATTGTGACGACTGTGAAGTCTCATGGGCTTTATGGTCTAGGTTAGACATGAAGAGCAAGAAGGTTCTCTTAGGGCTCAACAAACCTGCAGTAAGGGTGCTTACGGGGGTCATTACCGGGAATTGTGCTATCGCACCAATGCTTAACGTTGGCGTATTCCGTCGAGCGGGCTATGCTAGATTTGCCATGATGAAGATAGATAGAATCGATACATCACATTTTATGTCAATGTCCAAGTCTACAATTGAAATGACTTCAATGTTCGGGGTCGCGCTTCTTCACAAGGTGACAGAGATAATGAAGGTGGATTTATCGAATCTTTTCAGATTCGTTTAGAAAATCAAATGGTTTATTAGGGATGGTACTTCCAATGTTTCCGGAAATCGAGGGTAACGACGAGTATGCTTCCTGGAATTTTTGAGCGCAGTCACAATAGACATAGATATCTACAAGAAGAAGTGCATAACCTAACCTACCCTGGTACATGTATACGTATATGTTCATGTATAGGTATTTGTTTTATGTATATGCATATGTACATGTACGAGTATATGATTATGCATATGTATTTGCATATGTATATGTATATGTATATGTATATGTATATGTATGTGTAAATGTAAATGTATATGTATATGCATATGTATATGTATTTGTATATGTATATTTATATTTAGTCGTATACGCATAGGTAAATGTATATGAATATGTATATGCATATGTGTATGTATCTGTATATGTATATGTATATGTATTTGTATATGTATTTTTATACCTATACGAGTATGTATATTATAAAAACACTTGGCAACCCTGACTAAGCATAGAAGTATAAAAGTGTTCTTCAACAAACTTATCGAGTGCAAAGTGTTAAGCTAATTCAAAAATATTAAAACTGTGCTCAAGTTTACGTAAGCATATTGTGCGTGTCTTGCAGTGCCGCGAACGCAGCAAAAAACACATTTAAAGTGGTAATCTTCTCCAGCTACATGGCGGATAGACCGGAAAGTCAACAAAAAGAAAACCAAATTGATTTAGTGTGCTGAAACAAAAACAATACTTTTGGCGCGCTAAATCAACTGAATTTAAGCGAAAATTTCTAGGAGCCAAAGGTAGGCAGTGGTTTTGATTTTGGTGTCTGTCCAACTAATATAATTGAAAATAGAGTTGCATACATGCACCGACTCCTGAAGCCTACAAAACAATAAAATACCAACTAGAGCAAAAAATACAGAATTCTACACCTATAAATCAAAAAAGGAAAGAAGCTTTAGGGTGATACTCAAAAACATGCAATCGTCTATAAGCACCGAAGAAGTTGCTGAATCACTACTAGGCCACACTGCCGTGAACATCCGGAATATTATACAAAGAAACACCAAAACCACTGCCAACGTTCCTTGTTGAGCTAAAGCGAACCCAAACAACAAGGATGTTTACGGGGTCAAGTACCTCTTCAAAAAGAAAATTATATTTAAGCCACCTCGTCCAATGCGCGAAATCCCTCAATACGCTAACTGTCAGCAGTATGGTCACACAAATACCTATTGCCGCAGAAAGCCGGTATGCATTAAAGGCACTGTAACTTACTCGTCTGCAGATTCCTCGCGTAAGACGAGAACTAATGACGTCAAATGTGCATTGTGTGGTGGTAATCACCCAGAAAATTATAAAGACTGCATGGTGTACAAAAAATTGCAAAAAAATAAAAATATCCACCACCGAGAAAAAAGAAATCACACACTTGTTGTCTCCCAACCATCCAGCCAGAGCTCGAACTCACTTTCATACTCCCAAGTAGTTAGAAACATAAAACAAGACACGAGAGAGAATTCGTCAGCCACACATACTAAGGAAATCGCCTCCGAGTCTTCAAACACAATGCGAGAAATTATCATGCTTCTCAAACAAGTCATGCAGCAAAATGTATGATGAATCTACTCGTAACTCTCACGACGAATAATTTGTAGTTCTTCAATCACATTAATATTCTCCTATGGAATGCAAATGGGCTATCCAAATACATATTAGAGATTAAAGCACTACTCCAGACTCACGACATATATATTGTTCTAATATCTGAAACTCATTAACCGATAAGAGCTACTGTCAAATACCAAACTATAAGCTCTATCACACAATGCATCCCGACAAAAAAGAACATGCCGGTTTAACTATTATAATTTAAAAAAATATCAGACTCGTTTCTATTAAATCATACTGCACAGAAGCTATTCAAGCCACAAACAGAGTAGTTGAAGATTGGAAAGTCCCAATTACAATCTCGGCAGTATAATTCTAAGCTGTAAACTATCATATTTTAATAAACTGCTGTATTGTGTCTTTGATTGAATCATGAAGACAGTAACTTGTTTTTATTTCTGACAACCGTTTTATCCTGACAGTATAGTGCGCTTTATACTAGCGTCTTTTGAATGAAAATAAATGATCACCGATTCATAGCTGGGCAATTTCACCGCGATTACAATAAATAATTGTTTGCAAAGTATTAATGTCCTCCCGACATTGACAAGCGTTAAAATTTGTATGTAAACCAAATATTTTGAAAGTGATCCATATGGAGTCTGAAATTAAAATGATGCTAATGAGACGTAAGAATTTAATGAATTGTCTATCCAATATCTGTATATATATATATATATATATATATATATATATATATATATATATATATATATATATATATATATATATATATATATATATATATATATATATATATATATATATATATATATATATATATATATAAATATATATATGTATATATATATATATATATATATATATATATATATATATATATATATATATATATATTTATATGTTTATATGCATTTGTGTATATATTGATGTATATGTATATGTATGTATATATGCTTATGTATATGCATACGCATATTTATATGCATTTTAAATATGCATATGTTGATGTACGAGGATATGTATATGGGTTTGTATATGTATATGTACATGTATATGTACATGTTTTTATTTCTGACAACCGTTTTATCCTGACAGTATAGTGCGCTTTATACTAGCGTCTTTTGAATGAAAATAAATGATCACCGATTCATAGCTGGGCAATTTCACCGCGATTACAATAAATAATTGTTTGCAAAGTATTAATGTCCTCCCGACATTGACAAGCGTTAAAATTTGTATGTAAACCAAATATTTTGAAAGTGATCCATATGGAGTCTGAAATTAAAATGATGCTAATGAGACGTAAGAATTTAATGAATTGTCTATCCAATATCTGTATATATATATATATATATATATATATATATATATATATATATATATATATATATATATATATATATATATATATATATATATATATATATATATAAATATATATATGTATATATATATATATATATATATATATATATATATATATATATATTTATATGTTTATATGCATTTGTGTATATATTGATGTATATGTATATGTATGTATATATGCTTATGTATATGCATACGCATATTTATATGCATTTTAAATATGCATATGTTGATGTACGAGGATATGTATATGGGTTTGTATATGTATATGTACATGTATATATATGTTTTTTTTTTTTTTTATTGGTTCGGATGTGGAAATCTGCAAACAGACACTGGGCGCTCTCGCACCAGTAGTGTGGGGCTCTTACCCACTAAAACCACCTCCTCAGACGCCTCCCAGACGGTACATAGCCATTAAGCAATACTTCGTCTGGGAGTGGGTTGGTCAACGGACCCCTCCTATTGATTCCCTGAACGTCGCCGCCACTCCAAGTGGCGGAGGTCTCGCATAATTGCGGCCGAGGTGTCACACACCACGTCCCATTTCTCCGGGCACTCGAGCATATAGTGCACGATGTTGTCCGGTGTCACAGGTTCTCCGCAGACTCTTTGCAGTACCGCTCTGGCACCGCTGTATCGTGGACATGAAAAAAGAACATGTTCCACGTCCTCGGGCTCCGTGCCTCCACAATTGTCGCAGCAGGGGGATTCCTCCAGCCGGAATCTGTGTAGGTACGCCCGGAAACCTCCGTGGCCGGTCAGCAGCTGTGTGACGTGATAGTTCACCTCGCCATGCGACCTATCCATCCAGCGTTGGAGATCAGGGATCAACCTCCTCGTCCAACGGCCCTTTTCGGATGCATCCCATCGGGCTTGCCACTCCTGTATGGTGCTTTGCCTAATGCCTGCTACGCGATCTTCCGCACTCAGCTCGTGCGTACTTTCGCCGTAGTATAGGCTCCACGCCTCCTTGGCCAGCAGGTCCAGCGGGATCACACCGGCTATCACCAGCGCGGCGTCTGCAGACACAGTACGGTGTGCTGAGATCGTGCGGAGTGCACATCTCCTATACGCCGCCTCTATGGTGCGAGCGTACGCCTTTACGCTCGACTTCTCAGCCCATATGGGCGCTCCATACATGATTATGGATTTGACGACCCCTGAGATGAGGCGTATTTTCCAGTGCCGTGGCCCTCCGAGGTTTGGCATTATCCGGCAGAGCTGGGAACAGGTCCGCGCTGCCTTCTCACCTAATCGCCGAAAGTGCTCCTTGAACGACAGTCTTGCGTCAATCCAGACGCCTAGGTATTTGAGATGTGGAGTCGTGGTAATGGTGCAGTCACCAACCCTTATCTCCACCACCTCTTGTACCTTTCGACCTGACACAAGGATAGCCTCCGTTTTGTGTTCTGCCAGCTTCAGTCCAACATCCGCCAGCCATCTTCCAACAGTGGCCACTGTGTGATTGGCCTCTGCTATTACCTCCTCCAGGTGTTTCGCCGTGATCACTAGCGCTATGTCGTCCGCATATCCGATTATTTTAACGTAATCGGGCACCCGTATGCGGAGAATGCCATCGTACATAACGTTCCAGAGAAGTGGCCCCAGTACAGACCCCTGGGGAACTCCGCCGGTGATCTTGTACGTTTCTACACCTCTATCGGACTCGTATAATAGCATCCTGTCGCTAAAATAACTAGTGATGATTCGCCTTAGATAGATGGGAACTTTGAACTCTGCCAGCGCTTCTGCTATGCGCGCCCAGCTGGCCGAGTTAAAAGCGTTCTTGACGTCGAGGGTGACCACGAGGCAATACCTCTTGGCACCCCCCTTCCATCTCTGGCCCTGAATCGCCTCCTTCGCCGTTTGGACGAGTTCGTCAATGGCGTCCACGGTGGATCTGGCCTTTCGGAAGCCATATTGGCGCCTCGCCAGTCCTCCAGCATCCACTATCGCCTCGTCGATCCGGTCGCATATAATCCGCTCCACGACCTTCCCTGCTGTGTCCAACATGCACAGGGGACGGTAGGCCGATGGTTCCTCTGCTGGCTTATCGGCTTTAGGTATCAATACCACCCGCTGCCTTTTCCACCGTTTCGGGAAGACTCCTTCCCTAAGACAGGCGTCGTAAAGTGACCTCAGTGTTTCTGGGTGTAGTGCAGCTGCGGTTTTCAGCACTCGGTTGGGAATTCCATCTGGGCCAGGTGCCTTCTGGTCCCCAAATTTTTCAACCGCCCGCAACACCTCCTCTGTCATTACACTGGGTACTTCTTCGCCCAGCTCGGGAGAGAACTGATCAGGCACATAATTTTGCACTGGGAAGAGCTCTCCCACAATGCGTTTGAGCAAGTTTGGGCAGCTTGGGGCTGGCTGCCTGTAGCAGGGGAGCTTTTTCATCAGGAGCCTATATGCCGTACCCCACGGGTTGTCTTCAACCTGTGCACATAGCTCGGTGAAACTATTGCGCTTTTAGCCTCTTTGTACAACTGGCGCAGTTGCAGGCAGTCTGGGTTGCCTATTGCACGCTGGTGCCTTCGCCTTGCTGCGTGGCATTCCTTGCGTAGGCCGGCGATCTCGTCCGTCCACCAATAAACGGATTTATAGTTTCCACCATAGGCCTGCCTGGGCATCGCCGCATCGCAGGCGCTCTCTAGCTGGCTCGCTAGCTGGCTCGCTAGCTGGTTCGCCATTTCCGCCGCACTGCCTTGCAGCTCAAAGTCCTCCAACATGACTTCGAGTGCGCCGTCGTCGAGGGCGTCCGCTCTCCAGCCTTTCGGCCACGGGCCTGTCCTCCGCCGTTGTTTGTTCCTTTCCAAGTCAAAGCAAATGGCATTGTGGTCGCTGTGGGTGTACGCGGAACTCACAATCCACCTGGCTCCTCTGACTAACCCGCTGCTGAGGAACGTAAGGTCGATCACAGATGTGGCTTCTCCTCTCACAAAAGTCGCCTCTCCCGCGTTCATGACGACTACGTCAAGAGCCGCAAGCGCGTCCATGAGAATATGACCTCTCGGTGTGGTTCGGGCGCAACCCCATTCAGTTGCCCATGCGTTGAAGTCGCCGGCAATCACTACGGGGTTCCTGCCTTGCGCGTCCAGAGCAAGTCTGTCTACCACTGACTTGAACTCGTCCGCAGTTAGGCTCGGCGGCATGTAGCAACTGTACACCGTGGTCCCTCCAATGGTCGCTCTGACGTAGCAATCGCTTCTCTCTATGTTGCTCAGTTGTATAGGCTTGGTTCCGCACACCCAAAGTGCGGCACCACCAGTGGTGTCTTCGGCCCATACTCCTTGGTGCTTGCGCCTATACGGCTCGCTAAGCACTGCAACATCGACCATCTGTTCCCTAACGGCCTGCTCCAGGAGATCCTGTGCAGCCTCGCAGTGGTTGAGATTGAGTTGGAACAACCTCATCTCCTGCGCCTGGACCTCTTCTCCGCGGCTCGCTTGTAGGATGGGCATGAGCTGCATCCTGTCGGATGCTCCACATCCTTGCGGCCGCTGGCCTTACAAAGGGCACACGTGGGGGCCTTGTCGCACTCCCGTGCGTTATGGCCCTCTGTGCCGCATCTGTAGCACTTGTGGCGCCACTCATCCTTGCTACCGCATTTCTGCGCGGTGTGGCCGAACTCCATACATTTGTAACAACGCAGGGGAGTCACCTTTTCGCGCACCCGGCATGAGGTCCATCCGACTCTCAGCCTGCCAGCTTTCAGAAGGGCTGCGGCTGCCTGGTGCGACAGACTGATGACCGCTGTCTGTGTTCCACCGTACGCTTTCCTGAGGGACCTGATTGCATCCACGGGAGGTCTCTCCGCGAGATTGGCTGTACACAGCGCCTCGTGGACATCTTCCACCGTGGTGACTTCGTCCAGGTCTTTCACCTCCACTAGGGTTTCCTGCGTGAGCTTACGCACCTCCACACTGGTTCCCAGGACAGTCGCCACCGCCTCATGATACTGGGGTGTCTTTGGATCTGCCGCCACGCTCAACTCCAGAAGCAGTTCACCTTGGCCGTCTTTCGGATCCTGCGGACGCTCTCTCCCAGCTCTGACAGCTGCGGGTCCCTCTTGATCTTGCCAGTTTCCCTGATGACGATGGCATCGGGGCGCGCTGGCTTAGGCTTCCGGCCCTTCCGCTTCGCTTGGGGTCTGGAACGAACTGTGGTCCACCCAACTTTTTCACCCTCCGCCTTTCCAGCCATAGGCTTATGGGTCTAAGGATTTGGCCGGGTTACCGTTTTCTCGGCCGCCAGTGTCGGGGCATACCCCCTCCTCCTTTTAGCTACTGCTCGGCTAGTCGGACTTACTTGCTCCGGATCCCCCTTCTCACGGGGGCGCTTTGGCGTTGCGACTGCGGCCGCGTAGCTCTTCGCCTGGGCAGGGGCTGTTCGCGAAGACGCACCGGCTTTGCCTTGGTTGTCCACAGGAGGGCCGCCAACCTGCACCTCCTTGTCCACCTTCTCCGTCCGCCCTTCAGTCTGGACTGCCCTGTCGGCTTGCACCAGCTGTGGCACTCTCGCAGCCGTACCTGCGTCCTGCTCCTCGACGACCTGCAAGCAGACATCCCGGATTTTGGATGCCTTCCGCTTGATGTCGGCATGTACATTGTGCCTTGGCACAAGGAAAACTATGAGTGCTTCAATATGCAACTCCAGCACCGCCATTTTGCCTTTGGCATTGACCTCATCGGGAGGGATGACCGCCATTGCCGTCGGATCGGCCCTCATGCGCATCACTCGCTGAAGCTCACTGGTGTCTGCCAGTGTGATTCTCCGCACCACCGTCTTTCTTATTACCGGAGGAGGTGTCCTCTGGATAGTAGACCTCCTGCCGAAGGGGTCCTTCATCGCACCGTCGTCTTTGTTTGTTTTGTTGGTATTGTTATTGTTACTATTTATTTATTGATTGGGTCCCCGCTCAGGACCGTTATATTTATATACATGTGTGTGTGTGTATATGCATATGTATATGTATATGTTTGTGTATATGCATATGGATCTATAGATGTATATGTATATGTATGTTTATATGCATATGTATCTCTATATGTATACTTAAATGTATTTATATATATATATATATATATATATATATATATATATAAATATATATATATATATATATATATATATATATATATATATATATATATATATATATATATAAATATATATATATATATAATATATATTTATATATATATATATATATATATATATATATATATAACATTGCTGTGTTCCTATTAAAGATTTATCAACGAAATTTCACAGTAATGTTGCGGGTACTAACATTAAGCACCACACAAAAAATAGGCGTGTTATTTCTACAGCCACGCCTACTATTGGCATATTATTATAACTTTCGACTTATACAATATTTTTTGATGAAATTTTATATTAGTGGTTATATTGACACTACACAGCCATACACAAGAAATGGGGCCGATATAATCATTTCAAGGTACCCTACCGAAAATTACCGCGAATATGCTCCTAATGATGATTTATAAAGAAAACATCCCCATTGGTATTTCGAAATCGTTCTAGCCCGACTTCAGACTTCTGTACTCGTTTAATTCTTTTAATGGCTTTATATAATTTTTAGAAGCCCCTGTATCTATTAAAAGTTGTATTACCCTCCCTGCTATTGTTCTTTCTATATATGGTAGCAGGGAGTTTTCTCTAAAAAATTGACCTGATCGTTGTCTATTAAATCGTCATCAATATCCGCTACCTCTGCGTTTGCTCCCGTCTTGTACTCATATTCTTCTTGATTGATTAGGTTTCCTTCCTGAGACAAATGGTTAATTGTTGTTTTGGCCCTGTGAATCTAACAGTGCCGCTATTTGGTATTTTCATTGTTTGTATTTGACCTTGATTATTTTGAAATTGTGCTGGCCGTAGGCCTTGGTTGCTGGCCTGAATTTGATTGTTTTGATAACCAGCAGGTTGCTGGAAGTTGGAGGGATCGCCTACCTCTAAAAAATCAACCTCGTTATTTACCTCTTTGCTGGCTGGTACTCGATTGCCTGTGAAATCGAGGCTGTCCTTCCTCTCGCACTGGCATCGGCGTTTGTCATGATAATTGGGTGAAGTAAGCTTAGCATCGTTCTGGGACCCATTATTCAATGCTTCATATAAATGATTCACAAATATTGTGTACTGAGACGATTCCGCTGAAGAGGATCTTTTCATGCTTGTGGAACCTCCTTGTTGCCGGTGTGCTTTACCATATTCGAGGACACAGGTGGACCGTTGTTCTGATTTTCGGTAAATGGATTTCGTTGAGTGTACGTGAAGGGTCATTCCAAAGCAGCTCGAGAGGTGGATGGGCCATCCCATCGAGGAGGAGTCCTTGGTCTGGCAAGCTTTCCATTCCCATATTGTGGTGGTGCAGTATCCCATGTCCGAAGTTGGATGTTTCTGTTCGGTGCGCGTGAAGCGTAATTTAGTGAGGAGTGAGATTGAAATCGATTCCACCGCTCTCTCCCTGTGCGCGCGACGAGTTCGCTTCTATGTGGAGAGATAGTGCCAATGATGAACACATATCTGACAGATTTGCGCACAAGACATATTAACTCATTGCTTCATTTAGCTCTAAACACCTCCTTCAAGATATCCCGGCATGTATTATTACAGGAATTATCTATATCGCTCTGATAGAAGAACAGAATCTCGTCATACAACCAAGAGACACTGAGCCTATCTTGTCTCAAAAGTAGCATTACACCAGATGTGCGGGTCTCCTATATAAATGAACGCACGCTATTACGTCGTGACAACGGGGTCAAATGGGTATCTGCATTACTGAAAGCTTTGCCCCTAATTAAGTAAGCCGCATGGTAATGTCGTCTGGTTCCTTCTAGTGTCCTGAAAGGCTTGAATACATTGAGCCCGGCGCAGCGGCAGAAAGCGTACTTATAAGTCTCCTCGAGGTGGTATATGCATGTGCCTTACTTGAGCGGGTACCACGACCGTTCGTTCTTACCTACCACCAAACCTAATGAACACTACTAATTCAGGTTAATTCATAATTTATTAGCAGTTATAGATTAGATCGCAAAAGTTTGCATTTCACAATAGTTTATTTAGTTTACATAGCTTTAAATTTACTTTATTCACATATCTTCATTTGATTCAATCGATTTTGGTTTTAGTTCATAGTTTCCTTATTTAGTTCTTACAGTTACGCTCAATTTTCCATTTCTTCTCATAGTCAATTCATAATTTATTTTAATTAGAAAATTCTAACTTTACTTTAGCTCACAATTTTCCTTTTCTTCCCATAATCAATTCACATTTCATTTTAACTAGATAATTCCAACTTTAGTTTAATCTGATCTTACTTTAGCTCCCAATTATACATTTATTCTCATAGTCAGTTCATAATTTATTTTAATTAGATAATTCCAACTTTACTTTTGATTCTTTACTTATAGCTTTGCGCCCGCTCCGATCTGCTCCTGTACTCGAACTAGCTTTTCTCAGCTGAAGATGAGTTTTTTCTAAAAGAAATTACCTACATACGGTACTAGCGCTTACTCCCACGCCACCCCAAGAGCTTTCGCACGCGGCCCTTTGAATTCCTGAATATCCCACCTTCACCTTCAGCATACTCTGCATCAGCAAGTCTACTCATCATTGCGGCGAAAGTCCTCGCATGGTGTGCAAGCTCGCTACCGAAATTCGCTGGAATTGGAACGCCCGTGCAAACAGTTTCTGTTTATCAGTGGGTAATTCTGGGGACGCAGCGATAAGGCTTTAGGTTACCGACAAATTGCACTTGTGGTTGAGAAAAATGTGGCAGAGCGTTTGCACTCGAGGCAGAGAAAAGTACAGCAGTAGTTGCAGGTAGAGAAACCTACAGCCTATGAAGTGAATAGAATGCAAAGGCAGGGATCGCAACCCTTTGTGCCGTACCTACCGTGCTAAGTTATAGTTATGTACTATTACAAATTTAATATATTTTATTTATTGCAGTAACTATAATATACACTCAATTTAAAAATACTGTAAGCACTTGCTAGTTGTATTATCTATGTCAATAAATTAGTTTGTAAGATTTGCGTACATATTATTAGTCTACATGTACATATTGTTAGTATATTGTTAAAAGATACGATAAATAAATACATGACAAACCAAATTAAAAAATAGAAAGACAAACCGTAGTTAACTTAACAGGACCTCTCATATGTTAAGAAAATTCGATAGTTATAATAATTGAGATTCATTTATAATTATTATAATAATTATTGTTTATAATCACCCCAGTGGTCGATGAGAGGAGAGGCCATTTAAGCGTGTTACAGTAGTTGTAATGCTACTGCCAAAATTAACAAAGCAGCTCTGCAGCATGCGGGTGACCGAGTCTTTGAAGACTCGGACCCTGAAAGTGTAACGAACTTAAATACCGCCAACGACGACGCGTTACTTCGCACTACTAAAATCGCGCATGGTAAAACCTGAAGATGCATTGCGACGCACCAACTAGTGACTGGAGGGTGTTGTAACGTCTCGTTTTCGCCGGGGTAAGCTCGCCTGATTGCCAGGAGTCGTTTATAGAAAATCTCGAAAGTATTCACAACTTATTTACGTGGATTTTATAATTTTATTTATTTATTAATTTTAAAAAAGGCTTAACTATATGTAACATTTATTTTTACTAACATAAATTCGGACACAGATGAACTCTATGTCCCCCCAAATCTCTGTCAAGTTAATTCTACGAGAATGACGATTCCACACCATAGACTAGTTTAGATTTCTCCCTAGCTTTTGTAGCGTATGTCAGTTTGGGTTTCTAGCCGAGAATCGATTATAAACCTTAATCTCTTTTAGATCCCCCTAGCTTCTGTAGCTTTTGTCTGTTTGGGTTTCCAGCAGAGAATCGATTATAAACCATAATCTCTTTTAGATCCCCCTAGCTTTCGTTTGTCAGTTTGGGTTTCTAGCAGAGAATCGATTATAAACCATAATCTCTTTTATATCCCCCTAGCTTCTGTAGCGTTTATCAGTTTCAGTCTCTAGCAGAGAATCGATTCTAAACCATAATCTCTTTTAAATCCCCGTAGCTTCTGTAGCGTTTGTCAGTTTGGGTTTCTAGCCGAGATACCATTCGAAAAGGTGTTCATGGATATGGTGGGACCATTGCCCGAGAGCTCGTCTGGGAATAAATACATCCTAACATTCCAGGACGACCTATCTAAGTACTTTATAGCAGTTGCCATGCCGGATGCGGAGGCAACCACGGTAGCTAGGATTTTCTTTGGGGAAGTTGTAGCAAAATTAGGGGTCCCAAAGTTACTGGTAACAGATAACGGCACTAATTTCATTTCGAGAATTTTTCTGAAACGTGTAAACTGTTAAAGGTGAAGAAACTTCACATCAGCCCGTATCACCCTCAGGCTAACGGTTCGTTAGAACGTAGCCACCGACCGCTAGCTGAATACTTGAGGCATTTTTTGAAGGAGGATGGATCGAACTGGGACCAGTGGTTGGCGTCAGCAATGCATGTGCACAACAACACGGTACACGCATCCACTAACCAGACGCCATTTTTCACGTTGTATGGTTTCCAACCTCAAATGCCGTCGAATTTGAAACGAAAGCCAGCGCCTTTATATAATACAGACGACTACCCACATCTGTTACGTTATCAAGTGCAGAAAGGGAATGAGTTGGCTTGAATGCGTAGGAAAGGGCAAAAGAGGTATCCAAGAAGCAATATGATGCTTCCGCTAATCCCATGCAGTTCATTACTGGGGACAATGTATTACTGCGTAACAGTAACAAGAAGAACAAATTTTCCTATATTTGACTTGGTCCATATAAAGTAGAAAAAATTTTGGGGCCAGTAACGACAGAGATAAGGATAGGAAACAAATTGAGACGTTTCCATAACAATTTGTTGAAGCCCTACAGATCGAATTAAGAGTTCTAGTGTGAAACTGGTTGCAATGATGAGTGAATTGAAGCAGAGGTTTTCTTCCCTGCGGAAAGTGACGGCTGAAATGAGTGAAATTTTTATAAAATAATATCTTCAACCTTGAAAACGAAGAAAATGAAACTTAAGCAAGACAGCGGTATGAAAGAATGAAACCATAAATTATGATTCAAGGGCGAGGCAGTGTACGAATGCCCGCGTGAAGTAGTAAAAGAAATAATTTTTGCATGCTGAAAATATGACTTCAATAAAGAATGAAGAAAAAATGGGAAACAATTAAATGCATATAATTTTTTAGTTTGTTTGTGCGGTTTAGGCAGTCGCATGAGCAGCAGAATCAATAACCGGGGCGTTTATGCAATACGTTATTAAGTTTGCAGCCACTCATAACGTACACGGGTAATATGATGCGTTGACATTTTTGGCATGCGCTATCATGACAAGCGTATGCGCCATGTACATATGTATGTATGCCAATAAGTAAGTATGAGCGCGGGTAGCGTGTAAGTTTAATATGAGACATGGTGGTTTGCATACATATGTTTAGGAGTAATATTTTAATGGTTTTATCAGTGCGATATACATGAAGTCGTAGGGGTAGGGGTAAGCGTAAGTATGTTTGGAAAGGCAATAGGGAAGTAAGTAGAAGTATTATTATTATATTATTCGACGAATGAGTACTAGCTACAGGGGCTTTCGACACGAAGAGAAAAAGGTTTTATAGAAAGAAGCATTTTGAAGACCAAGGCCCGGGGCAGGATATGAACCTGCGACCCTCGGGTAAGTAGAAGTAAAGAAAGGCGGAAGCAGTGTAATTAAGCAATTTTACAACTTTGATATTCGTAATAGTATTAGTTATGATAGTAGGAAAAGAAGAACATCAAGGAAATTGGAAAAACACTATTTTCTAAATATCTCTTTATTTATTTATATGAATAATGTAATAAACAAGATAAGTATGGAATACAATTGATGATCCGTGTGTACGACCCTGGAAGTATCGGAGGCCGGTCGCCTAGCATCTGGTGCAATCTGTGCAGTAAGATGGTAAGCCGACCAAGGCAGGTTTTGACTCGTTTGACAATTACGATTGGGGTAAGAAGGGTGGTTAGAAAGGGTCTTGTTAATATATTTAGTTAAGGTGACAGGTTGGTTTAGGCTAGAATAAGTTAGGGAGAATAGGCAGTAAGTAACAAGTCAAGCGAGATAGTTGAGAATGGATAGAAGTAAAATGGAAATTAGGTTAGATAGACTAAAGCTTGCTTGTAAGATTATTGTTTGTATTAAGTTAAGTGTTAATGGAGAGACAATCTGGAGCTATAGGCTAGCTGACAGCGGTTAGAAAACTAACGTAGAATGGGCGGGGCTTCAGCATAGTAGGAAATAGGGTAGTGTTAATACCGAGGGGGTGCCTGTATGTTCCGTATGCATTCATTGAGGGGTTTTCTACACTACAGGTGTGATGAATATATACGAACCAGGAGATTTTTTTTTTTAAGAGAAGAAAAGAACTGGGTCATGACATTGACAACGGAAATATCTATTCAAGGATACTTAGATATTCTCGATTATGGTAAGAAAAAAAAAGAAACAATAAATAAAACATAAAAAAAACAAAAACAATATTAAAAGAATAAAATAAAGAATGAATGAAAAAAATTTAAAAAAAAAATAAAAATAAAAAAAACATATATTTATATATATATATATATATATATATATATATATATATATATATATATATATATATATATATATATATATTATATATATATATATATATATATATATATATATATATATATATATATATATATATATATATACATATATATATATATATATATATATATATATATATATCTATATATATATATGTATATATATATATATATATATATATATATATATATATATATATATATATATATATAATAAAAGAAGAGAAAAAAAACATGAATAAGAATATAAATATACATATAAAATATTGGATTAGGTTATCAGGAAAAAAATATAGTAAATGTATACATATAAAATATTGTAGTAGGTTATACAATTTTAGAAGGTAGCGACACTACCTTCTTCCAGAAAGAGGGGAGGAATGTTGCGAGTCAAGATACGACTACCTACAAGTAGTTGACTCGCGATACAACCCAAGTAGCCTATCGAGCGGTTGTAGCTATAATTAATATTACACATATGAATTTCACTGGTGCTACAATTACACAGTGACACACAAACTAGGGCTAAAATGCACCATTAGCATTTTGTATGAACTGGCTCATTCAATAATTATTTGGTCAACACCTGTGTAATTGGAAAACCTAAGTAGGTTATAAAAATGATTATGTAACTAGAATTAAGAATACAAATAAGAGTGAATTAAGAATAAAGCGAAGTTGTATATTTCTGAAAGCGAAACATTTTGTGCTGTTTTTTACGCCGCAGTCGGCAAGTATTTACAAGTGTCAGACAACTGCAGGGCGCATTGCACCAGCCAACGCACGGGAAACACAACACTACAAACCATATCATCCATAAGCCTATCCTGCGTGACAGATATAACTGAATGTCATCGGCGTAAGCATGCATCTCTCCATTACAATCAAGTGAAAAAATGTCATTGATGAACATACTGAAAAGCAGTGATCCAAGAATTGAACCCTGTGGAACCCCAGAAAAAACTGGCCTGCAATCAGAGAAGATATCACCAATCTTCACTCACTGAGATCTACCACTCATATAGCTCTTCGTAAGCAACAAGGCATTGCCAGAAAAACCAAAATAAGTCTTTAATTTAAAACATAAGAGTCTATGGTTGACACTATCGAAAGCCTTGGAAAAGTCCAATAAACAGAGTAGAGTTACTTGGTCATCATCAAATGATATCCGAATATCGTCAACTACTTTCAGCATAGCAGTCGAGCAGCTATGACTCTTACGAAAACCAGACTGTGGTGGTGACAGCAGCTTAAACTCATTCAAGTGTCGAGATATCTGATCAGCCATAAGCGATTCACACACCTTAGAAAGACATCAGAGCAAATCACTAGGAGCAGCGGCCGAAAATCACTAGCAGCAGCGGCAGATGCCGGCACAACAGTCGCTAATTTTCATAGACTTGGGAAGCATGAAGTGGTAAAGCAGTGATTTATAATTATAATGATCTCAAGACAAACGGAATAATTAATTTTATAAACCTAATAAAGACTCCATCAGGACCTACAGCGTTAGATTTTATCCGCATAATCCCTCTGTGTACATCACACTCACCAACTGCATGGATCTCAAATGAACTATGCTCACAGACAGCTCACACTCACTAGAATTCTCAGGGGGAAACCCATTCAGGAAATGATTATTTAATTCATTCGGTTCCACTACACAATCAGTACTATTCTTGCCATGAACACCAAACCGTTTTAGATTCTTCCATAATTGCTTAGATGGAAGAATTTTTTTTTTTATTTAACGTTAATTACACGTACATATACAGCGTTTATAATACTGTAACTATACATTCAAAAACTAACGAGCAATTTAAGTTTATTAATTATATTCAGCTCGATAATTCACACCGCATTGGTGCTACTAGTTTGTGATGTCTCTCGGCTTCGTTCTCTTAAGACGTCGTTCCGTTATGTTTAGTTCGGAGAGTTTCGATGCCTCTTCGTTTATGTGGTGTTGAAGTCGTTCGTAATGTAAGATTGCGACTTTAGTAATTTCGCTGTGTACCGTCTTCACGCCAATATCTCTGTGGAGGTCTGACATTCGTATGTACCAGGGTGCATTGACTATGTTCCGTAGAACTTTGTTTTGAAATTTTTGTATTCTTTTAATATTGGTTTGTGTGGTGCATCCCCAAAGTTGAATACCGTAACTCCATACGGGTTTGAAGATTTGATTATATAATAAACCTTGTTATATGTAGAAAGCGTAGATGATCTGCCAATTCACCAGTAGATTTTTTTATACGTTATTTCGAGTTCTTCTCTTTTCTTTTTCACATGTGCACACCATCGGAGCTCTTCGTCTAGTGTCATACCCAAATACTTAGCGTTATTTGAGTATGGTACTTCTATTCCGTCTATATATAGCGGGTTATGTGTAACCTTTTTATTCGTAAAGTCGATGTTGACCGATTTTGTGTTATTTATTTTAATACACCATTTCTTTGTCCAATTAAGTATTGAATTTACTGCACGTTGGAGTTTCGCTACTGAGATTTCCTCTTTGCCACCAGTAGCTATGAGTGCCGTATCGTCAGCGAATATTGCGGGAATATGGTTTTGTTAGATCGGTAAATCGCTTGTGAATAGGAGATACAGTAGGGGCCCTAGGATGCTGCCTTGAGGAACACCTGCCTTAACTTCGCGGAGCCCAGAATAGGCATCATCTTGCTTGATTCTGAAGTGTCTTTTTTGAAGGTATGATTCGATAATTGCACAATATTCGGCAGGTAGAATCAATTGCAGTTTATGGAGCAGACCTTTATGCCAAACTTTGTCGAATGCCTGCGCTACATCAGAAACACCGCAGAATAGACTTTTTTCTCTTCAAATGAGTTTTCAATAACTTCGACGATCCTGTGAACTTGGTCTATTGTTGAATGTTTTCTTCTGACACCAAATTGGTGGTTTGGTATGAGTTTCTTTTCTTCAATAATTGGCTGGAATTTATTGTGTAGCAGCTTCTCAAAGGCTTTCGATAGTATCGGTAACAGAGAGATTGGTCTATATGATGACACATCTTGTGGTACTTTGCCTGGTTTGGGAAGCATTATTACTTCGGCCACTTTCCAGATGCTTGGGACATGTTGAAGCTTAAATGTGGCGTTATACAAAGTTGAAAGAGTTTGAATACACATCTGTGGCAGCTGTTTTCAAATTTCTGCTGTTATCAGATCAAAACCGGGACTTTTTTCAATTTTAGGTTTTTTATCTCACATTTTACTTCGGAAGGGGTACACCGCAGAGTGCCTTCCTTATTCTCAAATTTGATGCTGTAATTCGTATCAATTTCTACGCCATCATTTGGCGCAAAGGTTTTCATAAGGTGGTCTGCAAAAGTGTGAGCCTTTTCAATGTTGCTTTTGGCCCAGCCACCATTAAACATTTTAATTGGAGGAATCGGTAATGTGGGCCTTTTTATGTTTTTCGTGGCTTTCCACAAAGAGTAGTCATTGTCTTTTTCGTGTGAGAGGTTTCGTAAGAGCCTGCTAGTCTATTAATTTTTGAAAACCTTTATTTCTTGACTTAGCTTTTTTGTAGCTTTGCTAAGCGCATGTTTATCATTGGGTGACCTACTTTGGTGCCAGTGACGCCGCAGTTTTCTTTTGTTTGTTATTAGAATTTTTATTTCTTTCGGATAGAAACATCCTTCGGATTTCCTTTTTAAAATTGGCGTGCTAGCCCAAGCAGCATTTTGAATATTTTGCGTTAGTTTTTAGGCTTCGTATTCTAGTTGTTCTTCTGTTTTTGGCGGTTCTATTTGTCGAGTGTTTTTACCTAGCACTTCTTTGAAATTACTGATAAGAAAACCGGAGAGTTGTCGGAATTGAGATCAAAACCCTCATGTATTTGTAAATAGTTTTTGAAACTTTTTTAATTAAAAAGAAATCTATTAAATCAGGTATCTTTCCAGGATCGCTTGGCCAATAAGTTGGCTTACCAGTTGAGATGAACTCACATCCCGTCTCTCTGGCAGCTTTAAATAACTCACGCCCTTTTTTTGTGGTTAGTCTGGATCCCCAATAGATGTTTTTGGCATTGAAATCTCCTCCTACTATAAATCTGGTTTCGTGCTTATTTTTAAATCTAACATACAATTCACTATTAATTTTGTGTCTCGGCGTACTGTACAATGCCGTGAGCGCTAGCGGCTGGTTGTTTGAATTTATAATGATAGTGGTTGCTTGGATTTCATAAGTACGGAATTTCTCTGACTCGTAATGTTCTATATTTTTTCTTACGATTATTGCGCTAACACCACGAGCTAAATTATCTGGATGAGTAGTGTGGTAAGTCTCATAGTTATTAATTTTTATGAACGACTGATTTGTGAAATGTATTTCAGAAATCAGACAAACATAAATTTTTTCTTCGTTGAGTATTATTTGTAATTCGGGTTGATGTTTGGAAGATGGAGGAGATGCATCAAGCTTAGAGGAGAAATCATTTTTCTCTGCTAGTCTCACAGCAGCTAGAGCCTCATTACGAGTCAGCCTGTAAGAATCCCAATTCTGATAGGTTGGAAATTTTCTCCATCTAACATGCAACCTGTTCCTTTTCTTAAGATGCTGCTTCACTAGCGCGAACTACCAAGGACACGATTTATTTTTTACTTGAATAGTAATAAGAATTGTAATCGGGGTTTATGTGTTGAAAATATTACAGATCCGAATCACGAAACCATTAAACTTCTGATCAATGCGGCTAGAAAACCAGCAGTCATCCCATCTTAGTCTGGAAAGCTCCCTAAACAAAGAAGTCAAGTCAATGGACTTATAATCACGGTACGAGATAGAGGTAGTATTCATTTTTCTACCAATATTAACATTCAGTGTACAGAGTATCAAGTCATGATCAGAAATAAAAGTGAGCTGATCAAAGATAAGTAGCATTGATATGTCAGATATAATAAAGAGGTCAAGTAAGCTAGGACCAGCATTATTTGCAAATCTATTAGGCATGATGTAGTTCACAAGAGGCCAGACGCACTAACAAGGTCACAAAGTTTATCCGAAACAGCATCATCCGAGAGCAGATTTACATTAAAACCCCCACACACAATATAATAGTGATAGTCAATTACAAGCAACGATAAATCAGAGAAAAACGGCTCAACACTGTGATATTTATTAGGGTTATACACACATGAAGCCATGACTTTAGAATTATTGTAAGATATTTCCAAATTTAAGAACTCAACTGCGGTGCCATCAGACCTATTTACGATTTTTACATTTAGAAAAGTTTTAACAAAAATATCATAATAATCATAAATATCATTCCTAAAAAGCTTGTAAGTGGGTATATTGAAATACAGGTCACTAGCTCCACCCCCAAACCAAGTTTCAGACCCACAAATCACATCAACAAAGGAATCAGAAAAATGTATCTCACATAATCAAGTTTACAATTTTTCCACTTGGGATTGCAGAGAGAGCACATTTGACTTCAGTGTTTCAACCTCCGTGATGGATCGCTCAATTGCCGACACTCTAGACTCAATTTGCCTAAAATCTCTCTTGATATTAGACAACTCACCACCCAAATCTTTCATTTATGCATAACCCGATCCTCAAGCAGTTTCACAGATCCGTTAAGTTTTGTAACAATGCTCTCTTCGAGCTTAACCAGCCGCTCATCCCATGCAGCCAACAAACCAGAGTCAGATCGCATTTGGTGTTGAGTGCAAACTTTGCACCAAATTTTGTTTCTCTCTTCGTTGTGCTGCCTGTCTTGTTGCCAATGACATTTTTGTAAAAGCAGGTTTCTTTATTTTAGATCGACTATATAGAGAGAAAAAACTCAACACAATCACCGACACTCAGTCACAAATTCAAGCTTTAGTAGGCGAGTTAACAGATCAAGATCTCTGGCAAATAGTACCAAAACCGCTCTTAACTCGTTAGCACAAAACAAACACGTCTACTCAGCAAGACTCATTACAACAAACTATGGCAATTACAACTTATGGCAAAACGAAATATGTAGGAGCAAACTTACGCCTAAAATTTGCTCCTCACAGTGTTCAACGCGACTAAATCAGCGAATGCTGAAGGAGGCCAGAGCTACTTCGCCCAGGTCAACAAGCCAGCGGATGATATTCTAAATGCGCTGTTTGGAAGGATACGCCATCTTCGGGCGTCGGTAGTGTGTATCTTCGCCTGAAGAAACGAAATTCAACGGACGACAGCCACAACACTATGGAAAACACGGAGGTGGAAAAGGATTTCGGTATTGATGATATCAAGAAAGCCTCCCAGCACATACGAAGTGTGGAGAAGGGTAAGCTAGAGTTAGCATCCAACCCCATGAAGTTGCCTGAGCAAAGACCTGAAGGTTCTTCAGACAAACCTCCACGAAAGTAAGATCGCCTCCCCAAGCTCAAGAGAAGCGGGAGTCGGATAAAACATGGATCTAGTCCAGGAACCATGGATAGCCTCCGGAAAACGTGGTTTCCGGGTTAAAGTTACTAAATTACAACAAATATATCCCGAGAACAACAAACAATGTAAGAACGCGATATTGGTAAAGAAAGGTATATACTCCTACATTTCTCCACAGAAGATCTGACCAATCGCATTAAAAGATGGCAAGGCCAAGCTGTTACTCCTTGCGTCCTGCTACATGTCACAAGACAACAAAGCGCCACCAAGTGAACTTTAGCAGGGTCTGGTAATTGGCTCCGACTCAAACGCGCACCACACTGTGTGGCGAAGCGCTGATATAAACCACAAAGGTGAGTTACTACTCAAATTGATTTTTCAAAGTAGTCTCGATGTAGAAACCGTGGAAAAACCAGCATATATTGAACCCACTTCGAAGAACGTTCTAGACTTGAGTCTCTTTTGGAAAAAAAGTATGATCCCAAGGAATCCTAGAAACACAAACGGGGATTTGTATAGAAAAATACTAGGGTTGACAGATTCCGAAAGGGCGAAAACAGTACAATTGAAATTTTTTCTAAAAAAAAGCAGTACATTTCAAAAAAAAGTACATATTTTTGCATTTTATGCAGTTTTATTTTAATAAAGTCACAAAAAAAAAATTCACAGCTTTTTTCACAGCCTTTTCCCAGCTTATGTGTTTAAAAGATATCAATTTCAGCTTTTGAGCTATTTACAAACCCAAACATATACAAGCTAAGTAATCAAATCTTAACTCTAAAACTGTTTATTCTTGACTCCAGCCAATGCTAGACAAAAAAAATTAGTTTCTGCCATTGCTTCTGTGGATGGCTTTCACGTCTCACCTAATCGGCTGAGAGCAAGGGTGTCCCTCCTCCTCAGCCGAGTGTGACCTCTATAATTTAGAATATTGCGGGCCAGTGGATTTGGGTGGAACTCCAGCTTCTTTATATACGTTGTTACATGTTTGGAAAACACATTTTTTACCATCGGGACGTTTAGATGTTTGTTTTTTGTTTTTGTTTGTTTTATTTCCCTTTATTTCATACATCTGTCACCATTATATTGACACGGAGTACATGATTTGACAATTTGTTTGGAAATTAATATTAAAAATATATTTTGACCAGTGCCAAGAAGTGATACAGAAAAAATTATTTACATTAATTATAATAGTTCACTGTAATTATATTATAACAATTTATGATCAAAATTATGTTTATGATAATTATTTACATTTACCTTTATAATACTATTACTAATATGTGTAGTCTGGATTTCCTAGTTCAGTAGGTCGTTTGGTCGAGTTCTCTTTAAACGGCGCATGGTGGTTTCTTCTAAATGCAGCAACTCGTTTATTTCTTCGTTCTTATGCCCATGCAGTGTATCGTAGTGTTTTGTGGATATCTTTTTATTTCTTCGTCAATTCTTGTCATATTTAGTTTGCGGTGTATATCTTCATTTGTTGTGTACCAACCAGATTTTATGATAACTCTTAATATTCTAGATTGCTGTCTTTGAATTTTTTGTATGTGTGACCGCTTTGCCGTGCCCATACTTGGAGTCCGTACGTCCAAATTGGCTTTATAGTACACTTGTATATCAGCAACTTGTTGTTAATTGTGAGTTTAAATTGCTTACCCATTAACCAATATAGTTGCCTAAATTTTTCTTTTATTTGTTTCGTTTTTTGTTTGATGTGGTAGTGCCAATTTAGCTTTAAGTCCATGTGTATACCAAGGAATTTAGTTGTAGACCCTATTTTTATATCTTTATTGTTTATTTTAATAGGTATTGGGTTAAATTTTGTGTTAGTTGTAAAAATTATTTGTACAGTCTTATCTTCATTAATTTTCAAGCACCATTTATCAAACCATTCCTTAACATTCTCTGTGTACGAGTATATCTGCAGATTTGCAGTCGCAGTATTTAGATTTTTGTCAGATGCTAAGAGGATTGTGTCGTCAGCAAAGTTAGCAATTGTGGTATTCAGTTCTTTTGGAAGTGGTATATCTGAGGTAAATATGACATATAGCAGTGGTCCTAAAACACTCCTTTGAGGAACTCCCAGCTGTTGTAAGATGAATAGTCGAACACTCTTCATTATATTTGACGTAAAAGTAACGATCACTAAGATAACTTTCAACAATCAAATAGTAGTCAAGTGGCAGCATTGTCTTCAGTTTATGCAGCAGTATGGCATAAAACTTTGTCAAATGCTTTTACATCGTCCAAGAATACAGCAACGCAGTACCGCTTATATTCTATGTCTGTTTCAATTGTGTTTGTTATACGGTGTATCTGTGGAATCGTTGAATGTCGTTTTCTGAAGCCGAATTGATGATTTGGTATAATGTGTTTATTGTCAAGGATCTGGCTAAGTCTATCATGTAATAGTTTTTCAGCAACTTTAGAGATTATGGGAAGTAGGCTAATTGGTCTATACGACGAAGCAGTTGTAGCATCTTTTCCCTGCTTCGGTAGTGCAATAATTTCAGCAACTTTCCATACTTTGGGAAAAAATTGTAGTCGGAACATTGAGTTGATAACATTCCTTAACCTATAGTAGGTAGCTCAGCGAGAGTTTTTCCTGTCAGCATATCGTATCCTGGTGCTTTTTTGTGGTTTATTCGTTTTTTAATGCAATTAATTATTTCTGTCTTTTTCAAAGTATTTAGCCAATTCAGTTGCTTTTTCTTCATTGGTAGTAGCCCATGAGTTGTCATCTTTCCTTAGTGGTGGCTGATACCTTATCTGAGTTTTTAATTTCTTCCTGCATTTCCATAATGAGTAGTTCGTATCCTGGGTAGGCGTCAAGTTTTTTTTAGGTAGTTTTCAACTTCTATATTATGTCTTTTAGTTAATATTTACTTGAGTTTTTTGCAGGCTATATTTAAATTTTGTTTATCCTCAGGCGATCTAGTTAGCTGCCATCTCTTTCTCAGCTTTCTCTTCTCAATAATTTGCTTTCTTATGAAAATATCAGTTGTAGGTTTATTTCTTCTAAATATATGCTGTTGGCTTGATTTGATTCCTGCGTCTAGGACCACATTGTTGAAGTGAATAATGGCACGTTCAATGTCTAATTGTTTTTCAGTGTGATAGACATATTCAGTTGATTTTCAATATGCTGTCTATACTCATTCCAATTTGTTTTGTGGTTAAAAATCTTAGCTATTGGTTCTATGGGTTTGCTGTCAGTTGTGTAGTCAAGTATTATCGAAGAGTGGTCTGAAGAAAGTTCAAAACAAGCTTTAAATTTTAATTGGTTACACTTTATGTTTTTTGTTATGCTGAAGTCGATTAGATCTGGTATCTTCTTCCTATCTGGTGGCCAGTATGTGGGTTCACCTGAGCTAAAAATCTGCAGTTATTTTTGTTTATAGCATTAATCAGATTTCGTCCTTTTTTATTGGTTAGCCTAGATCCCCAGTCAGTGTGTTTTGCATTCAGATATCCAGCTGCAATGAATCTTACGCCAAGCATCTTTATGTAGTCATCATATTGATCCGTCGTTATTAAGTGTCTGGGGGGACAGTAAACTGAGGAAATGAGTATTGTCCCACTTGTATCCTCAATTTGCACAGTAATGGATTGAATATGAGGTGCTGCATATTGCATGAATTTATTATGATAGCTGTCCCACCACGAGCTTTACCAAAAGGATGATTTGTCACATACATTTTAAATCTAGGAAATACTAAATAGCTTTTGTTCGTAAAATGTGTTTCTGAAACTAGAGCTATATCAATTTTCTTGTCAGACAAAAATTGCTTCAACTCAAGATAATGTTTTGTTAGGCCATTTGCATTCCAGGCTACAATTATTAAACTATTACTTTCATGCATTTAAGCTTGTTAGTAACATTGTAATGATATTCATCATATTAGTCATTTGAGTGATTAGGGATTTCACCATGTGTTTAAGTTCATTAATATCACTATCGTTTGAATTTTTTGTATTTTCTTCAGTTTTATTTGGATTTGACGACCCTGCAATTTCGGCATAGCTTACGTCTGGTTTAACTACTGATCCATCCATATTTTTGGTATGTAGTAATAATGGATCCTTTCTGCGTAAAGATGGAAACCTTTGAATTTTTATGGCTTTGTATATTTCACAGCCTTTGTAGTTTGCAGTATGATTTCCGCCACATAGGGCACATTCAATTTCAGCTGCGTTGGTTATTTTTTTTTTGACATTCACTTGTTAGATGCTTTCCAGCGCATTTCACACATACTGGATCCCTTGTACAGTAGTTTTATGTATGTCCGTATTTTTGGCATTTAGTGCATTGCGCGACTTCTCTTTTATGATGAGGTGCCTCAAAAACTACTATGCAATGCATTAATTTGTTAATGCTATAAATATCTTTATTGTTAGTATTTGTTTCTAGTTCTATGCTAAACAGTGGTAGTGGGTTTTTTGTTGTCCGTTGAAATATGTTAGTTATGTTTAAAACTTTGTGACCGTTTTCACCAAGCTCATATTTAATTTCTTCTTGGTCGGCGGAGGGGTGCATATTGCGAAGAATGACTTTGAAACCTCTTTCATTTTTGGGTTTAAATGTGTACAGCTTCGTACTTTTTTGCTTAAGCATTTTGAATATTTTTGTGTATGTTTCCGAGTCATTCGATTGAACTCGTACTTCATTGTTTGTTAATATTTTAAATTCGAAGTTACTGTCTGCAACAGCGGTAAGACATTTTTTAACGTCTGTATGCATTCTACGCCTTGTACGTATATAGGGGTTGGTTTGTTTAAACTTTTTTTTTCGGACTAGTTGTTTTTTCTTTTTCGGACTCATTTTGATCAACTTGTCCACTGTGCGAGGGTTCAGCAAGTTCGTCATCATCAACGGTCAAAGCAGCAAATCTGTTTTGTCTTCCTGAAGTAGTATCGCTCAATCAGTTGTTTGATAACTTACTTTGGCTTGGGTTTTTGGCTATTTTTTGCTTTTTGTTAGTGTTGGGCGTTCTTTCCGCTTTATCTGACGTGGGTGAGGTTCGTGCTCTCTCTCTTTGGTAGCGATTGCAGTTGACTTACCTGCACGCCTTTTGGTGGAATTTGCACACAGGCAGAAGAACATGTTGATGTCGCAGTTGTAGTCGAGAATGTAGTTGTTGTTCCGTACGTAGAGAAGGCAGATGTTGTTGTTGCTGACGAATTTGTTGTAGTTGTCGCACAATCCACTGCTATACTGGAGCAGGATATTATTGGGGGTTTGCCATGTGCACTCCACGAAGAGGGGAGTGACTCGCTCATAGATCTCGTTCTCTCCCACGGGGGAGAGCGCTGCACACTCATGGCAATTACCGACTATACTTTGTTTTTTAAAAATTATATTTATTATTATTTTTGCTATATTTTAATCTTATTTATGTATGTATGTAAAATATAACGAAAAACAAAATTTTTTTGGTGTATAAACTCTAATCACTTATTATGGCCAGAGTCCACTGTGGCAACACCACAAACAACCGGGATTATTTTATTTGTTGTCTCTTTCAACTTTTAACTCATATATGTATATAACTCTTGCTTTGTTTGTTTGATTGTTTATTTAAAACTTTTAATAAATTTCAAATTAGTTATTATAAGCATTTAGATTATCTAAACAGAACTAGAGACTTTCTTGAAAATTGCACTTTCGTTTAGCGTCTCTTTCGCGGGTTTTGTAAAATTAGTTATTTGGTTTTAAACATCGATAAATGTCACAAGGGCGGAGCTCGTGTGATTACACGTCCGTTTAGTTACACGACATGTTTTGAAAACACATTATTTGCCATCGGGACGATTAGATCTTTGTGAATGCACGAATTTTTGGCATACCACGGAGCGGCTGTACTTGTTCGGAGGATTTTATTTTGTCGCCTTTGAACATTCTCTATATTTGACGCTGAAGCAGTACCCCATAACTGAATCACGTAGCACCATATTGGTTTTAGAATCGAGTTGTATAGTAGAAGTTTACAGTAGTTAGTGTTGAATTTCTCCCAATAAACCAATTAATTTGAACTGTTTTTAATTTCATTTGGATCAACTAGTCTTTTCAAAATAAAAACAGCTCTCAACAAACTGTCCAACAACACATTGAACAGCTTCAACGCCAGCTTCAGATGCTATACAAACAACAGCAACCAGTTGCCTCTCCCCAAGTCACAGTAAGTGTACCCTCCCACGACGAGGACTGGAAAACGGTTCTAAACAAGAAAAGGCAGAGAGAAAGTCCAGGTAAGACAAAGACCACTCAAAAACAAGCGAAACTTGAAAAATACTGGCTAGGAGATCCGAAAGGAACCGAAAATCGATTTTCGTCCCTAGAAGAAGTTGAAGAATGTGACCAAAACACAGAACTTAAAGAAAAAGTCTCTAAGCCCCCACCAATATTTGTTGACAGAGTTACCAATATAGCTCCTCTAATGAAACTGAAGCTGCTCCAAATTCATACGAATTAAAACTCATAAACAATGAGCAAGTTAAAATCCAGGCATTTTCTCCAGAAGCCTACAAGACAATAGTCAACCAGCTTGTGCTAAAAAACACCGAATTGTTCACCTATAAGCCAAAACAAGAAAGAGGCTTCAAAGTAGTACTGAAAAATATGCACCCATCTATAGGCACAGATGAAATAACCCAATCCCTGCAAAACCTCGGTCACTCTGTCACGCATATTTGGAACATAAAGCGAAGAAACACAAAAAAACCTCTGCCAATGTTTATCATTGAACTTCAAACAAACTCAAACAATAAAGAAATTTATGAAATCAAATACCTGCTTCATACAAAAATTGTTTTTGAGCCCCCCCGACCGACTCGCGATACTCCCCGATGCGCTAACTGTCAGCAGTATGGGCATACAAAAACGTACTGTCGCAGGAAACCAATGTGCATAAAATGCGCCGGAAGCCACACGTCTTCAGATTGTGTACGTAAAAACAGATCAGATGAAGTCAAATGCGCCTTGTGTAAAGGTAACCACCCAGCAAATTACAAAGGTTGGGTAGTTTATAAAAATCTTCAGAAAATGAAAAACCCACAATTAAGGAAAAACGACAATTTACCCATGAATCCTACTCAACGACAGGAAGTTCTGGTAAATCCCAGTACATCAAAACAAACTCAAAATACACTTTCATACGCTCAGGCACTGAAACACTCAACACAAGCAACTAATGAAAACACATCGGCCCTACCAATTAATACCGTTCCTGCAGAAACCCAAGCTTTGAACGAAGTGCGAGAAATGATAATGCTACTCCGGCAAGTCATGCAACAAATCACAACAATGATGAACTTAATAGTGACACTCACGACGAAGAATTGCTCATCCTCAATCCCATAAAAATCATTCTATGGAACGCTAATGGGCTGTCAAAACATTTATTAGAAATTAAAAAATTCCTTAAAGCGTACGAAATAGATATACTCCTAATATCTGAAACCCATTTCACCAACAAAAGCCATTTTCAGATTCCGAACTTTAAGTTTTATCACACCCTGCACCCAGATAATAAGGCTCATGCAGGTTCAGCAATATTAATACGTAATAATATAACACACTGTGAGAGCACATCTTATCGCACAGAAGCTATACAAGCCACGAATATAATTGTTGATGACTGGAAAGGCCAATTACAATTTCCGTTGTCTACAGCCCACCTAAACACACAATAAAAATGGAGGAGTATGAGAAATTCTTTAAGACCCTTGGCCATAGATTCCTAGCTGGAGGAGACTATAACGCAAAGCACACATACTGGGGTTCCCTTCTCACTACACCAAAAGGTCGACAGTTTTATGCGGCCATTGGAAAATTAAATTTACTCCCTGTCTCTTCAGGTACACCAACATACTGGCCAACAGATGTAAGAAAAATTCCCGACTTGATTGACTTCTGTGTGACGAAAGGTATCATGCTTAGTGATCTTAAATGTAGCCCATGTTTTGAGCTGTCTTCTGACCACTCTCCATTTCTGGTCGAGCTTAACAGCAATCTTGCCCTTCTTCCCAGCCAATGTAGCTTACATAATCACAAAACTGATGGGAATCGCTTCCGATATATGGTATATTCCAAAATTGATTTAAAACTATCACTGAAATCTGGAGAAGACATTATTGCGGCTGTTGAACACTTCAAAAACTGCCTGCAACAAGCTGCGTGGTACTCCACGGATGGAATGGAACAGATTGCAATAAAAATTTGGATATTAAAAAAAAAATAAATAAATAAATAAATTTGGATCAACTTTGCTTCTATGTGGATTTTCCATATTAATCGACGATCAAGATGAATCCCGAGGTATTTAACCTTGCTGTGTTGCGGTATAGTCTGGGTGTTGATAATGGATAGGCGGGCATGTTTCCGTGAGCAATGTAAATGTAATATGTATACATTTTTGTTCGTTAACCTTTATCCTCCATTGTTGTAGCCATTTTTCCAACTGAGATGTATATTCTTGTAATTTGCGGGATGCTTCTTGAAGGTTTTCGTGGATGCTTAGGAAAGCTGTATCATCAGCTTATGTTGATACGTGGATATGATTGCTTATTGGCATATCAGAGGCATATATCAAATATAAGATAGGACCCAAAATGCTGCCTTGGGGAACTCTGGCTTGAATCGGTTGAGATGTCCTCAGAAAAATACCTTCTTTGATGATAAATGTCCGTCCAGTTAAATATTTTAAAAAAACTTATGAGTTTTGGGGGTAGGTTTTGCTTAATTTCAAAATTAAACCTTCATGCCACACTTTATCAAAAGCCTGTGAAACGTCAATGAAGAGGGCAGAACAATATTTCTTTTCTTCGAACGTTTTTCTAACTACGTTTATATGTCTGTGCGTTTGTTCAATAGTGCTATGTTTTCTTCTGAATCCAAATTGATGATCTGGAATGCATTAATTCTCATTTAGTATGTGGGAGTGCTTGCTCATAATTAATTTTTCAAATAGTTTTGACATATAAGATAATAGGCTAATAGATTCTGCTTTCGTATGATTTTTTCCGGCCTTCGATATCATGGTAATCAACGAAATCTTCCATTCAGTAAGATACTGTTCGAGGCGTAAAATAGCTTTAAAAATGAAAAGAATTATTTTTCTTACTATACGGGGCGGTTCTAAAAGCATCTTATTACTGATTTTGTCATTACCTGAGGCTTTCCTCGAGTTTAAGCCAGCAATAGTGGCTTAAATGCCCCGAGTATTAAATCTCAGAGGAATGGCTGCTTCCGCGACCACTGTTCGCAGCTCAACTATATCAGCAGATATTGGAGTGAAAACGTTTTTCAACTGGTTTACAAAAAGATTCCCTTTTTCAGTATCAGTTCTTGCCCAAGCTCCACCCAAAGTTCGTAGCATTCGCTCACATATCTCAGATTTTTTAAGTCCTCTAGTTGCTCGCCATAGCGAATAATCGTTTGTGGCGTTACGTCGAGATCTTGGAGAAATTTCTGCAGAGATGCAGATTTTTTATATTCTAGTAATTTTCTAAGCTGTTTGGTACAGTCTTTGATCCTAATTTTTAACTGCGGGGATCTGTATCGTTGCCATTCTCTTCGAACTCTTCTTTTTTCTGACAAAAGCCGTTCTACATTTACCGAGTGGATCTTATAATATCTGACCTGTCGATTGGTAGAAATAGCATGTTGAACCACTTGCTTGAGGATTGCTTCTAGCTTTCTAACAGAGCCATCTATGACTGCAAGCGTTATTAACTGCATGTTTCCGTGCAGTGGGCACTGAGGTATTTCTTGTATTTCAACCAGTTAACATGTGTAACTGTCGTCGCCAAATCACAGGTTTCTCGAGGGTTGCGTATGGTAACAATAGTGGGAGAATGATCTGAAGATAATTCTAGGCCTCAACTAGAAAAATTTCGCTGTGTTCGCCCTTTACCACTCCAAAATCAATAATATCTGGAGTATTTTTTCGATTTGATGGCCAGTAGGTTGGTTGTCCGCATGAAATTACTTTTAACCCCATTTTAGTAATTGTATCAAACAGAACACGTCCCTTCGGTGTGATTAGCCGTGATCCACAGAAAGTATGCTTCGCGTTGTAATCACCAGCTGCCAGAAAACGTGGTCCTAGTGATTTATAAAATTTACTGTATTGACTTTCTGTGATTGAAAATCTTTGAGGAGGAGAATAAATCGATGAAATCATCAGGTCCTGGTAGAAATTTTGGACGCAAATATTTGTTGCCTGAAGGTAATCCTCACGAGTGTCTCCCAGAGAATAGTGTTTGAGTCGCGACTTTATAAGTATTGCTGAGTAACCACAAGCTCTACCTCCGGGGTCCTTGGTATCGTATAAAGTGTATCCATTGATTTTGAAAAAGCTTCTAGACGTCAAATGTGTCTCAGAGATCAGCATTACGTCAATTTGTTTATCCAATAAGAAATATTCGAGTTCGTTTTTATGCTGGCGTATGCCGTGTGCGTACCAGAAAGATAATGGTTTGTTTAATACCGCCTGCAGCAGTGTAGATTGCATTTTCAACATTTCCTGCATCATACAGGTCATGTTGGTTATAAATCTATTTACTGTCTGAATTAGAGTCTCTATTAAAGCTTGAAGGCGACTAAAATTAAAGGTGTGGATTTCGTTTGCTGGTAGCTCTTTTGGCACTATAGTCTAGCGTATGAAAATTGACTGGTAGATGGTTGGGCTAACTGTGGGAAATTGGAGTTAGGCATGGGCTGAGTGGATGTATGATTAGATTTTGTGGTGAAAGATCGATTAACGTGCGCGTATACAGGGCAGCTCTATAGTTGGCAGTGTGGTTTCCACCGCAATTGCCATATTTTTTTTTTTTTGGTTCATATTTTGGTTTCACACATTTGGCGGTACCATGTAAGTCTCCACATAACACGCAAACGGAGTGTAACTTGCAGTAAGACTTGGTATGGCCAAATTCTTTGCAGTTTAGGCATTGAACGGGTCCTGCTCGTTTATGCGGTTCTTATAAAGTATCTCTACGGTGCAATAAATATTTTAAGTTATAAATAGGGTGAGGTTAGTTCTTTTTCAGTTTCATGTTACCTGGTTCTAATTCCAACCGAAATAGTGGTTGTGGAACTCTGTCTCTGTTTCTAATATTGGTAACATTTTTAACTTTGAAGCCATCGATTTGCAATCCCTCCCTTACCTCCTCTGGAGCCACGCATGCCTTTTACAACAATCTGTAGACCCTTAGCGCTTTTAAGTGAAAAAAATTTTGGTTTTGTTCTTCAAAATCTGAAACAATTTTACTGTAATCATTTTCCGGGTTTACCTGGATTTTCATTTCAAAAATATTACCACGTTTTATTGAAGTTACGTAGAACGCTTCTTCACCAATTAGTGAAATTAAGCTCTTTATTAGCTCGTTAGAGTTATGCTCCCTCAAATAAATCAGGGGTGGTTTACTCGACCTTTTCAGAGTGTTAGAATCATGTGTATCATCTTGTAGAATTGCGAAACGATTTTGGGAACTTGGTACGTCTGCATTTCCATCTTTTGGTACTTTTGCCATTGAAGATATATTCGAAGATTTTGGACTTCGTCCACGTTTTAGCACGGAAATGTATCTGTCAAGTCCCACTTGAATTTTTGATTTTTCCGTACAATTCATTGGTTGTGTATTTTTAAGAGATGCTCCCGTTGTGAGGTTTACATTAATTACATTAATTTTTTTATTGTTTCGTTTGCTTGTGTGGCTGACATGACTAACATGACTGGCTGGCGCAATTGTGGGTGTAGATTCGCTGTTTATCATTGAAGCAGGAGAATATGAACGAGCCCGATTTATTGGCTTGGTTGTTAGGTACAAGTAATCATTAGTTATTTCTTTTTTGTTATTGCAGCAATCTTCACCAACCACCATCACATAAGCATTTCTGATGTTTGTAAGTTTGTTTAAAATGAAAATGAAGAATTAATAAATGGCTCAAATGCAACTCTGAAGAACTTATTAAATAAATTTAAATCAACTTAGAATACCGACACAGGTGAAAACTCCTGCTAGTTGTTTTTTGGCGCGCACTTTTATTGCATTTACTTTTGTGTTTAATTTTTGTTCAATATTTAATTTAAAGATATTATCATTAGAATTGTGTCCCAGTTGATGATCGCGAGTTATGTTCACCGGTCACCACACTATCGCACTTGTGTCTTTGAATTTCGCGAAGAAAAAAAAGTCGAAAATACGGGGCTATATTATCGAAAATACGGGGCTATATTATAAACGTCCGCACTCTCCTTATAAACGTCCGCTAACCTTATTAATTTTTTAATATTTAATTAAATTTGCTTTTCCCTGATTCAGAACTTGCTCTAAACAAATAATCGTTAACTTGAAAAGGACCATTTCCATTCTTATAAAAAATTTCAAGTACCGAGTGCTGCCAATTAGTCTTTAGCAATAGTGAAAATTTTAGCAATAGTGAAAAAGTGAACATTTATTGAACGCTTTATTAAAAACATACGAAGCAATAAAACAGACTACAAAATAAAAGTGGAGTTAATTTTCGCGTTAAAAAGCAGTACAAAACATTGGACTGAGAGCTGTGAGGGACCGTTAGAAGACCTTGACCGTCTATACTCGAAGGAATATAGGCCCATTAGCATGACTTTGTTCCTACTGAAAACAAACATACAAGAAATAGTATAGCCAACAAAGTAGAATGGGCAATAAATTCCTTTAACCCATTTACGTATTCGGGAAAAGATGGAATTTTTCCAGCCTTGCTCCAAAAATTATCTGATCTAGTGGTACCATGACTAAAAGCGATATACACTAGATGTTTGAGGTTTGACTACATGCCTGTCTTCTGGAGAGAGGCGAGAGATGTGTTTATACAGAAAGCAGGTAAAAGCAACCCCTATACTCGAAGGAATATAGGCCCATTAGCTTGACTTCGTTCCTACTGAAAACAATAGAGAAAACTCTGGTTGCTTATATCCGGGAAACTATGACGACAGGACACATTTCCAAGGCACAGCCCGCTTACACTAAGGGTAGATCCACAGAGACTTCACTTCACTCACTAGTGCTAAATATAGGGAAAGCCCTGCAGAATAAGTTGTATGCCCTAGGAGTATTTTTAGATATTACCGGAGCATTCAACAACTTGCCAAAAGAAGCTATTTTTTCGAGCCGGGAATCATCCAATGTAGAACCCGATATCTGTCTGTGGATAAAAAGCAGAAAAATAATAGCGGCATGGAATGAAGCCAGAATAACCAAACAAGCAGGTGAGGAAAAGCTACGAGGTAGTGTGTTATCGCCGGTCCTTTGGATACTTGTGGAAAACGAACTGCTAAAGAAATTTGAGAAATTTGAAACTAGTTGCATATGGAGACGACATTGGTATAGTAGTAATGGGAAATCCCCTAGATACCATCAGTAACTTAATGAACAATACGCTTACAGTGAGGGGCAACTCAAGCAAGCCCGGGGGTAAACGGTAACAAAACTTACATGATACTCTTCACAAGCAAGTATAAGGTCCCTTCATGGAACTTCCCAAAGCTGAGCGGCAATGGTCTGATTCTCAAAGACCACACAAAGTACCTTATAGTGACTTTCGAAACCAAACTGCTGTGCAAACACATTGTTGAAGAAAGGATTAAAAAAGTTAGTAATGCACTGTACGCAGGTAAGTAAAGATGATAGTCGATAACTTGAGTCTACATCCTACACTAATCCACTGGTGTTATACAGCAATAGTGTAGTCCAATCTTGCTTTACGGTGCTCTGGTGTGATGGACAACAGTGAGAAAATCAACATACCGAAAGTCATTGGAAAAGACCCAGCGTCTCGCTGCGCTGTACATAACAGGAACGCTAAAGACCACTCCAACGGCCGATCTGGAAATGATATTCAACCTGCCGCCAATAAATGTGGCTGCGGCAAGCATTGCAGCGAGATCTACGGGGAATGCTGTGAGACAAACTCACAATGTCCACTAAAACCCATGTAGCGCTTAGATTTTATTATTAATAAAATATTAAACGTGCATAGCCCTAAGGCGCACGTATAATCTATTAAAAATGTTATTATTAAGTAAAAGTCGATTATATGCTTTTAGGTCCGCTCCTTTAACAATTGAACTGCACTCAACTTTCGCTACTGATTGGTCAGCACTTTCCAAAAGTGTGCCAGTCAATGGTTGCATTGGTAGACAATTCGCAAATGTGCAAACCAAAGAGTAGGGCAATTAGAAATAATAATGTAGAGCAATTAGAAATAATAAAGTAGAGCATTACATATGTAAATAGTATATAAGCAGGTGCATTTATAATAAACAAAGGATTCTAGCAGCTCATAAATGACGGACAGAGTAGAAGCTGGAATGTACTGCGCAGAGGCATCACGTAGCCAATGAAGCTGCCAGATCACTTCAGTATTTTCCAAGCGGAAGTTTTTGCTGTGGAACTGGCTTACACTAAAACTGAAATCAGCTCCTCGGTAAACATCTACGTAGATAGCCAGGCAGCAACAAAGGTAAAAAGCTTCAAAACTAACATTGGTATACTGGCAGTCCACAGTTTACTAGCGGCACACGCATACAAGATGAGAATCAGAAGTGACGACATATATAGGAAGTGCAGGAAGCCGGATACAAAGGAGACTTTGGAACATATTTTATGTATAGGTCCTACATTATCAAGAATATACTTAAAATGCTTGTAGGTCCCATAATTTGGGACACTGGAAGACGTCTCAGGAATGGAACTTTAAGGACTCCTGAAATTCGATAAAAGCGTGGACATCCTTCAAGATGCCTACTTTAGGTCTACGTAGAGGACTAGCTCCATCTGTTACCGCTAAGAACATATAGCCCTATGTATGGTTTATGGAGAGCCAGACTAACCTAACCTAACCTATTTCTGATTAGAATTTTTAATGAAGGAATAATGCCTAGTATTTACATTTTCAATTAATTCAGTTTTTCTAAAACCTGAATCGAATACATTAATTTGTCTGAATATAATCATACAACTCTCATATTTAGCGTCTTTAAAATTAGCCACCCATTAACAATACATTTTGGGGTACTGATTTCAACAATTGGTTTCTTAGGCCTTTCGCATTTGATTTATTACTTTGCAAAATTTTTTACTTGATAAATGGTGTAGTTAAATGATTACCAAATTCCAAACACATTAGAACATATTTAATAATAAGAGTTTTTTACTTTAAATCTTTTGATTTCATAATTATTTTTGCTTTTAACTTATAACAATTTTTTATTTGGAAAGTAACCTTAATTAAATCCGAAAAAATGATTTCAACATTATTTTGAACGAAGTTTTAACACACATAGATGGCCACTGCTAATAGTAGCCCTTAGTTAAGTGTTTTATAACCTGCCACACTATTTCAAAGGCCTATTAAAAAGAGGATAAAGCGGATAAATTTTGTATACATAATAACATATTTATATAATTAACCTTTTTTTATTTCCAAGACTGGTAATTATCGATATTTATTCTTTCCTCTTTTTATTACTGAAAATTCGAGAAAATTTTAATAATAATTTCGCAGTTTCTCATCGCTCCTCAAAAAGAAACAGATTGCCATAAAATTTGGGATCTCCTTAACTAACTTTATCTTACCATTATCTCACTGCTCGTACCATTACATATCCTTATGTGCTAGTGGTAGACAAAAATGCAACATCCCACCCTCACATCCCCTCTTAGCATATGGTGCAAATACATTTTTTAGGAAACCTACTCATAGCTTCACATTCGCAAAGGCTGGGATGGCAACAACAAAGCGATTAGTTTGTACTGACCTACATGAACAATTGTCAGCTGCATTCAAGTTTTACATAAACCGCTGATTTTCCTTGTACTTTAATTCACCGTGGTAACTAAAATGCACTTCTTGCCTGTGTTGCGAGTCAAGATACGACTACCTGTGAGTAGTTGACTCGCGACACAAACCTAAGTAGCCACTTACTATAGACCAGTTGTAGCTATAGTTAATAACCTGTAACTATTTCGCACATACTTTTAGGAGCGCACCTATTTAGTATTTATTACGGATATGAACTTCACATGTGTTACAATTACACAGTGACCCACAAAAAGGGCTAAAATGCGCCACTGGCATTTCGTATGAACTAGCTCATTGCCATAATTGTTTTGGTCAACATCTGTGTAATAGGAATACCGCGAAAGTGGAACACCTAAGTAGATCATCAAAATATGATGTAGGCGAATATGTAACTTGAATTAAGACTATAAATAAGAGTGGTTTTTAAGAATAAAGAGGATTTTTTATTTCTAAAAGCGAAACGGTGGTTTTATGTTCTTTACGCCGCAGTTCGGCAAGTTTTAGAGTCAGTGACTATTTTTCAGGTCCAGCAGTCGTCGGACAACTGTCGTGCGCATTGCACCAGGTAACGCCCAGAAAATACAACACCTGCACAATTATTTATTATTCTTTCGCTTCATTGTTGAAGAACGATAGGCACTAATCCAAACGCAATTATTATTTATCTCTCGTTTTATTTATTGAACCGGGTGTTAGAACGCAATTGTTTTTGCGAGCCCGATATATAAAAAAATAACTAATTAATTGACTCTCACATCCAAATTATTAGGAAAAAAACTCTTTCAACTTTTTTAGTATTTAGGTAAAATGCGACCGACTTTATTCCTTTCTCCATTTCAAGTGTTCTTATTCTTCGCAGTTTTTCATAAAAAAGCGACAATAAAAAATACATAGTAAATTAAAAGTTTTCGTACTTTTAATTTACACTGTGTCAAAAAGGTTTTCGTACTTCAAAAAGACGATTTAATAATTAATACTTAACATTCTAAACTTGCTTTTTAAAACGCAGCATGCCGGCGCCGTTGATGTGTCTGCCGACATATCAACCGATTTTATCCGGGCATTGGAATCGGTGCAAAATTGTGTATCGCGTGCCGAATGCTTCCATTTCTGGTATTTATGCCGATTACGCGTACCTGACCTGCTGCATCTGCTTCGGTTTTCGTCACTCTTCCAAGTAGCCACACTTTTGGCGGTTTTGGTTGTTTTCTGACACCGACACTAAGTCTCCTTCTGCCACGTTGCGCCATTTCGCAGTCCACTTCGATTTTCGCTGCAACTCATGCAAATACTCGGGTGACTACCTCTGCCAAAAGTGTTGTTTTATTGCCGTCAGCCGCATCCAGCGGTTCAGAAGCGAAATATTTTTGTTGTCGACAGTAGTTTTCGCAATGCCAATAAGAGGTCCACCTGTGGTTATCTTCATGAATTATCCCGTTCCAATTCACTTAAATAAGACATTTTAAAACAATGTAGAAACTGTGGAGATTCAGATACAGCGAACTATAGGAGCTGCCAAGCATACGTAATCTGTGTTGGATTTGCCTGACATCCCATCGGACGCGTCCCCAGGTGGCGGATAGGGGGACCCTTGGTAGGCAAATGACATTACTTCTGAACCTCTTAGGAGGGGCGGGAGTTATGGCTGTCTGTCTATCACAATGATGGTATAGAAAATGGGTACCATCCGCGGACCAAACTGGCTAGGGAGGAGTCCCGAACAAAAACCAATGTCTGGCGATGGACAACTTTGGATTTAATACTCCAGGTGGAACCCACGCATGTGGAAATCCACCCGCTTCGGCGGCAGGGGCACGGATTCTTAAGGCCCCAACCATCGATAAAGTCTCTCGCCTCTATGAGCGAGAGCGCATCCTGGAGGAGACGGGGATTGTTACCGCAATCTCTTCTTCTTCAGAGACGGAGGAACGTACCCTGGGCGAGATCCAGAGGGCGTCGGGAAGTCACCACAGTGGCGGAACGACCGACCAGTTGTTCTAGGGCAACGCGAACTCAAGCGAGGAGACAGAGAAAGAAGCGGCTTGCTAGGCTCGTGCAGGAGATATCCTCACGTGGCTCCTCCGGTCCTTCTGTGTCGACTCCCTCCAAAAGGCCCAGGTCGGCGGAAGTGACACCCACGGAAGCCACCGAGCCTGCGGAGGGATTGACCGCTCCGAAAGCTCGCTCGCGAGGTAAGCGGCGGAAGATTGTTGCTGAAAATAGCATACCCACCTGCCCTGCAGCTGTTACTGCTGGTGGCGCCACGACCCCAAAGGGTACGAGCGAAACCTCGGTGGCGGCTAATGTGGCGGGGAAGAATGTTGCCAATAAGCTGCAGTTTGCCCAGCCCCTCATATCCAGCAAAACCATCTGCCCGGCGAAATCTTTGCCAGTGGCGGGTGGTGAGCTAAGCCCTCGCCCAAGCACTTAAAAAGGTGCAGCCAAGCCATCGTACAGCGAGAAGGCTACCGGCCCGCAACCAATGACGGTGATTGGGAAGCTGGGGCCAGAGCATCGGCTAACTGTAAGGGCTGATGCAGTTTGCCCAACCCTTACATGGCGATCCTGCCACACCGCTCCTGATCTTTCTGACCAGATAGCTCCTGATTTTTTCTGACCACACCGATCCTGATTTTTCTGTCCACATCGATCCTGCCAAACTAGCACTTCTGATGTCGGGTCCTGCCGAATTTAATTGATGTATTAAATTGATGTCCACGATTACGCGAACTTTGGCTATATTCTTTTCAAGCCAATCCAAAATGCAGTGCGATCTCATAAAAATGAATAATTGTGAACGTTCACCGAACAAAAGGGAAGTTCTGAAGTGAAGGCGCGACAGGAGAAGTTCCTAACCGCCAAATATGGTTTCCATCAGATGAGTGTAATACGAAAGCGACTGGCTTTGGAGATGTGGGTGTATGATGAACTGCAGAAACTTTTTGATCCACCGGGCGAGGGCATCAAGGTAGACAACGATGAAATTTTAGATATGAACACAGATGACATAAAATATCTCATATCATTAAGATATTGTCAGTCTGAAAGCGACCACAATCGGAAATATCGAAATTTAGCAGCGATCTTTTGGAGCGTGCTAATACGGTGTAAACATTTAACTCTTTTTGTATCTAATTCTACTAAACTATTTTTGTATTTAATATAAAAAAAGATATCTTTGACTTTAGTTGTAATTGTTCATAAATTAAAAAAAAAAAAAAATAACACAGGAAATGGTTATAATTTTAGCTTTACATAATGTTGTCTTTAGAAACAGAGTAATGGAAACTTCTTACAAATAATTTATTTTAATATTATAGCTAAGCAACTTAATACATTTAAATATTAGATAAGAATCTTTAATATTTTTATATACGTATACATACGTGACTTTTAATTTAATTTAAAGACCATATATAATATAAATGTTATTATTATAAATATATTAATACGCATCAGAAACTAATTGATAATTCATATACATATGTAATGAAAGAAACTTTAAACAAAAGCATTACGAAATCAAGAAAAATTATAAAATTAATTGCAAAATGTTGCAAAAACAACAAAATGAATGAAATCTTGGGCTTAATTTTTAATAGTAAATTCACAAAAACAAAATTTAAGTTTTGAAAAGATAATATTTTTAGTTAAACCAGTAATTATTAGCCATTCATTGGGCTATTAATCATTTTCGACCCTACTTCTTTGGAACGAAATTCACAGTAGTAACAGATCACAGACCACTAGTATCACTGTTTACACACAACAACCCCTCATCTAGAATGACTCGTATCCGACCAGACTTTATGGAATATGACTTTAAAATTATATACAAACAGGGTAAAATCAATACAAACGCAGATGTTTTGTCAAGAATAGAAATAAATTCTGACACATTAAAGGCAATGATACCCACAGTTATGGCTATCACAAGAAGCATGAAGAAAAAACAAACAGATGTAATCACTGAACAACCAGACAAGAGGAGCGCGCGCCTCTATATATGGAACAGTACATCTTTATCGGATATTAGAAATTTGAAACAATTAAAGAGCAAAATTTTAAAAGGGGATGAGCTCGAGCGAAATACGCGTAGAAATAATAAAAGTTTGCCAAATATTACAGTCGACTATAAAAATATACTGATAGATTTAAGCGATAATTCTGACTTAGTCCTCGGTACGGTCATGAGGAAGTTTACTCAATTTTTGATCAGTCATGGAATCGACAAGATCGCTCTTTCAAAAGACGATACTTTGTTCGATCTTATTAATGAAGATAATTTAAAGGCCTTATACAAGAATATATTTATTGAGAATTTAGCTAAAGGACGGCAAACTCCTGCTATAATTTTATTTGTACCCACACGTAATATAAATGATATAAATGAGCAAAAGAAACTCATACATGATAACCATTGCACGCATACATCCGGACATCCTGGAGTAAGAAGAACGTTATTAAAGTTAAAACAAAAATACATATGGAAAAACATGCCGAAAATGGTGAAGACATATTTAAATAACTGCGAGATATGTGCAAAAAAAAAACAACAAAACACATAAGAGAAAATATGGTCATTGCAGACACCCCATCGACAAGTTTCCAAATAGTAGAAATGGACACAGTAGGACCACTCCGTATTTCAAACGGATATAAATACATTTTAACGCTTCAGTGCCAACTAACTAAATATATTGAAGCATACCCAATGTATACAAAAGAATCTTTAGAAGTTGCCAATAGTTTACTAGAAAAATTCATACTAAAGTATGGAGGTTTTCATACAATAAAGACAGATGTGGGTAGAGAATTCGTGAACCAGGTATTTGACCATATGAGCAAAACGTTAGATTTTTAACATAAAACATCCACCCCTGACCATCACCAAACACTAGGTAGCATAGTAAGAAATCATAGAGTTCTCAATGAATACATACGCACCTCGCCAGAAGAACAGGAATGGGAAAAGGGTTTACCTTACTATGTTTTCTCATATAATACCACACCACACGTCGACACAGGTTACTCACCATTCGAACTCATATACCATACGTATGCCTGCGATCGTTAAAGAACTAAATGCACCAGAGAAATGTGTAGTGCACGCGCAGTATGATCACACACACTCACTCCACATGCTCAAACCTTTCCTCTATCCCAAAGCAATGCACTTAAAATAGGTCATGTGCAATTGGAACCTCAAAAGTCTGCCGTAGGCAAGAATTGCACATTCATAATTTATTGCTTGCATATGTGATTTTGATGACACATGGGATATTGGAAATATGGAATGAAAATGGAACATTGATTGTAACAAAATTGAATGGTAGAAATAAGTATATAAGAGCGTAGTTGTAAGAATAAAATTCATTTCTAAAAAGACAAATCTACTTGTTTGAACTCAGAGGAGCAGACCTTAGTCGCTTCACTAAAAACATTTGGCTGCCTTAGTGCGCAAGCTCTCGCGCAATCAAAAGATTAAATGAGCCCATCATCGTCGTAGGGTACTTTCAGTTAGGCAAACTGACGATATCACCGACCAATTAAATTACCGGTTTACCAGCAACCGGGATGTTAAAGAAGGTGCTAGTCTTGTGGTGCGAGTGGATGAGGCCACTGTTGATGTCATGGTTTCTCGGTACCGGAGCCGTCTGAGTCTCTTCTTTGGGACTGTAACCTTTCATGTCTTTCCCAGATGAGTGGCTCGGACGATTCTCGTAGCTATCGTCCTTTGACGGTAATGCAGATCAACTTGCAGCATTCTAAAGCCGCTACTGTACTCCTGAGTAGACGACTCACCCAGCTAAACACATCACCCCACATAACAACATTACAAGAGCCCTGGGTCTTTAGGGGTCGCCTCTGTGGCCTTGGCTCGTTGAAAGGGGCCACGATATTATATGACAGAAACTCGATTAGACTTAGAGCCGGTCTTATAATATCATCCAATCATCGCGGAGGCGCTACCACCTGGGAAGGTCGCTACTCTCGTAGTGTTCTGTGAGCGGCGCAGTCTTGGTCTGGTTCTTTGTTGCGATGCTAATGCCCAGCATACGATCCGGGGCAGCAGCAAGTGCATTGAGCGGGGCTCCCGACTTTTCGAGTATATTGCCTCCTCCAGCCTGAACATCCACAATGTAGGCAGGCAGCCTACTTTTGTGACTACGAGAAGGCAGGAGGTAACCTGTCAAATCCAAGACTGGGGTGGTCGGTCAGCAACTGGAGATACACAGATAGCAATCACGTGACGCCACTGAAACTTCGCAAAGGGAAGAACATTGAGGCGGCTGTTGAACATCTCAACACCGCTCTTACAAACAGCTTCGAGCTAGCCTGTCCAACTAGACCTCCTCTTAGCCGGACACCTGTTCCATGGTGGAATCGAGAGCTTCAGGTGCTGAGGCGTGAGTCTAGAAAACTCCTCAACCGGGCCCTCAAGAAGAATCTTGATGAAGAGTGGGAACGATATCCATGTGTTCAGAGGGACTACAAGAAGCTAATTCGGGACTCGAAAAGGGCTTCTTTTAGAGATTTCTGCAGAGATATCGAATCCCTGAGTGACACGGCAAAACTGGTGAAAGTCCTGAAAAAGGACCAAACCGCTAAGCTGGGGTCGCTCAGGAAACCTGATGGCTCCTATATGGAGAGGCAAAGTGAGACACTCAGCTTGCTGTTGAAGTGCAATTACTCTCAATGCAAATTACTCTCATGTATCATGGCAAGTATAATTTTTGAAATTGGGTCATTGTATGGAAGCAGCATTGGATGTTTAGCATCATATGATAAAGTTTATGCAGCTAATAGCCCACCAACTCGTAGCACGCCATTGTCGTCTATGAAAGGGGATAAGCTGTTGAGTGGGCTGGCTCTGTCGATTCCATTGTGTTTTCTTAATTGTTTGATTTCATGCTCGAACTCAGAGGCTTGTATGGTTCTTACTATGATCGTTAATGATGCGTCCAACTCCTCAGAAGTTAAAGATTTCTGTGATGAACGTTTATCTCGTGACAGTTTTAGATTTTTAATGAATCTTAGAACATATCCAATGGTTCTTTGTAGAACTTTAAATGAGTTACCATGCTTCACGTTGTAAATGATATCTTCTAGTCCTGTGCAGGTGGTTGTGGTTGCTACAATCGGAGCCTTGTGTTTTTGTTCTAAGTCCGTTGGAATGTGGTGTTCCCTTAAAAATGGTTTCGGCCAGTGTGATTCCATTCCATGTAGAAAGATGGGCCCATAGAACGATATATTGCAAGTCATGAGTTTATTTGGCTGAAGCCCTCGAGAGATGACGTCTGCAGGATTGTCCTTGGAGGATACATGGCGCCACTGGTGAGCGCTACAGAGTTTCTGGATTATGTTTACTCTGTTAGCTACAAATATTCGCAAGGATGATGATGACGAATTTATCCAAGATAATACAATTTCCGAGTCTGACCAGAAATGAGAAGTGTTGTTGGCTAAGTGTCAATCCCGTTTTACTCTTGATTCTAGCTCGACTCCTAACACTGCTGCACATAATTCTAAACGAGGCAGCGTTTGTTCCTTGAGAGGTGCGACACGTGATTTGGCACACAAAAGTCTACCAATTATTCTGTTATCTTGAAGCCTCGATCGTAGATAAACTGCAGCGCCATATGCCTTCTCGGAGGCATCTACGAACGTATGAATCTCTGTCGTTATCGGTTTCTGACCGTTGAAAACGTGCCTGGAGGTACGTGTGTCGTTTAATTCCTTTAAGTTTCTACGGAAAGTAGTCCATTTTGTCTGCATTTCTGCTGGTAGATGTTCATCCCAAGATATCTGCAGTTGCCATAGTTGTTGGATAAATATTTTTGCCGTGATGACCACTGGACCTACGAGACCTAATGGATCAAATATTCTTGCTATGTCTGATATTATAGTGCGTTTTGTTATTGTTGTATTATCAGGTAACTCCGCCTTTATACAGAATAATTCAGATTTTGGCATCCAGGTTAGTCCTAATGTCTTGGTCGAGGAGTTTTCAAAGTCGAGATTAACTTCCTGATCCTCTGGAGATATACTATCTAGCAGCTGAGGATGATTGGCGCACCATTTCCGTAGTTTGAATCCTGAACCGTGGAGTAGTGTTGTCAATTGTTTCTGCATTTCGATAGCCGTGAATAGGCTGTCTGAGCCACTCACGCCATCATCGACATAGAAATCGTCACGTAATATTTGTGCGCCTAGTGGGAACCTTCCGATGTTTTTCTCTGCTAACTGTTGTAGGCACTTTGTGGCCAAATATGGTGCTGACGATGTTCCATAAGTTATTGTATTAAGCTGATAGTACCTTATGGGCTTGTTCTCATTTTCTCTCCACATGATCAACTGTAGCATTCTTTCGGCTGGGTCGACTAGGATTTGTCGGTACATCTTTTCGATGTCTGTTGTGAAGACAAATTTTGGTAGTCGGAAGCGCAACAGTATTGAGAATAAATCACTTTGAACCGTTGGGCCAGTGTACATTATGTCATTTAGGGCTAGTCCAGATGCAGTTTTAGCTGATGCATCAAACACAACCCTCAGCTTTGTCGTAGTGCTTTCTGGCTTAAGCACGCTGTGATGAGGAATGAGGTAATGCGGGTGTAAAATGTTTTCGGGGTTGATTTCGCTCATGTGTCCTAACTTTTCATATTGCCTCATGAATTCGGCGTATTGTGCCTTAAATGGAGGGTTCCTTTCCATACGTCGTTCTATTGCCAGGAATCTTTTATATGCAAGATTTTTTGACTCTCACAAGGTGCTTGGATCTTCGGAAAATGGTAGTCTTACTATGTATCGGCCTTCTGTGTTTTTGCGCACGGTTTGTATGAAATGAGTTTCGCATTGCCTTTCTGCGATCGTCAGATTATCATTGGCTTCCCTGGCGTCATCAAGCTTCCAAAATTGCATTATCAATTCGTTGGTTGCTACTTCGTCCTCACTGTAAACCGCGCAAGTTGCAGTGCTTGTCGACTCACCCTTGCTCTTTCCACCTATGATCCAGCCCAATGATGTATTTTGTAGCACTGGTAGATCAGTGGATAGTTGGATTTGGCCCGTTGCCATTAAGCTGAAGTAGAACTCAGCACCCAGGAGAACATCGATTTTTCCTGGTTGGTTAAATTCCGGGTCAGCTAATTGTATGTTTTCAGGAATCGACCATGATGAGACGTCTATTTGTTGAGCTGGTTGAGCTGGAATGATTGTTTGTAGTACAAAAGCCTCTAGTCTGGTTTCGAAATGGCCTGTTCTTGATTGTAGTTTCACGTTGACCCGTTGAGTTGCAGTCTTCACTCTTTGAACAATGCCTTCAATGCTTAACGCAGCCTTGGTTGGAACAATAGTCAATTTCTTAATGAGTCGCTCAGTTACTAGGTTGATCTGAGACCCAGAATCCAAGATTGCCCTGAAAACACCACATTGTCCGTTATTTGCTGTGATTTTGACTTTAGCTGTTGCTAATAAGGCATGGCCCTGGCAGGCCGCCAAGGTGTAAGCTGCAGCTAATGTTACCGAAGAATTGGTTGCAGTCAACTTAGTTTCTGTACTGGATTGTTGATTTGATCTTGCTATTTGTTGGCTATTTGTTGGCGCTGGATGCTTCGATTCCAAATGTAACAATGAATTGTGCTTTTTGTTACACTTGGTGCAGCTCCGAAATTTGCAGTCTCGTAAAGTGTCATCATTTTTAAGGCAATTGAAACAGAGCCTTTGTTTTTTAGCCCAATTCAATCGATTTACCGCAGATAATTGCAGGAATCCCTTGCAATAGTACAGGGGGTGGTCCTTGCCCGAACAATAGCTGCAAGTGGAAGCTGTTGCTACCGATGCTATAGCTCTTGATGCGTTTTGTCTTTCACTCCCCCCGAGAGCCTCTAAAGATTGAAACCGGTTCTCGAGGAAGTGCAGGAAGTCATCAATAGTTTGTAGCTGCTTAGGACTTTCCAATGATTGCTCATATAATATATGGCTTTGGCGATCTAGTTTTTTTATGAGAAAATGTAGCAGCAATGGATCCCAAGATAACGTAGATACGCCTAGGTTTTCGAGCGCCAGCAGACTTTCGCGTACAGCATCGTGGAGATTTTTTATAGTTGTCGACGATGCTGTGTCAGATGAGAGACTTGAATGTCCTAGTATTCGCTGAATCAAAGTGGAAGTTAGCACTCTCTTGTTGCTGTACCTCTCCTGGAGCAATTTCCATGCTGTTTCATAATTGTATTGAGTCAATGTGAGATGCCTGATTACCCGCTCAGGTTCTCCCGCCAAATTGGGCTTCAGGTACCACATTTTTTGAACTGGTGAAATTGGCGATTTATGAACCATTTCTGTTGTTTAGTGTTGCTGATCCCAGGTTGCTGTGCTGAGTCCGCTGGTGTCTTAGCAGGACCTACGTATGGTGTTGTAGTCAGTGCTTCGAGTTTTTGTATTTCGTCATTGAAGAGCTGCACATGGGCAGTGACTATTTTGTTGATTTGTTCGTAATAGGCCGATGCAAAGTATTCATGATTCAAGGGCTGATCAGTTAATGTCCTCAGCTTGCTACCTCTTCCTTCAAAGTTGTCCCATGCAGTGTTCAGGCGCCACAAACGATCCTTGAAATATGTAGCGGTTGTCTTCCTGTCAGCTGGGTCATTTCTGAAATTCTTAATGATTCCTTGAATTTCCTCCCCAGTTTCTTTCTGGAGTGCCACTAGCTCGCCGAAGGTAGCCATGATGTCAGATGATTGACGTTGTTCAATTGAATTGTCGGGGTCACCAAATGTTGAAGTCAGCTCCTTGGTACATAAACCAAGAGCTTGTTGAAATGTTATAAGTCACTTGAAACCGTATAACTGTAATAGAGAACACTTAGGCAGTTAAGCTCAAATGTTGAAGATAGCTCCTTGGTACATAAACCAAGAACTTGTTGAAATGTTATAGGTCACTTGAAACCGTATAACTTTAATTGAGAACACTTAGGCAGTTAAGGTGATTCTGATTCTTTATTGGAATTGTACAATTATTTATATCAATTTTATGCTGATTGGTTTAAATATAATTAACAATAAAGTGACGGACAAAACTGCACCGTTGTCAATAATCAAACACGAGCCAACATCATTATATCATTCCCATACATAATTTAGCGCACATTGCAACCAAGTGAAATATGATCGCCTAAGTCAATGCACTGGGCAGCTACTTTGAAGGGAATGAGTTCCACAAGCAAGTGTTGGCCTTGATAATATGAAATTTTGGTTTTGCGTGTGCTGTTTTCTGTCAATGGTGCATTTTCGCTGTACTGATAAAAAATAAACATACAGTGCAATTGTTGATCTGTTCAGTGTGACTGAACAATAACTTTCTCTTTGAGCTAGATTACTGCTGATATTTAGCGCCTCCGGATTCAACATTTTTGAATACAACTCCCCCCTTGTGGTTATTCGTCACGGCGACGCCTGGATTGTAAATGGACATTTTAAACTAATACATACTATCGACTTGGAGTCCTTCGGGACGATACTAATGAAACTTAAGGTATCGGGTTATGCTGTGCGGAACGCTGTCAGGAAACCTTTCATTGATTACAACTTAAATAAGATAACATAGCACCTCGATGAGCTACGTGCTGTAAGAACACGAGGACGCCGATCAATTAACTGGATTGGGTCAGCCTGGAAATGGATTGCCGGCTCCCCTGATGCTACTGATTGGGATAATATCTTAAAAAGCCAAAATGATGTCATCAGCAATAACAACCACCAGTTCAAAGTTAACGAACAACTTTTTAATGTTACGCTAGAAACCACTAACCATCTGAATCTCATGATGCAACATGTAAATTCCCTAGGCAAAGAGATCAACTCTGGAAATGCAGAGACCATAATCGTTAACCAAATTCAGATTTTGAAGGAGCAGATTGGCGAAATAGTACGCGCATGTCAAATGGCGAAGGCAGGCATCGTTAACACGAACCTACTTAATCAAGAAGAAACCGAGCTGATCGTCACCAATGAGGAGGTCTTGCCGTACCAGAACGTTATTGAAGCTGTCGAATATGCAAAACCCTCTTTGTATTCAAATGGTACTCTACTGTTGTACGTACTATCAATTCCGAAAGTAAAAGCAACCAAATACCACCTATTGATAACCAGAGCTGCGACATATTTTGGTAAAAAAGCAACCTTAGAGTACCAAAAAGTATTGATAAACGATGACGAGACGTTTGGAATAGTGGGGAAATGCCGTTCAACCAATAACTCAACAATATGTGAATCAGAAGCCGTAAGGAAACTGCCTGAAGAGGGATGTCTGGCGCGACTTTTAAAGGGAGGAGACGCCCAATGCCACTATGAACCCGACAACGGGGAAGTTATGGAGCTGATAGATGAGAATACTGTGTACCTATCGAATTTTAATGGAACCATCAGAAGCGGGAATCATTCAAAGCTTCTTGAAGGCACATACGTGATTCAGCTTAACAATGAAACTATTGAAGTAAAAAACCAAACATTTTCGAGCACAACATCAAGGAAGTTGCAGGCATTACCGTCAGTTCTCACCAACGTGACAAGTCGGGGTCTCAAACCAAACCTGGAGTATTTACACGAGCTAAGCATACCAACATTAAGCATCTCAACGCTCTAGGTATCAGATCCCAAATCTCAACAGCAACCGACGCATGGATCCTGAGTGCGGTAATTGCGGCGTTCTTCATTATTTGGCCTAAGTTGCCTGGGAGGATTGAGATGCCAACAATCCTTTTGAAATTCAAGGAAAAGTCGGCAATGCCCCAGCCACCTGTATCAACATCAAATCTGCGGGACGCAGATATTTAAGGAGGGGATAGTTAACACGTTACTACTACAATTAATATGCCAGCCTACCCGCATACCTGAGCTTTCACACCAATACGAATTATGCTGACACCATGTCTACGCCACCCTGCACGAGCATCCGGTGCATCACCGAATCATGGGAACGTTGCACTAGCAGAAGTGCAGGCATCAGCAATATGATAGGCTAAGCAGGGTAGCGAGTAAGCTGTAGTGTTAAGAATAATTTAAAGTGTAACTCATTCTTATTTTGGAGCGGAACTAATAAAGAGTAAAACTGTAAACCGGTTTAATTTATTTTACAGGTATAGAAGACGGGGCCAGTTGCCGGCCCCCATCTTTAATTTTTTGGTGCTCCCTAATGGGAGCGCCTTAACTGGCGCCCGAGCAGGGACCCACTGTTAATGTGGGTTCCTTGAAGAAGACTCCTTAAAAGAGGAGATCACAAGGTGCGGCAAGATTTCGGGTGATGTTGCTGGCTAAAGTTGGACAGATGCAGTGAAAAAATAAAGTAAAATTAATGATTGAAGCATATAAATCCTTATGTCTACATCCTGCGATTCCTACGGGACCCTCCAGGATATAACAAATAAAAATATCTGTGATCCCGAAGATCCTCAGACTATTGTAATAACAAAAAAATAAAAATAAAAAAAATATTTTTCTTCATTGTACTCTGCGCGAAGCATGGTAGTGGCACTGCCTTGGATTCTTGCGGCATCAACTTTGGATCAGGAAATGCTACGCGTCTAAACATCTAGACTAGCTTTCCTCGATCCATTATTACCAAACAGCAGGGTTTGCTGGTCCAGCGATAAGCTACTCTATAGTGTCCACGATACGCCCAACTGGGTGCACATCATAGTACACATGAGAACACTATGATTATTTCATGGGAACGGTAGCGAATTTCCAAAATGTTGGAGGTCGCATTGGTCAAAACCCTGGCTGTAGACTGTTCCCTAGTAAGTTGCCTACAATCTAATTGTTGGCGACTAAAGAGGAAAATGCAGTCGTTCAATGGCTATGATGGCCATGGAAGAGTTTAAAGTTCAGAGCATGTTTTTCCAGTGCTTGACGCCGTCAACATAAGAACACGGTACTACATAGAAAGGAATAAAAGGATTAATAAATTTTTCCTTTATTATTATTATTTTTTTTTTTTTATTTGTTTTATTTTCACAGAATATGTTGGTGAAAATAATATTGTAAGAACTATTTAAAAATAATTTCAGTGTCGACAAAACAAAATTTAAAAAAAAAATATAAATTAATATTTAATTCGATTGTGCCAAAAAATAAATTGGAAAGATAAAAAATAAATTATAATTCCAGTGTGCCAATAAAAAGTTAAGAGAAAAAATAAAATTGCAAATGTGCCAAAAAGAAAAATAGAAGTAAAGAAAGTGTGCCAATAAAAAGTTAAGATAAAAAATAAAATTCCAGTGTGCCAATAAAAAGTTAAGAGAAAAAATAAAATTCCAAATGTGCCAAAAAGAAAAATAGAAGTAAAAATAAAAAATAAAATTCAAGTGCGCCAAAAGAATATAAAAAACTAAATTTAAAGTAAATTCAATTAGAGTGTACCAAAAAGAAAATAAAAAATAAAGGAGGCAAAAAATCGAGAAGTATTCTGAAGACATCTTGCGGAGTAAGGAAAATTGGTGAGTGTTTTGATTTGTGCTTTTGCCGGAAGCGTATTCCGCGTGCTTGAATATCCAAAACTTATCGCTGCGAAACAACATAATTCACGTTAGCTCAAGCAATAGAATAATCGCCCCAATGAATACGATGATAAATGATGAACGACGACCCCCTCTACCTCCTAGGTATCATCATAACAATAAATGGGTAAACAGAAATCAGATATATCGTTCGATCCCGCATGGTAATAGATTCCCAGATCCTGTCGAAAGGAATATCTTTCCTCCCAACAGGCCGATTGCTCCAAAGCCGCATGAGAGAATGGAGGTAGACCAATCCATCCAGACAAAGCGAGTGAATTACATGAACCACCCCCAAAGGGAGAACCGTTTCAAGAGGTATGTACCAGTAGAAGGTAATGATGTAAAACAGCAGAGGCTGTTTAACCTACAAACCAACGCAGAAGGCGAGTCCCAGGTATTAGATGATCATCAGGAAGAACACGTAAATTTTATGGAAGGTGGCCCACCAGCGTTCCTCGTATAGGCAATAATGCGATCGAAAACAAAGCAATAACAATAAGTTCCAGTATACCCTATTTCACGTGTTATTTGACAAATGGAAAAGAGCTCAACTTTCTAGTTGATACCGGTGCTAATAAAAATTTCATAAAACCTAACCTCACGGACAAATATATTCTTTTAGACACACCCTTTTCTGTACATACAGCTGCAGGACCTATTCAAATTAATAAAAAAATTTGTGGAACATTTTTCCAAGAAGTAGGAAATGACAGTTTGATAACTTTTTATGCTCTTCCGGGGTTAGAATCATTCGATGGCATTATTGGGGACGACACACTGAAGCCCTTAGAGGCAGTAATTGATCGCAAGAAACATATGCTTAATATCAGACCTAACATTGTCATCCCTCTAAGGAACAGGATATTAACCAAGTTGCATAATTTAGCCGATTTAACTAACGTACCCACAACTTCAGTTCAAAAAATTGAATTTTTAATAGACAAATACGAGAATTTATTCAAATCCCTCAACAGTAATGAGAGTGTAGAAACCGCGGTGCGAGCGGTAATTAAAACAACAACTACCGAGCCTATATACACCAAAAGTTACCCGTACCCCGCTTGCATGCGGGACGAAGTTGAAAGACAAATCGCTGAACTCTTGACTGAAGGTATAATTAGACCATCAGAAAGCCCATATAATTCACCCATATGGGTGGTGCCAAAAAAACCCAAGCCCACAGGTGAGAAACAATACCGAATGGTGATAGATTTCAAACGTTTGAACGCTGTCACCATCGCAGACACATACCCCATCCCCGACATTAATGCGACACTAGCTAGTCTGGGGGCAGCCAAATACTTTACTACAATAGACCTAGCATCGGGATTTCACCATATCAAAATGAAAGAGTCCGACATATCCAAGACGGCATTCTCTACGATGAACGGGAAGTATGAGTTTTTGAGGTTACCATTTGGGCTTAAGAATGCTCCTGCGATCTTCCAACGCATGATCGACGATGTCCTTAAAGAATATATCGGGAAAATATGCTATGTATACATTACCGATTAAATTGTCTTTGGGAAAAATGAGGAGGAGCATATCAAAAATGTCGATATAATCTTTGCCCGCTTGAGCAAGGCCAACTTGAAAGTGAATCTCGAGAAAACTCATTTCATGAGAACTGAAGTGGAATTCCTTGAGTATGTAATTACCAGTAACGGTATTAAGCCTGACCCAAAAAAAGTGGTAACTATTCAAAACTTGGCACCCCCTGAGACTCTAAAAGACTTGAAAAGCTTCCTCGGAATGACCTCGTATTATAGGAAATTCATCCGCGACTACGCGAAAATCGCCAAGCCTTTGACAAATTTGACGCGAGGTGAGAATGCACAGGTTAAAGCCAATCAGTCAAATCCGGAGCACTAAAGGCATTTATGGATTTAAAACTACTCCTTACTTCATCGGATTTATTAATTTTTCCAGATTTTGCAAAACCATTTAATCTAACGACTGATGCATCTAATTATGCCATAGGCGCTGTGCTTTCACAGGGAGAACCTGGGAAAGATAAACCCGTCGCTTTCATCTCTCGTTCACTGAGCAAAACGGAAGAAAACTATGCCACTAACGAGAAAGAGATGTTAGCGATAGTTTGGTCCCTTGATAACCTACGATCATACCTATACGGTGCAAAGAAGGTCCGAATATGTACGGATCATCAGCCTCTCACTTTCGCCTTAAGCAATAGGAATTATAATTCGAAATTGAAAAGATGGAAGGCCCGTATAGAAGAGTATAACTACGAACTGATTTACACTCCTGGTAAATCTAATTTGGTAGCAGATGCTCTATCAAGAATGAAGAGCCAGATCAATCACCTTGAAGAACTACCCACGCCAACCTAGATTGATGGAGGAGATTTAACTACGGTGACAGCCAGCGAGGACAGTGATGCTTCAAGGACAGTTTCAGCTAGCGAGGGAAGAGGCTCTACAACAGACACGGCAAGTGAAAATGGTACAGCTCATAGTGCTGACCAAGACGCTACAGACTTATTGCCTCATGTGGAAGCACCGCTAAACGTCTTTAAAAACCAAATTATCTTCAGGGAAGGCAAGGAGTTGAGTTGTAAAGAGAACCCTCATCCCGGTTACTCACGACACTATTTTACTCTAGCCAAAATCGAAAAAAGCATGTTAACAAAAATTTTAAAGGAATGTCTGAATCCGTCTATAGTTAATAGGGTAAAAATACCAGAAAACCACCTACAACTCTTCCAGGATGTGTATCTAGATAACTTTTTGTTATACAAAATTCGAATTACCCAGAGAATAGTAGAGGATATTGCCAACGAGAATAGGGTTTGCGAGATAATAGAGAGGGAACATAAAAGAGCGCATAGGAATCCGCGAGAGAACAGGATTCAGATACTTGAGAAATATTATTTTCCTAGAATGATGAGTCAGATAAAAAATTATACGGCCCATTGCGAGATTTGTCATCTAAACAAGTATGATAGGCACCCATCAGTACCACCTTTAAAAGACACCCCAATTCCAAAATATCCTTGTGAGATTGTCCATGTGCATATTTTCGCATTGCAGGGCGAAAAATTTCTGTCATGCATTGATAAATTTTCCAAATTCGCTAAGTTTTTCCATATCAAGGACCGATCAGCAATTACCCTTCGCAAAAAATTTTCAAAACTCTTGCATTACTTTACGGCACTTAAGATAATAGTTACAGACAACGAACGTGGGTTTATGAGTCCTGTTGTCTCCCATTATATAAGAAGTCTCGGTATAAAGCTCTATCAAACTCCCATTCAAAGGAGTGAGGTAAATGGCCAAGTGGAAAACTGCACTCGACCATTATTGAGATATATCGATGCCTACAAAAAAAAAATAAAGAACATGAGCTCAAAAGAGCTACTTAATATTGCAGTGGACCGCTATAATACCACCATCCACTCCATCATAAAGCAAAAACCAAGCGATATATTTTTTAACAGAACGCAGAGAACTAACTATAAAAATTTGTCAGATTTTAAGAGTAGAGTTCACAAGGAAATCAAGTCGCAAATTAAGAAAAATCAGGAAATAAGGAATTTAAGGTTAAGTAAGAATAGGCGAGCTCCGCGGAAGTATGAAAAAGGTGACACCATCTATATCAGAGACAAACAGATTAAACCCAAACAAAGACCGTTGTATAAAAAGGCAACTGTAGGAAAGGACAATACTGTGACTATTAATACAGATAAAGGGAAGAAAATTCATAAGGCACAACTTAAAAACACATAAACGAATTTCCTTCATTATTCCTCAATAAGATCAAAAATATAAACGTCGTAATTTATAAGTTATATTTGAAAAAAAGCACCTCACTATAAAAAAAATTAAATAAGAAAAAAAATGGCTTTTCACTATATAAAAAAATTTTATTAGAAAAATGGCATCTCACAATATAGAAAAATTAATGGCATCTCACTATATGAATAAAAGAAAAAAAAGAAAAGTGCACCTCACAAGCAAAAGAAAAAAGAACTTACTCAAAAAATAACTAGTATGTAAGACAACAAAAAATGTTTTCCTTTTTTAAATTTTTATTAAAAACAAAAAAACACAATCGGCACTAAGCAAAATTCTACTATAATAATGTTAAGACTATATTTAAAAATATATATAAGTTGATAACTGTTGAAGTCAGCTCCTTGGTACATAAACCAAGAGCTTGTTGAAATGTTATAGGTCACTTGAAACCGTATAACTGTAATAGAGAACACTTAGGCAGTTAAGCTCAAATGTTGAAGATAGCTCCTTGGTACATAAACCAAGAACTTGTTGAAATTTTATAGGTCACTTGAAACCATATAAATTTAATTGAGAACACTTAGGCAGTTAAGGTGATTCTGATTCTTTATTGGAATTGTACAATTATTTATATCAATTTTATGCTGATTGGTTTAAATATAATTAATAATAAAGTGACGGACAAAACTGCACCGTTGTCAATAATCAAACACGAGCCAACATCATTATATCATTTCCATACATAATTTAGCGCACATTGGAACCAAGTGAAATATGATCGCCTAAGTCAATGCACTGGGCAGCTACTTTGAAGGGAATGAGTTCAACAAGCAAGTGTTGGCCTTGATAATATGAAATTTTGGTTTTGCGTGTGCTGGTTTCTGTCAATGGTGCATTTTCGCTGTACTGATAAAAAATAAACATAAAGTGCAATTGTTGATCTGTTCAGTGTGACTGAACATTCTGCCGGGCGTTGAGTATTTGCTCAATTTTGGATTATATGTGAACAGTGAAAGATGATTCATTTGTTTGCTGTCGCTGACGTGGTTGAGGTGTGGGGATAGTCGGAGCACTGCGCTTACTTTTTAATTTCAGTATTATGATGAGAAAAAACGTGGAAATGATGAGTGCGGAGTAGCTTACCGCATGATGATGCTGGCTGTTGGACTGTATTAAATTTTGTAGATTGGTGAATTCTTCACTTGCCAGTTGGTTTTGGAGTATGGTGAGTTGTTCCAATTTGGTGTCAAATTTGGTGTATGTTGTATTGAAAATCCGTTTTCTTTCCTCAGATGTATTGATGTTTTGGATGACCGTGAATCTGGCGTATGATGTATGTATGGTGCTAGACGATGTATGGAAGCCTTGAATGGTGACTAGGTTTCCCTTAATTACACAGTTAGGCTTTATTATTAATATGCCGGATCCTGATAGTATTAATTGCGTCAGATTTGTGCCACAGACTGCTGATATTTCATAGTCTGACGTAGTTGAAAATATCCATTGATTTCTGTGATTTGTATCCATGCCAGGGTTCCTTGAAGTTGTGTCAGTCTGCATTGCGTAGTATTCTTGTCGTTGAACATGTGAATTTCGCAGGAATGCATGGATGATTCCTTTCCAAATATGGGTTTCTTGCTATCGCCGATGTAGGTGTCTTCCTCAGATTTAAAACATGCTCTCAGATCGGTTGCACTTAGTGGAATGTACTCATCTCGATGCGCATTTACTGCTAAGAATTGTGCATCGGTTGCAATAGTGATCATAGTTTTGTTTTTGACCATAGAAATTGGGATGAGATTAAAAAGATCAAAGGATTGTTGATCGATTAATGGCAGCTTAATTTCGAAGATGACCTCATTCTTGGTTATTGCTCCCTCCGCTTTTATGATTTTGTAGAACTTCACCAAATTATCTTGTTCTATGGGCAGAAGTCGTGATGGAGGAAGATGGGCCTTAATAATGTTGATTTCATTCTGCAGTTGTTGAGGCGTGATTAGTAACGGACTGATTTTTCCATGGTGGGTGTCAGTGAGTACACTTATTACTTCTGCCTGTACCCGCTGTAAATTGATTGCCATCAGTGTTAATTGGTTTGAAAGTGATGCAAAGAGTTGGGAAAATTTGATTTGTTCTCCTTCAATTTCCATTTGTTCCATCATAGAGTTCATCTTCTGCTGCAGATCTACGATATTTGATTTTGTTGTAAGCGCATTGTGTTTGATGACACTTATGGTGGAATCAATGATAGAGGTTTGGTTTTTAAGAAGCCTTATAGTGTGAGCTTCGTCTGTCTTAACGTTGTTGATTATTTCCGACATCTGTTCCGCATAGTCAGAGTCCAGAACACAGAACAAGGTACGAGCGACATTTCGAACGATATTGAGGGCTGCTCTCCTTGGACGACTAGTCGAGAGCAGAGCCCTGTCCTGAGTAAGCTCCTTTGTTGTGTCGTCAAAATTCTTAATCAGGACGTCGCAGGCAGTATCTTGTTGTAGTCTTGAGCACAGACGTTGAAGGGTCGCTACCCCAGACGAGAATATTTTCATTTCTTCCCAGAATGGATTCAAATCATAGTAGACCACCAATTTCCATTCCGCTGTGTCAATCCTTGTTATGCCAATTCCTTCAAAGTATATTCCAGGATTTGTACCAAAATTTTGAACCTGAATAATATTGCCCGGTACTGCAGGAAGTAACAGTAGGGATAGAGCTAATGTTACGAGAATGGCATTGTTAGTTGGTTTCCGTCGCTTTCTGGGTATGTCATTTAAATTATCCTCAGAAGTTAATGATATCTGTTGTTGCTCAGGCTGCGCATCTTGTAATGAATCTCGATTTATGTCTGGTCATTCAGAAACCTTCTCACGAAACAGTGGTGCAAGTCTGTGAATCAGACGTTTCCACACACCTGTTGATGTTTTTACGTCTACCACTCGCACCATTCCGTCGTTTCGCTTGTAGACTCGTTGTATTCTTCCAAGTGGCCATTGTAAGGTGGGCACATTATCTTCTTTGATAATAACCATTTGTCCTTTCCGGATATTTTGTGATTGGTCCTTCCATTTATGTTTTTGCTGTAGTTGATTGAGGTATTCACGGGACCAACGATCCCAGAATTCATGCTTGAGTTGTGTCACCAATTTCCATCTTGTTGGCATGGAAATCTTGAAACTTGGCGTGCCTCTGTCTATTTGTGCAGTCAATGGTTCTCCAATAAGAAAATGTCCCGGTGTTAGTGCTGTTAAATCGTTTGGATCTGTTGATATTGGAGTTAACGGTCGAGAGTTAAGGATTGCTTCTATTTCGATGACAACGGTTTCAAGCTCTTCATACGTGAGCGAGGCTGTTGAAACGCTCCGAAGCAATAGATGTTTCGCTGATTTGACCGCAGCCTCCCATAAGCCCCCAAAGTGTGGAGCTCTAGGGGGTATGAATTTGAAATTTGATCCACGATCACTGCAAGTTTTAATGATTTTCTCCCGAGAGTCGTTGGCAAAAATGGAGTCGTTTAGCTCTTCTAGTTTATTTTTAGCTCCGACAAAATTGGTTGCATTGTCCGAGTATATGGTATCACATCGACCACGACGAGACGTAAAACGTTTTAGTGATGCAATGAAGGCTTCGGTAGTTAAATCGCTGACTACCTCTAAATGAACTGCCTTTGTGGCAAAGCAGCAGAAGACGGCGATGTAAACCTTATGTGGTTTTTTTCCACGGATCTTGTAGTGTACCCAGAAGGGTCCACAATAAGCGACACCGGCGTTGACGAATGGTCGTGCTTCAGTGACTCTGGTTGAAGGCAGGTCTCCCATCACTTGCTTGTATAGCTTCGGCCTGGCTCTGGTGCAGCGAATGCATTTTTGCACAATATTTCGTGCCATTGTCTTTCCTTTTATGACCCAAAATCGCTGCCTAGATGCTGCTAACAGGGTCTGTGGACCACAATGCAAATTACTCTCATGTATCATGGCAAGTATAATTTTTGAAATTGGATCATTGTATGGAAGCAGCATTGGATGTTTAGCATCATATGATAAAGTTTATGCAGCTAATAGCCCACCAACTCGTAGCACGCCATTGTCGTCTATGAAAGGGGATAAGCTGCTGAGTGGGCTGGCTCTGTCGATTCCATTGTGTTTTCTTAATTGTTTGATTTCATGCTCGAACTCAGAGGCTTGTATGGTTCTTACTATGATCGTTAATGATGCGTCCAACTCCCCAGAAGTTAACGATTTCTGTGATGAACGTTTATCTCGTGACAGTTTTAGATTTTTAATGAATCTTAGAACATATCCAATGGTTCTTTGTAGAACTTTAAATGAGTTACCATGCTTCACGTTGTAAATGATATCTTCTAGTCCTGTGCAGGTGGTTGTGGTTGCTACAATCGGAGCCTTGTGTTTTTGTTCTAAGTCCGTTGGAATGTGGTGTTCCCTTAAAAATGGTTTCGGCCAGTGTGATTCCATTCCATGTAGAAAGATGGGCCCATAGAACCATATATTGCAAGTCATGAGTTTATTTGGCTGAAGCCCTCGAGAGATGACGTCTGCAGGATTGTCCTTGGAGGATACATGGCGCCACTGGTGAGCGCTAGAGAGTTTCTGGATTGTGTTTACTCTGTTAGCTACAAATGTTCGCAAGGATGATGATGACGAATTTATCCAAGAATTTATACAAGATACAATTTCCGAGTCTGACCAGAAATGAGAAGTGTTGTTGGCTAAGTGTAAATCCCGTTTTACTCTTGATTCTAGCTCGACTCCTAACACTGCTGCACATAATTCTAAACGAGGCAGCGTTTGTTCCTTGAGAGGTGCGACACGTGATTTGGCACACAAAAGTCTACCAATTATTCTGTTATCTTGAAGCCTCGATCGTAGATAAACTGCAGCGCCATATGCCTTCTCGGAGGCATCTACGAACGTATGAATCTCTGTCGTTATCGGTTTCTGACCGTTGAAAACGTGCCTGGAGGTACGTGTGTCGTTTAATTCCTTTAAGTTTCTACGGAAAGTAGTCCATTTTGTCTGCATTTCTGCTGGTAGATGTTCATCCCAAGATATCTGCAGTTGCCATAGTTGTTGGATAAATATTTTTGCCGTGATGACCACTGGACCTACGAGACCTAATGGATCAAATATTCTTGCTATGTCTGATATTATAGTGCGTTTTGTTATTGTTGTATTATCAGGTAACTCCGCCTTTATACAGAATAATTCAGATTTTGGCATCCAGGTTAGTCCTAATGTCTTGGTCGAGGAGTTTTCAAAGTCGAGATTAACTTCCTGATCCTCTGGAGATATACTATCTAGCAGCTGAGGATGATTGGCGCACCATTTCCGTAGTTTGAATCCTGAACCGTGGAGTAGTGTTGTCAATTGTTTCTGCATTTCGATAGCCGTGAATAGGCTGTCTGAGCCACTCACGCCATCATCGACATAGAAATCGTCACGTAATATTTGTGCGCCTAGTGGGAACCTTCCGATGTTTTTCTCTGCTAACTGTTGTAGGCACTTTGTGGCCAAATATGGTGCTGACGATGTTCCATAAGTTATTGTATTAAGCTGATAGTACCTTATGGGCTTGTTCTCATTTTCTCTCCACATGATCAACTGTAGCATTCTATCGGCTGGGTCGACTAGGATTTGTCGGTACATCTTTTCGATGTCTGTTGTGAAGACAAATTTTGGTAGTCGGAAGCGCAACAGTATTGAGAATAAATCACTTTGAACCGTTGGGCCAGTGTACATTATGTCATTTAGGGCTAGTCAAGATGCAGTTTTAGCTGATGCATCAAACACAACCCTCAGCTTTGTCGTAGTGCTTTCTGGCTTAAGCACGCTGTGATGAGGAATGAGGTAATGCGGGTGTAAAATGTTTTCGGGGTTGATTTCGCTCATGTGTCCTAACTTTTCATATTGCCTCATGAATTCGGCGTATTGTGCCTTTAATGGAGGGTTCCTTTCCATACGTCGTTCTATTGCCAGGAATCTTTTATATGCAAGATTTTTTGACTCTCACAAGGTGCTTCGATCTTCGGAAAATGGTAGTCTTACTATGTATCGGCCTTCTGTGTTTTTGGGCACGGTTTGTATGAAATGAGTTTCGCATTGCCTTTCTGGCGTCGTCAAGCTTCCAAAATTGCATTATCAATTCGTTGGTTGATACTTCGTCCTCAATGTAAACCGCGCAAGTTGCTGTGCTTGTCGACTCACCCTTGCTCTTTCCACCTATGATCCAGCCCAATGATGTATTTTGTAGCACTGGTAGATCAGTGGATAGTTGGATTTGGCCCGTTGCCATTAAGCTGAAGTAGAACTCAGCACCCAGGAGAACATCGATTTTTCCTGGTTGGTTAAATTCCGGGTCAGCTAATTGTATGTTTTCAGGAATCGACCATGATGAGACGTCTATTTGTTGAGCTGGTTGAGCTGGAATGATTGTTTGTAGTACAAAAGCCTCTAGTCTGGTTTCGAAATGGCCTGTTCTTGATTGTAGTTTCACGTTGACCCGTTGAGTTGCAGTCTTCACTCTTTGAACAATGCCTTCAATGCTTAACGCAGCCTTGGTTGGAACAATAGTCAATTTCTTAATGAGTCGCTCAGTTACTAGGTTGATCTGAGACCCAGAATCCAAGATTGCCCTGAAAACACCACATTGTCCGTTATTTGCTGTGATTTTGACTTTAGCTGTTGCTAATAAGGCATGGCCCTGGCAGGCCGCCAAGGTGTAAGCTGCAGCTAATGTTACCGAAGAATTGGTTGCAGTCAACTTAGTTTCTGTACTGGATTGTTGATTTGATCTTGCTATTTGTTGGCTATTTGTTGGCGCTGGATCCTTCGATTCCAAATGTAACAATGAATTGTGCTTTTTGTTACACTTGGTGCAGCTCCGAAATTTGCAGTCTCGTAAAGTGTGATCATTTTTAAGGCAATTGAAACAGAGCCTTTGTTTTTTAGCCCAATTCAATCGATTTACCGCAGATAATTGCAGGAATCCCTTGCAATAGTACAGGGGGTGGTCCTTCCCCGAACAATAGCTGCAAGTGGAAGCTGTTGCTACCGATGCTATAGCTCTTGATGCGTTTTGTCTTTCACTCCCCCCGAGAGCCTCTAAAGATTGAAACCGGTTCTCGAGGAAGTGCAGGAAGTCATCAATAGTTTGTAGCTGCTTAGGACTTTCCAATGATTGCTCATATAATATATGGCTTTGGCGATCTAGTTTTTTTATGAGAAAATGTAGCAGCAATGGATCCCAAGATAACGTAGATACGCCTAGGTTTTCGAGCGCCAGCAGACTTTCGCGTACAGCATCGTGGAGATTTTTTATAGTTGTCGACGATGCTGTGTCAGATGAGAGACTTGGATGTCCTAGTATTCGCTGAATCAAAGTGGAAGTTAGCACTCTCTTGTTGCTGTACCTCTCCTGGAGCAATTTCCATGCTGTTTCATAATTGTATTGAGTCAATGTGAGATGCCTGATTACCCGCTCAGGTTCTCCCGCCAAATTGGGCTTCAGGTACCACATTTTTTGAACTGGTGAAATTGGCGATTTATGAACCATTTCTGTTGTTTAGTGTTGCTGATCCCAGGTTGCTGTGCTGAGTCCGCTGGTGTCTTAGCAGGACCTACGTATGGTGTTGTAGTCAGTGCTTCGAGTTTTTGTATTTCGTCATTGAAGAGCTGCACATGGGCAGTGACTATTTTGTTGATTTGTTCGTAATAGGCCGATGCAAAGTATTCATGATTCAAGGGCTGATCAGTTAATGTCCTCAGCTTGCTACCTCTTCCTTCAAAGTTGTCCCATGCAGTGTTCAGGCGCCACAAACGATCCTTGAAATATGTAGCGGTTGTCTTCCTGTCAGCTGGGTCATTTCTGAAATTCTTAATGATTCCTTGAATTTCCTCCCCAGTTTCTTTCTGGAGTGCCACTAGCTCGCCGAAGGTAGCCATGATGTCAGATGATTGACGTTGTTCAATTGAATTGTCGGGGTCACCAAATGTTGAAGTCAGCTCCTTGGTACATAAACCAAGAGCTTGTTGAAATGTTATAAGTCACTTGAAACCGTATAACTGTAATAGAGAACACTTAGGCAGTTAAGCTCAAATGTTGAAGATAGCTCCTTGGTACATAAACCAAGAACTTGTTGAAATGTTATAGGTCACTTGAAACCGTATAACTTTAATTGAGAACACTTAGGCAGTTAAGGTGATTCTGATTCTTTATTGGAATTGTACAATTATTTATATCAATTTTATGCTGATTGGTTTAAATATAATTAACAATAAAGTGACGGACAAAACTGCACCGTTGTCAATAATCAAACACGAGCCAACATCATTATATCATTCCCATACATAATTTAGCGCACATTGCAACCAAGTGAAATATGATCGCCTAAGTCAATGCACTGGGCAGCTACTTTGAAGGGAATGAGTTCAACAAGCAAGTGTTGGCCTTGATAATATGAAATTTTGGTTTTGCGTGTGCTGTTTTCTGTCAATGGTGCATTTTCGCTGTACTGATAAAAAATAAACATACAGTGCAATTGTTGATCTGTTCAGTGTGACTGAACAATAACTTTCTCTTTGAGCTAGATTACTGCTGATATTTAGCGCCTCCGGATTCAACATTTTTGAATACAACTCCCCCCTTGTGGTTATTCGTCACGGCGACGCCTGGATTGTAAATGGACATTTTAAACTAATACATACTATCGACTTGGAGTCCTTCGGGACGATACTAATGAAACTTAAGGTATCGGGTTATGCTGTGCGGAACGCTGTCAGGAAACCTTTCATTGATTACAACTTAAATAAGATAACATAGCACCTCGATGAGCTACGTGCTGTAAGAACACGAGGACGCCGATCAATTAACTGGATTGGGTCAGCCTGGAAATGGATTGCCGGCTCCCCTGATGCTACTGATTGGGATAATATCTTAAAAAGCCAAAATGATGTCATCAGCAATAACAACCACCAGTTCAAAGTTAACGAACAACTTTTTAATGTTACGCTAGAAACCACTAACCATCTGAATCTCATGATGCAACATGTAAATTCCCTAGGCAAAGAGATCAACTCTGGAAATGCAGAGACCATAATCGTTAACCAAATTCAGATTTTGAAGGAGCAGATTGGCGAAATAGTACGCGCATGTCAAATGGCGAAGGCAGGCATCGTTAACACGAACCTACTTAATCAAGAAGAAACCGAGCTGATCGTCACCAATGAGGAGGTCTTGCCGTACCAGAACGTTATTGAAGCTGTCGAATATGCAAAACCCTCTTTGTATTCAAATGGTACTCTACTGTTGTACGTACTATCAATTCCGAAAGTAAAAGCAACCAAATACCACCTATTGATAACCAGAGCTGCGACATATTTTGGTAAAAAAGCAACCTTAGAGTACCAAAAAGTATTGATAAACGATGACGAGACGTTTGGAATAGTGGGGAAATGCCGTTCAACCAATAACTCAACAATATGTGAATCAGAAGCCGTAAGGAAACTGCCTGAAGAGGGATGCCTGCGCGACTTCTAAAGGGAGGAGACGCCCAATGCCACTATGAACCCGACAACGGGGAAGTTATGGAGCTGATAGATGAGAATACTGTGTACCTATCGAATTTTAATGGAACCATCAGAAGCGGGAATCATTCAAAGCTTCTTGAAGGCACATACGTGATTCAGCTTAACAATGAAACTATTGAAGTAAAAAACCAAACATTTTCGAGCACAACATCAAGGAAGTTGCAGGCATTACCGTCAGTTCTCACCAACGTGACAAGTCGGGGTCTCAAACCAAACCTGGAGTATTTACACGAGCTAAGCATACCAACATTAAGCATCTCAACGCTCTAGGTATCAGATCCCAAATCTCAACAGCAACCGACGCATTGATCCTGAGTGCGGTAATTGCGGCGTTCTTCATTATTTGGCCTAAGTTGCCTGGGAGGATTGAGATGCCAACAATCCTTTTGAAATTCAAGGAAAAGTCGGCAATGCCCCAGCCACCTGTATCAACATCAAATCTGCGGGACGCAGATATTTAAGGAGGGGATAGTTAACACGTTACTACTACAATTAATATGCCAGCCTACCCGCATACCTGAGCTTTCACACCAATACGAATTATGCTGACACCATGTCTACGCCACCCTGCACGAGCATCCGGTGCATCACCGAATCATGGGAACGTTGCACTAGCAGAAGTGCAGGCATCAGCAATATGATAGGCTAAGCAGGGTAGCGAGTAAGCTGTAGTGTTAAGAATAATTTAAATTGTAACTCATTCTTATTTTGGAGCGGAACTAATAAAGAGTAAAACTGTAAACCGGTTTAATTTATTTTACAGGTATAGAAGACGGGGCCAGTTGCCGGCCCCCATCTTTAATTTTTTGATGCTCCCTAATTGGAGCGCCTTAACTTATATAAAACAAAAAAAAATTTTTTCCGAAACAACAATTTTTTTTCCCGGAGGATTAGTGGTGTTGTGTATCATGAAAGTCATGCATACCATACGTATGCCTGCGATCGTTAAAGAACTAAATACACCAGAGAAATGTGTAGTGCACGCGCAGTATGATCACACACACTCACTCCACATGCTCAAACCTTTCCTCTATCCCAAAGCAATGCACTTAAAATAGGTCATGTGCAATTCGAACCTCAAAAGTCTGCCGTAGGCAAGAATTGCACATTCATAATTTATAGCTTGCATATGTGATTTTGATGACACATGGGATATTGGAAATATGGAATGAAAATGGAACATTGATTGTAACAAAATTGAATGGTAGAAATAAGTATATAAGAGCGTAGTTGTAAGAATAAAATTCATTTCTAAAAAGACAAATCTACTTGTTTGAACTCAGAGGAGCAGACCTTAGTTGCTTCACTAAAAACATTTGGCTGCCTTAGTGCGCAAGCTCTCGCGCAATCAAAAGATTAAATGAGCCCGTCATCGTCGTAGGGTACTTTCAGTTAGGCAAACTGACGATATCACCGACCAATTAAATTACCGGTTTACCAGCAACCGGGATGTTAAAGAAGGTGCTAGTCTTGTAGTGCGAGTGGATGAGGCCACTGTTGATGTCATGGTTTCTCGGTACCGGAGCCGTCTGAGTCTCTTCTTTGGGACTGTAACCTTTCATGTCTTTCCCAGATGAGTGGCTCGGACGATTCTCGTAGCTATCGTCCTTTGACGGTAATGCAGATCAACTTGCAGCATTCTAGAGCCGCTACTGTACTCCTAAGTAGACGACTCACCCAGCTAAACACATCACCCCACATAACAACATTACAAGAGCCCTGGGTCTTTAGGGGTCGCCTCTGTGGCCTTGGCTCGTTGAAAGGGGCCACGATATTATATGACAGAAACTCGATTAGACATAGAGCCGGTCTTATAATATCATCCCATCATCGCGGAGGCGCTACCACCTGGGAGGGTCGCTACTCTCGTAGTGTTCTGTGAGCGGCGCAGTCTTGGTCTCGTTCTTTGTTGCGATGCTAATGCCCAGCATACGATCCGGGGCAGCAGCAAGTGCAATGAGCGGGGCTCCCGACTTTTCGAGTATATTGCCTCCTCCAGCCTGAACATCCACAATGTAGGCAGGCAGCCTACTTTTGTGACTACGAGAAGGCAGGAGGTAATTGATGTCACCCTGTCAAATCCAAGACTGGGGTGGTCGGTCAGCAACTGGAGATACACAGATACACAGATACATTGAGTTTCAGTGTGGCGAGCGGGCGCAGATGCCATTGCCCACCAGAAACCCAAGAAAAACAGACTGGCCAAAGTTCAGGGAGGCACTGCGTAGCAATCACGTGACGCCACTGAAACTTCGCAAAGGGAAGAACATTGAGGCGGCTGTTGAACATCTCAACACCGCTCTAACAAACAGCTTCGAGCTAGCCTGTCCAACTAGACCTCCTCTTAGCCGGACACCTGTTCCATGGTGGAATCGAGAGCTTCAGGTGCTGAGGCGTGAGTCTAGAAAACTCCTCAACCGGGCCCTCAAGACGAATCTTGATGAAGAGTGGGAACGATATCCATGTGTTCAGAGGGACTACAAGAAGCTAATTCGGGACTCGAAAAGGGCTTCTTTTAGAGATTTCTGCAGAGATATCGAATCCCTGAGTGACACGGCAAAACTGGTGAAAGTCCTGAAAAAGGACCAAACCGCTAAGCTGGGGTCGCTCAGGAAACCTGATGGCTCCTATATGGAGAGGCAAAGTGAGACACTCAGCTTGCTGTTGAAGTCACACTTTCCAGGAAATCAGGTAAGCATACCCGTCAACAACCACCTTTGGTCGGAACTGTTGCCAGGGGAGCTACACCCTCTCGACATGATTGGTATGTCGCCAGAACTGTTGCGAATGAGGCTGCTATTAGATTTGCTATCATATCCTTTGACAGCTTCAAGTCGCCCGGACTGGATGGCATATATCCGATTGTGTTGAAGGAAGGCATTGAGTTAGTGTTGGCAGCACTGAAGAAGATCTTCACTGCATGTCTCGCACTGGCCTATGTACCACGCTCTTGAAGGATGGTGAGGGTTGTTTTCATTCCTAAGGTTGGAAGAGACGACTACACCAATCCCAAGAGCTTCAGAACTTTTAGTATGACCTCGTTCATGCTAAAAAGTTTAGAACGGCTGGTGGAGCTTCGCATGCGTAGGGAGTCTATGAAGACGCATCCACTCTCTCCATTTCAGCATGCCTATCAAAACGGAAAATCCTGCGAGACGGCTCTGCAAAACCTTGTTGGAAGGATAGAGCGAGCCATCGACAGGAAAGAATATGCAATAGGCATCTTTGTGGACATAGAGGGTGCGTTTGACAATGCTACTTTCGACAGTATTTGCGGCTCTGCTAGGCGGCATGGCGTAGACCGGGTCCTAGTAAATTGCATACGTTCAATGCTGGCCCAGAGAATCATAACGGTGCGGGAGGAGGAAGATTTGCTGGTGTCATCTGGGGTTAATAGAGGCTGTCCCCAAGGTGGCGTACTGTCTCCATTGCTCTGGTGCATGGTAATCGATCCCCTGCTCAACGCCATTAATAATTCGGGTGTATACGCTCAGGCGTATGCGGATGATGTTGGCTGTCTTGTGACAGGTCCATCCCTTATGATTGTCTGCAGAAGGGTGCAGAGAACTCTGGCTTGACACTTGGTGCAGTGCGAATGGGCTATCGGCTAATCTTGTCATGACTGGTATTGTCCTCTTTACCAGAAGGAGAAAGCTTGATGGACTTATACTGCCTACACTAAAAGGAGTCACTATCCAGCTATCCAAGGAAATCAAATATCGTGGAGTCATCCTTGATAACAAGCTTCTTTGGAAAACACATGTCGAACTGAAGACATCCAAAGCACTGTCAGTTTTCTGGCAATGTAAGGGTATTTTTGGTAAGACATGGGGTCTTTCCCCTAGTAAGGTCCTATGGATCTATACAGCTATGGTGAGACCTATTGTCACCTATGCATCGATGGTTTGGATGAGCAGACTCTCTCTTGTAGGGGTCAAAAAAGCTCTATCAAAACTACAACGTGCTGTGGCCATATGTTGTACCGGAGCATTTCCGACTACTCCAGGCCCGGCACTTGATGTTTTGGTGAATCTCCCGCCACTAGATGTCTTCATCCGCGGAGAGGCCGTGAAGGCCATCTGCAGAGTGAAACATAGTGGCCACTGGTATGGGGTGTACTCGATATTGGACGACGGCGCAGGCACTGACATCGACTCTGCAATCCTGTCTATGCCCCCGGACTCCATGTCGTCAACAGTCATACTAGAAAAGCGGTACAATGTGCTGCTGCCAGAGTCTCGTTCATAGTTAGATCCCGAGAACGAGCCTGGCAAACACTGCTGCCGTATTTTCACTGATGGCTCCAGGACTCAAGAAGGTTCAGGTTCTGGTGTCTTCGTGGAATCTTGTGGGACCCGTCGGTTCTTTGCCCTTAGTCTGTATGCGTCTGTGTTTCAGGCGGAGGTGTATGCGATACATGAGGCGATGGACTTTGCTGTGGAAAACAGGTGGAAAGGCAAATCTATTTCTGTCTACAGTGACAGCCTGCAGTTCCTTCTATCTTTAGGTAGGAGGAACTGCAGGCTGTTCGTTGGCGTGATGACAGGGCACTTTCTATGGGCTAGGCACATGGAAAGGATTGGCATATCAGACAGTGCGCTGTGCCCAGCCTGTGGAGAAGAAGACGAGACTTGGATCAGGTTTGGGATTTTTGGCACTGATGTACTGAGGAGTAACCAACTTGGCTCCTTCGCACCTCAGGATCTACTTCTATTTCTTCGGAGGTCGGGTAGATTTAAAGCCGAGTAAAAGGGAACTTTAAGTGCAGTACAATGGATATATACTCTGTCTGAGTGCTGCGCTTACTAGATTGTTCCGACAAAAAAAAAACAAAAAAAAATGCATACGTAGAAGTTAAAGAAAAAATGCGTGCTCAGCCGAAACAAAAACAACAGCATAGTTTTCAACCTGCTAAAGCCACTGAGCCACAAGTTAGTATTAGCTATGCAAATATTGTTAAAACCGGGCCTCCGAGTGTAAAACCACAAACTGGTAATTTATAAAAAATAGTCTCGTCACTTGCACAAACTCTAAACGAGTTTATATTTTCAATGCAAGGAATGATGCAGGAAATAATGCTTAACCAAAATCAAATCCTCCTAATGTTAACGTCAAAAAAATTAACTCTCTCAGAATCTGTCACTGGAATGCAAACGGCGTTAGCCAGCACAAACTTGAGTTGCACACTTTTCTACTTGACAAAAAATTTGATATTATTTCGGAAACTCATCTAACTTCTAAAAATAATTTTAGTCAGTGGATTCCAATTCTATGACACAAAATATCCAGATGTTAAAGCATGTGGTGGCACTGGGATCCTTATTAAAGCCAGATTAAAACATCACCTAATCGAAGATTATTGCAAAAACTTCCTCCACGCTACATCCATATGGTGGGCAACATAACAATTTCTTCAATAACTATCCACCAAAGTTTAAAATAACTTCACAACAGTTCAAAAGCCTTGGACATCAATTTCTTGTTGCGGGAGACTACAACGCTGAACACCCGTATTGGGGCTCAAGAGTTATTACCCCGAAAGGTAGGCAACTCTTTGACGCAATGCTTCGAAATCGGAATATGGATTTTATATCATCTGGTAAACCTACATACCGGCCATCTGATCGAGACCTAATTTCAGCAGAAGCTTGTTATGAACTCTCTTCTGACCATTCGCCAGTTATCCCTTACCCTTACCTCTCAGCCTCAAATAGAAGCCAAAGCAAACAATTTAGCCAATCGATTAACAAACTAGTTTAAATTTTGGAAATATGTCAGCTTTCACATCCAGCAAAACGTAGCCCTTAAAACCATACACGATATCGACGTAACGCTACAGACGTCTACCCAAATACTAACCACTGCAGCTAAACTCTACAAACCAATTGTTGAAATTGATTCTAATCGATCTAATATAACATTAAAAGACATTCAAAGAATGATAAAATAAAAACGGAAACTGAGACGAGAATGGCAAAAGTTCAGATCCCTTAGTTAAAACAAGTGTCAAAAGAGCTGCAAAATACTTCAAAGAGGGAACATGAGCTGAGACTACAATATAACCGAACCTCCTATAAGGCTTTCCGATGGTAATTGGGCAAAAAGCGATGCAGAAAAGAGCGAAACCTTTACAGATCATCTCCAACTTGTGTTGACACCAAATTTAATGCAGACTGAAGTACCCCTAACACCTCTGAATATACGTCAGGCGAAACACCGCCCAAAGATAAAAATTAAGGATATAGAATTTATTGTGCGAAACAAATAAATCAAAAAAAAGCTCCGGTTCACGACCTTATCACAAACAATATGCTACCAAATATAGCAATGGTTCATTTTACGCATATATAAAATGCTTTGCTAAGATTAAATTACTTCCAAAATTTTTAGAAATTGTCCGTTATTATTAATTAATAAACCAGGAAAGGATCCACCACAAATAATATCATATAGACTAAAAAGCCTTCTGTAAACACTCTCTAAAGTCTTCGAAAAGGTATTTCTCCATAAAATACCTCCACTATTGGAGAGAAAAGAAGCAATCCCTCAATACCAGTTTGGGTTTCGATTAATAAACCAGGAAAGGATCCACCACAAATAATATCATATAGACTAATAAGCCTTCTGTCAACACTCTCTAAAGTCTTCGAAAAGGTACTTCTCCATTAAATAACTCCACTATTGGAAAAAAAGAAGTAATCCCTCAACACCAGTTTGGGTTTCGAGAGAAGCACGGTACAATAGAGCAGATTCACAGAATATCTCCAGGAATTAGAGACGCTATGGAGAATAAAAAATATTGCTCTGCGATTTTTCTCGATGTGGCTTAAGCGTTCGATAAAGTATGGCATGAAGGTCTCATCTACAAAGTTCAGAACTACCTTCCCGAATATAGTAATATTTTGAAGTTCTACCTTTTCGATCTGAAATCTAAATTCAAACATAAAACCCATATGACACATACCTACAAAATCCTAGCTGAAGTCCCACAGGGGAGAATACTTGGACCACTTTTGTACCTCTTATATACAAGGGATTTACCAACAGATAACCAGCTGACTACATCTACATTTGCAGACGATACCGCACTTTTATATTCCCATAAAGATCCCAACATAACCTCACAAAAATTAAAGAATCACATCAGAAGTGTAGAAGAATGGTTACTTCCTTTTTTTTCTTTTTATTTCCGATTATTTCATACATCTGTCACCATTATATTGACACCTAGTACATGATTTGACAATTTGTTTGGAAATTAATATAAAAAACACATTTTGGCCAGTGCCAAGAAGTGATACAACAAACATTATTTACATTAATTATAATAATTCACTATAATTATATTATAACAATTTATAATCAAAATTATGTTTATGATAATTATTTACATTTACATTTATAATACTATTACTAATATGTGTAGTCTGGATTTCCTAGTTTAGTAGGTCGTTTGGTCGAGTTCTCTTTAAACGGCGCATGGTGGTTTCTTCTAGATGTAGCAACTCGTTTATTTCCTCGTTATTATGCCCATGCAGTGTATCGTAGTATTTTGTGGATATCTTTTTTATTTCTTCGTCAATCCTTGTCATATTTAGTTTGCGGTGTATATCTTCATTTGTTGTGTACCAACCAGATTTTATGATAACTCTTAATATTCTAGATTGCTGTCTTTGAATTTTTTGTATGTGTGACCGCTTTGCCGTGCCCATACTTGGAGTCCGTACGTCCAAATTGGCTTTATAGTACACTTGTATAGCAGCAACTTGTTGTTAATTGTGAGTTTAGATTGCTGACCCATTAACCAATATAGTTGCCTAAATTTTTCTTTTATTTGTTTCGTTTTTTGTTTGATGTGGTAGTGCCAATTTAGCTTTGAGTCCATGTGTATACCAAGTTGTAGACCCTATTTTTATAACTTTATTGTGTATTTTAATAGGTATTGGGTTACAGTTTGTTTTAGTTGTAAAAATTATTTGTACAGTCTTATCTTCATTAATTTTCAAGCACCATTTATCAAACCATTCCTTAACATTCTCTGTGTATATCTGCAGATTTGCAGTCGCAGTATTTAGATTTTTGTCACATGTTAAGAGGATTGTGGTATTCAGTTCTTCAGGAAGTGGTATATCTGAGGTAAATATGACATATAGCAGTGGTCCTAAAACACTCCCTTGAGGAACTCCAGCTATTGTAAGATGAATTGACGAACACTCTTCATTAAATTTGACGTAAAAGTAACGATCACTAAGATAACTTTCAACAATCAAATAGTAGTCAAGTGGCAGCATCGTCTTCAGTTTATGCAGCAGTCCTTTATGCCATACTTTGTCAAATGCTTTTGCAACGTCTAAGAATACAGCAACGCAGTACCGCTTATATTCTATGTCTGTTTCAATTGTGTTTGTTATACGGTGTATCTGTTGAATTGTTGAATGTCGTTTTCTGAAGCCGAATTGATGATTTGGTATAATGTTTTTATTGTCAAGGATCTGGCTAAGTCTATCATGTAATAGTTTTTCAGCAACTTTAGAGATTATGGGAAGTAGGCTAATTGGTCTATACGACGAAGCAGTTGTAGCATCTTTTCCCTGCTTCGGTAGTGCAATAATTTCAGCAACTTTCCATACTTTGGGAAAAAATTGTAGTCGGAACATTGAGTTGATAACATTCCTTAACCTATAGTAGGTAGCTCAGCGAGAGCTTTTCCTGTCAACATTTCGCATCCTGGTGTTTTTTTGTGGTTTATTCGTTTTTTAATGCAATTAATTATTTCTGTTGTGTTTGTTTTCTTAATTTTGGTTGTAATGTCTATATTTAAGTCAATGCGTGTTTCAATATATTTATCTTCGTCATTTGATAGGACTTTTTCAAAGTATTTAGCCAATGCAGTTGCTTTTTCTTCATTGGCAGTAGCCCATGAGTTGTCATATTTCCGTAGTGGTGGCTGATACCTTATCTGAGTTTTTAATTTCTTCGTGCATTTCCATAATGAGTAGTTCGTAACCTGAGTAGGCGTCAAGTTTTTTAGGTAATTTTCAACTTCTATATTTTGTCTTTTAGTTAATATTTTCTTGAGTTTTTTGCAGGCTATATTTAAATTGTGTTTATCCTCAGGCGATCTAGTTAGCTGCCACCTCTTTCTCAGCTTTCTCTTCTCAATAATTTGCTTTCTTATGAAAATATCCGTTGTAGGTTTATTTCTTCTAAATTTATGCTTTTGGCTTGATTTGATTCCTGCGTCTAGGACCACATCGTTGAAGTGAATAATGGCACGTTCAATGTCTAATTGTGTTTTCAGTGTGATAGACATATTCAGTTGATTCTCAATATACTGTCTATACTTATTCCAGTTTGTTTTGTGGTTAAAAATCTTAGCTATTGGTTCTATGGGTTTGATGTCAGTTGTGTAGTCAAGTATTATCGGAGAGTGGTCTGAAGAAAGTTCAAAACAAGCTTTAATTTTTAATTGGTTACATTTTATGTTTTTTGTTATACTGAAGCCGATTATATCTGGCATCTTCTTCCTATCTGTTGGCCAGTATGTGGGTTCACCTGAGCTTAAAAATCTGCAGTTATTTTTGTTTATAGCATTAATCAGATTTCGTCCTTTTTTATTGGTTAGCCTAGATCCCCAGTCAGTGTGTTTTGCATTCAGATCTCCAGCTGCAATGAATCTTACGCCAAGCGTCTTTATATAGTCATCATATTGATCCGTCGTTATTAGGTGTCTGGGGGACAGTAAACTGAGGAAATGAGTATTGTCCCACTTGTATCCTCAATTTGCACAGTAGTGGATTGAATATGAGGTGTTGCATATGGTTGCCGTTCAGTATGTTTTAATAGTGAATTTATTATGATAGCTGTCCCACCACGAGCTTTACCATCAGGATTATTTGTCACATAAATTTTATATCCAGAAAATACTAAAAAGCTTTTGTTCCTAAAATGTGTTTCTGAAACTAGATCTATATCAATTTTCTTGTCAGACAAAAATTGCTTCAACTCAAGAAAATGTTTTGTTAGGCCATTTGCATTCCAGGCTACAATTATTAAACTATTACTTTCGTGCATTTAAGCTTGTTAGTAACATTGTAATTATATTCATCATATTAGTCATTTGCGTGATTAGGGATTTCACCATGTCTTTAAGTTCATTAATATCACTATCGTGTGAATCTGTTGTATTTTGTGAAGTCATATTTGGATTTGACGACCCTGCAATGTCGGCATAGCTTACGCCTGTTTTAACAGCTGATATATCCATATTTTTGGTCTGTAATAATAATGGATCCTTTCGGCGTAAAGATGGAGACCTTTGAATTTTTATGGCTTTGTATATTTCACAGCCTTTGTAGTTTGCAGTATGATTTCCGCCACATAGGGCACATTCAATTTCAGCTGCGTTGGTTATTTTTTTTTTTTTGACATTCACTTGTTAGATGCTTTCCAGCGCATTTCACACATACTGGATGCCTTGTACAGTAGTTTTTTGTATGTCCGTATTTTTGGCATTTAGTGCATTACGCGACTTCTCTTTTATGATGTGGTGCCTCAAAAACTACTATGCAATGCATTAATTTGTTAATGCTATAAATATCTTTATTGTTAGTATTTCTTTCCAGTTCTATGCTAAACAGTGGTAGCGGTTTCTTTGTTGTCAGTTGAGTTATGTTAGTTATGTTTAAAACTTTGTGACCGTTTTCACCAAGCTCATTTTTAATTTCTTCTTGGTCTGCGGAGGGGTGCATATTGCGAAGAATGACTTTGAAACCTCTTTCATTTTTGGGTTTAAATGTGTACAGCTTCGTACCTTTTTGCTTTAGCATTTGGAATATTTTTGTGTATGTTTCCGAGTCATTCGATTGAACTCGTACTTCATTGTTTGTTAATATTTTAAATATGAAGTTACTGTCTGCAACAGCGGTAAGCGCATTTTTTAACGCCTTTATGCATTCTACGCCTTGTACGTATATAGGGGGTGGTTCGTTTAAACTTTTTTTTTCGGACTAGTTGTTTTTTCTTTTTCGGACTCATTTTGATCAACTTGTCCACTGTGCGAGGGTTCAGCAAGTTCGTCATCATCAACGGTCAAAGCAGCAAATCTGTTTTTTCTTTCTGAAGTAGTATCGCTTAACCAGGATTTTGATAACTTACTTTGGCTTGGGTTTTTTGCTATTTTTTACTTTTTGCTAGTGTTGAGGGTTCCTTTCGCTATATCTGTCGTGGGTGAGGTTCGTTGTCTCTTTGGTAGCGATTGCAGTTTACTTACCTGCACGCTTTTGGTGGAATTTGCATACAGGCAGAAGAACATGTTGATGTCGCAGTTGTAGTCGAGAATGTAGTTGTTGTACCGTACGTAGAGAAGGCAGATGTTGTTGTTGCTGACGAATTTGTTGTAGTTGTCGCACAATCCACTGCTATACTGGAGCAGGACATTATTGGGGGTTTGCCATGTGCACTCCACGAAGAGGGGAGTGACTCGCTCATAGATCTCGTTCTCTCCCACGGGGGAGAGCGCTGCACACTCATGGCGGTTACTGACTATACTTTGTTTTTAGTTTTTAAAAAAATTGGAATGGTGACTAAAATGGAGAATTAAGGTTAACGAGTCGAAAATCGTTCACATAACGTTTACTTTAATACAAGGAACATGCCCTCCTTTATCTCTAAATGGTGTAATGATCCCACAAGCAGTGAAAGGGAAATATATTCGGAGAGACGTCTCAGCTGGCGAAAGCACATCGAAGCCAAAAGGCTACAACTAAAGCTCAAAACTACGACAGTATATTTTGGCTCCTTAACAGCAGGTCAAGTTTGAGCATGGAAAATAAAATTCTCCTATATAAAGTGGTAATTAAACTCATCTGGACCTACGGCATTCAACTGCGTACAATTGCGACTGCACTTAACAATGCAAGTACAAGTACAGAAAGTTCGCACTAAAACCTGAAACAATGTCCAAAAGTGTATCTAGCACTCTCTGCGCATGCGCCCTCTTGGAGCGCTCAATGTTTAACATCCAGCCCAACGCCGTCTACAACTAAAGAGTGCAAACAGGTCCCATTCACGTCTCTCTCTCACTCGTCCGATCGTGCTAAAACAAAATCGCCAACAGTGGCTGAGCGCACTTTCAATACTGAAAATGCACTCACACCAACCATCAATGCAAACCACTCAACCAAACATTTTTCAAGCAACCCAGCAGGGAAAAGTGGAATATCACAAACTTGTCTAGATAGGTATATCCTTATACACAAGCGCAAGCCAAGCCCAAAATCGAGTGGCATCAAAACTACCATCGCAAAAATCAGTAAAACTAGCGAGAGCCTACTCTCTAGTAATAATCGCTTCGCACTACTTCAAAGTGCTGAGGAGGCAGACGCACCCAAATCTTATATTGTATTTAAACCACCTCCCATTTACCTACGAGAACCTAACTCCAGTAAATTAGTTGCAAAGCTTACCCGGCTCATTGGTCCAAAAATTTCCATGTCACCCCTCTTGTTAAAGGAAATATCCAGGAAACAAAAATCCAAATACATAGTGAGAGCAATTTCAGAGTGATTATAATAAACCTCACTAACCTAAACTGATAAAAAAGCTACTACACCTATCAGCTTAAAAGTAGCAAAGGCCTTACCATTGTCATAAAGGGACTTGAATTGGATATTCCACCCGCTGATGTCAAAGAAGCACTACATGAAGCAGGGTTCGCTGCCCGCTCTATTATAAATATAATAAATCGCAACAGAATCCCTCAGCCATTGTTTCGCGTAGAATTGGAGCCTGAAACCCAAAAGCTTAAAAAAGGAGAAGTACATCGTATTTATAATCTCCGCTATCTTATGCATTGTAGAATTACAGTAGAAGAGCCACTCAAACGAAACGGCCGAGTTCAATGTTCTAATTGCCAAGAATTTGGGCACACAAGGTCCAATTGCAATTTTTGTAGTGTATTGTTGTCTGTGGTGATTTACACCCCACATCAGAATGTACGAAGACTAAAACTGATAGAGCTGCTAGAAAGTGCAGTAATTTTGGTGGTAACCATATTGCCAACTACAGAGGTAGCCCTGTTTACCAGTAAATTAAGAACAATGACCCTCAGTTAAAGAATAAGCGCACTCAACCTAGTCCAAATATACCGCCCATTGCACAACCACAGAAGTCAATCCCATACCCCGACGCAGGGACGACGTATGCAGGGGTACTTAAGTTAGGGAAGGATCAGCAGTCCGGGACTGGTTAAAATCCACACAGTTTTGAAAGAATGATAGCAACGCTCACATAATGTGTGACGCAGTTCATGACCTGAGAGTCCAAAACCAGTTCATGCAGCTGTAGCTATCTCCGAAATGACCGTACTTAAGATCTGTCAATGGAATGCAAACGGTGTAAGCCAGCACAAGTTAGAAATCAACAAATTTTTACTCACTAATGAAATCGACATACTTCTTATATCCGAAACCCATCTAACCGAAAAACACAATTTTTACATACCGGGATATAAATTCTATGATACAAAGCATCTCGCTAGTAAAGCCCATGGTGGCACTGGAATCCTAATCAAACAAAGAAAAAACACTTCGCTATGGAAGAATACAACAAGGAGTGCCTATAAGCAACATCAATTTCTCTGGAGGGAGGAGAACTTAACAATATCCGCTGTGTACTGCCCACCTTGATTTAAAATAACAAGTAACCAGTTCTCAGATTTCTTCTCCACACTTGGAATAAGTTTTCTAGCTGCTGGCGACTACAATGCCAAGCATACTCACTGGGGCTCACGGCTAACGACACCAAAAGGAAAACAATTATATAACTTCATGCTTTCTGACACCAAAATTAATATTATCTCTTCAGGATAACCATCATATTGGCCGACAGACCCATGCAAGATCCCTGACGTTATCGATTTTGGAGTTGCTAGAAACCTAAAACGAGAGCAACTCAAAGTAGAACACCTTAACGACCTCTCTTCAGATCACTCTCCTATTATAATACATCTGTACAAAAATTTACGCCCTGCCTACTATTCCACACCCATTAAAACTAACTGGCTGAAATACGGAAAACACATCAGTAGTCATCTCAGCTCAAACCGACGTCTCAAAACTAATGAGGACATTGAAACATTTCTGGAACAATTTACCTCGACCCTAAGATTAGCTGTGCTCCACTCTCCGCACAAGTGTGACAACAACTGCAACAGCATCCGGCGCCCACAAACCTCAACCCAAATCGATATTCTCCTTACTGAAAAAAGGAGGATACGTCGTAAATCGCAAAAATCCAGGTCCCCTTTCCTAAAACGGAAGTTATATATTGCCAGTGAAAACTTGAGAAAAGCCTTGCGTCTCGAATCAGATCGTTGTCTGGACCAATATTTCCAAAACCTTTCTCCGACTGACGTCACCAACTCCTCTCTGTGCAAAGCTGTCAGAGAAATGAAACCACCTACATGCGGAATTCCGCCCATTCGTACAAAAAACGGAAACTGGGCAAGAACCGATGATGAAAAGTCTGCTGTTTTCGCAGAACACTTAAGAGATGGTTTTACCCCAACCCACCTCGCAATACTAATAACCTAATATTAATCCCCGCGCCAGATACAACATTTTCGCCTATTAAATTAAAAACAAAAGAAGTAAGTAATGCAATTAGTAACCTTGCTCTTAACAAAGCCCCAGGGCACGACCTCATTACTGGAAAAATGATGAAGGAGTTGCCCCAAATGGCCATCATCTTACTTACTTCACTATTTAATGGGTTATTGCGCTTAGGATACTTTCCTAATGCCTGGAAAGTTTCAGTAATCTCAATGATCCCGAAACCAGGAAAAGACCTCTCCCAATCGTCATCATATAGACCGATTAGCCTCCTGCCTACCTTATCAAAACTCTTTGAAAGGCTTTTTCTTGCAAATCTAATGCCGCATATACTTGAAAAACGCACTATTTCCACTCACCAATTTGGCATCCCCCAGGGATCACCCTCTCGGTGATGCTATTTTTGATTGCTTATAATAAACTAAACTTAGTTATAAAAGAATACAAATTTTTTAAGCACGTCATTTACGCTGATGGTCTATACAGCTTTCGACAATTTCAAGACTCTGTCAATTTCTCATCCAAGCTCAACCAGCTGTTGACCTCTATTATACGGTGTGCAACTGCAGTGGAGCCAAAATATCAATAAAAAAAATGTAAAACCCTTCATATATGTAGGAAAACTAAATGTAGAAACCTCAATATAGTTTTAAATACAATAACACTACAAAATGTTAAAAGAGGTAAAAATTCCCGGATTAGTTTTTAACAACAAATACTTATGGACATCACACATATACTCTTTATGTAAATCACTCAACAATAGAATAAAGTGCTTAAGTAACTTAAAATTAGAGCCTAACACCAATTCTAGAGCTACTATATTATCAAAGATTGATTATGCCTTTGGTATCTACGGTTATACATCAAGGAAAAATTTTAAAAAATGAAAATCTATATACCACTCCTCAATAAGATTTTCATTAGGTGCTTTCCGCACATCTCCACTTACCAACATATTAGCTGAGGCAGGTATCCCGTCACTTGAAGAAAAACTAATACTTCATATTGGACTTTGTAACGACTCAATTTTCCGCCGGGGTAACCATTTCCTTACATGATCAATGATAACGGCGCGTGGTGCGGCTACATGGCGTGGCTGTTCCACGGCCGTTGGTGACACAGCGCGATGCAGTGAGGTCCTCCGAAACTCTGCCTCCCATGCCGCTGGTATTTCACCTGTGAATATATGGTCTGGCCTGTCCACGCTCAGCGTATCGCGGGTACCTTTGGGCATAGCCAGCTTGGGTGTGGTACTCCTGACGTACCTGGATTTTAGCTTCTCTAAACGGTTTTGTTGTTCTTGAGTCAATTCTGTCTCCGTGAAGAACTCTGAGAGTCGCTTACGGAGTTCTTTCACGGTACCTGTAGCTTCTACATCGAATTCCACACAGAAAAGCACCAGCTCCTCCTTGCGCAGCGAGTACAGCGAGCTTGTTTTCACCATCCTGTGCTTCACTTAGATGATGATGAAGACAATGGGTGTGCGTGTGTGTTGTCAGCAGGTGCTAAATCGGCATTCCTCTGTGTGACTGCGTAGATCGACGTAGTTCTCTGGCACTCTTTGGATTTATTACGTAGGAGTTCTATGCGTTGAATTTCTTTTGAAAGTCCGATGCGTTGAACTTCTGTTTTTTTTTTATTGGTCCCTGCTCGGGCGCCACTGTAACGACTCAATTTTCCGCCGGGGTAAGCTCGCCGGATAACCAGGTATCGTATACACGTATTTATACCCAGAAACCTCAAGGATCCTTGAAGTTCTTCGTGGGTCCTTGAAAGTCCTTAATCGCAACAAGTCCTTGGATTATCCTTGGATATTATTTAGTCCTTATTCGCAATAAGTCCTTGAATTATCCTTGGATGTTATTTAGTCCTGCACTTGGATTATCCTCTGATATTATTTAGTCCTGCAACGCACTTTCCATAGCTGAGGGAAAAACTCAGCAACTTTCAGGGGTCGTATACAAACATTTTTAATATAAAATCCTGTGAGTTAAATCTGCTCGGTGTCTTTGTTTAAAATACCGATTGTGGAGTGTTTTTTTTATATTTTCCGCTCTCTATTCTTGCCAATCCCCTCACTACTGCGCGTTTAATCGACTTTATAGCTTTCTTTCGCCTACTAGTGTTTTTTACAGGTTTTTGTGTGAGTGAAATTTGTCAGTTGGCAAATTTCATCTTCACAACTTCTAGTCTCCAAAATTGCTAATCCTTTGAAATCCAACTTAACTGCTTTGCTGAACAGTCGTATGAAGAGGAAAAGACAACAATAAGCTTCCATCAGCAATCTGCCACGTTTTGCAATATGCCACACAAAACCATATCCTCGTCGATACCTCACTAAAAACCACCCTCCGCTCCACACCTTCGGCTCTTCCTTCCAACGCTATCAATATCTCCCTACACCAATGGCAAAAGGACAATACTAACCAAACTATATTTTTAAAAGAGTTTAGAGCAGTAAGATGCAAGTACAGTGGGTGGACTTTTCTATTCACAGATGGGTCCAAGACAGAGTCAGCGGCGGCTTTTGGCGTAGTTAATGAAAATGGTAACATAATAAAAATTGCGCTTCTTCCCTCCTATTCCTCTGATTTCTAATAATAATAAAAATAAAATCAAAGCTATAGTCCGTTCTGACTCTCTCTCGGCCACAGTCTTTACGATAAAAAAAATCCGTGACATTCAACAAAAATATAAAAGTGCTATGGATCCCCAGTCATATTGGTATATACGGAAATGAAAAAGCCGATGAAGCAGCCAAACTCGCCTCAAAGTCCCCACTCATCATACAATCTTGCTTCAACAAAAAGGACATTAAATTGGCTGTTAAAGCATGCCCTTCAGTAGAACATAAAATCCTCTGGTCAAATCATACACATATCTATAAATCTTTAAACCCCAATAAAATACCCCACATTACCCCACAACCATCTCGCGAAGAGACACAGTTCTTTATACAAGATGCCGTATTGGGCACACTAGATTGACACACAAACATATTTTTGAAAGAAATCAAAATAGTACATGCCATCTCTGCGGTAATTATGATTTAACAATCAAACATTTTTTACACCAATGCCCGAAGGTCAAAAGAGCAATTCGTAACCAAGGTATTAACGGTTTAGTGGATCTACTACAGTCTGTTAATGAGGAAAATAAACATATTTTATTAAAATACTAAAAAATCTTAATTTCTACTATGAAATTTTATTTAAGTATACTCGTACATCAGAAATCTATTTGAAATAAAAAATGTATATACGAGTATATACTATATAAGTTATAATTAAATTGGATCTAGTCGAAGGCCTCTGTTGCTAGTACTACTATATACGAGTATATTTAAACTTGTGATTCATTGCATTGCTTCAAATTAATTTAATAATAATAAATTACTTCACTATTCAATGGCTTGTTGCACTTAGGACACTTTCCTAATGCCTGGAAAATTTCAGTAATCTCAATCATCCCGAAACCAGGAAAAGACCTCTCGCAATCTTCATCATATAGACCGACTGCCTATCTTATCAAAACTCTTAGAAAGGCTTTTTCTTGCAAAACTAATGGCGAATATAACCGAAAAACGCACTATTCCCACTCACCAATTTGGCTTCCGCGAACACCATAGTACAATAGAGCAGGTTCATCGAATAGTGAACGAGATAAAAAACGCATTCGACAAAAAGCAATATTGTTCAGCTATCTTTTTAGATGTGGCGCAGGCGTTTGACAAGGTCTGGTCCGAGGGGCTTATTTAGAAAATCAAAAAACTGTTGCCCACAAAAGTACACCAAATATTGGAACCGTATCTGAGGGGCAGAAAGTTCAAGGTAAGGTACAATAATGCTTACTCTAATTATGACATTAAAGCTGGCGTACCACAAGGAACCGTGCTATTTCCGGTATCGTATCTACTATATACCTCAGATTTGCCTACCAATAAATACTTAACAACAGAAACTTTAGCCGCTAATACGGCTATCCTTAGCATTCATCCGAATTCCAAAATCCCATCCCGTGACTTTGATTATCATCTGGTCCTAGTAACAAATTGGTTGGCTGACTGGCGAATTAACGTTAACGAATCAAAAAGTACGCATATTACCTTTACTATAAAAAAAGGTACATGTCCAGCCATAAAACTAAATAGCGTTCCTATTCCACAAGCAAAGGAGGTGAAGTACCTAGGAATTCATCTTGACTCACGTTTATCCTGGAAGCGCCACATCGAAGCCAAAAAAAAAAAAACAAATGGCTTTGAAAGCAAATAGCCTACACTGGCTCATGTAACAGGGTTCCAAGTCATCTAAAACGTACGAAATCACCAGCACAACTAACATCGACACCTTAATCATGTAGAAACACTAATATAACATTTATAACAGTAACTAACATATAACATTGTGATTACTAAAAAGCACTAAGCATTGGCAGGGTGTATTATTATTAATTATTTAGTTTGTAAGATATGCTTACTTATTGTTAGTCTACGCTTAGAAGATACAATAAATAAATATATGGAGAAAAGAAAAAGGGAAACTGCATACGGAGCTAAACATTCCAACTGTTCATGAAGAAATCGTAAATTTTAAAAGAGCCTACAAGCTAAAATTACACTCTCACCCGAATAGTCTAGCCAAGGACTTGCTCAAAGAACCAAATTCACCTCGTTTAATTTTAATAATTTTTACTTTAATTTAAAATGGATTTATCATGAATTTTATCCATTACTCTTTTATATATAGTGTATTCAATTTATTTACCCTAAGCACTGGCTAAGGTTTAAATATAAAATGGAGTTATGTAAGATTTTTTTACTTACTGTTAGTTCTTATTTAAAATATTCAATAATTAATAAAATGTTCTAAAAAAAAAATTCTTTTTTAAAAATTTATTTTATTAAAATTAAAAAGCTACAAAAGACCCTATTTTATAGGGACAAAGGTATTGGCATAGTTTGTATTTAACTTGGTTTTTCTACATTTGCTATCATCTACCGTTATTATAAAATAATTTGTTTTGTGCACACATTGTCTTTAAGTGGTCTTAAAATTTCACTTTACTTTGACTATTTGAAGAATGGCTCCAAACTTAAGGAAACATCAGAATCACAACGAAAAATGATCCTTCATTTGCATAAATCAAGGCCACTCATATCTAATGTAATTTAAAGGGAGGGATGTCATGTACTGCGACCTAAAAGATCTATTGTACAACCCTCTGCTAATATAGGATAACCCTATAGAAACTCATCCATCTTTGTTATCCTTAGAAATACTAGGATATCAGCTGGCTCTAGCTTTGCTATTTCATTACCTGGTATCAAATATGATCCCAGGATTTTGTATCTGCTGTGCATCAGTGCTCCACAGCTGCCTAATATGTGCTCTGGCGACTCGGTTTCGACGTTGCAGAATCTGCACAATGAACTTGAAACGATTCCTAAGTTGCTTAGGTGTCCCTTGAGCTTACACTGACCAGTCAAAAGCCCGGTCAGTATTCTTAAGCTGTTTTTGGGCAAGTCAATGCAAAATTTGAATCTTTTGCAGTTGTAGTTGCCCAAAAGTAGTTTTGATTGTCTTAGCCCAATATGACTTGCAAAAAGTTAAGAAATAAATCCATAAGAAAATAATGGATAGAAGTTGATTCAGAATTCGAAGTATTGTAAATCGCTTCAATGCAGGGACAAACTTTGAAAGAGCAAATCGTACAAGTCGTCCGGGAGCACTAACTGGCCGTGAATGCCGCTATGTAATTCGCAAAGTTAAGAAGGACCCGAGAATAACCTCAACACAGCTTCCGGCAGAGCTTAAAGATTACAACTCGAATGGAATCCAAATAATTGGGGACAAAATCGGCAACATAATAATTGGTCGGTCAACGTACAATTTGTATATTAAATAATGAAGTTTAAAAATATTATTATTAAATATTGTTTGGTGTACCCTAAATATTAGTTAATTACAGTTCGTAACACTTTTTCTATACTTAGGCCTTAACTTAGTTTTCTTAATATTCATATAACTAAGCACTTTCATGAAGTTTATAAAATGACTGTATATAAATAAGCTCACGTGCTATAAGCTCACAAAATGTATATAAAGTTGAACAATAAATTTGCTCGCTCTCTTGCTTGCTGCATTCTCATAATCGTTCATACATCATCTCGTTTATCGATACGGCCGTTACAAATGTGTGTTTCTATTTAATTACTTTGCACCGTGTTTTTGCTCGCCCCTTGTATCAGCGGGATTAAAAAAATTCAATAATTATAAATTTTAATTCCTGCGAAAATAAAAAAATACGGTTCTTATTATACATTTTGGTGCCCGAGGAAAATAATTGTATTCCAATATTCATAGAACCAAAAAAGGTGATTTCTGACTAACTGTAGTTAGCGCGGTAAAAGTTGTTTTCATAAATCTCATAATTTCGAGTGAGAACTAACTTAACTTCACGCTATCATCAGCGTCTCAGCTATCGTAGTCACCATTGTTCCTGAATATATTTACATGCTGTCTCAACAGGGAGTATACATTTATCAAATTGTGCATTTAGTAATAAATATTTAAACGCATTTGGATTGTCCAATTTTTGAAAACGCATAACCCCATAAGGAAGGTAGGTAGGTAGGAGTGGCCGCCCAGTTTGCCAAAAGCACACTTGAGCACACATAATGGCCCATTGTGATACCACGGTGTGGCGCCGTTCAAGCACTGACTAAAAAGGTTCCCATACTTGGGATGGTGATAGTCAGCACACGGACAGCGCCTGGAAAGGCACGACTCCCCCGTCATGTTTCAGGAAACCATCCTGATACTTTGATGAACCTGGCTATGTCCCTAATATTAATGGATGACAGCTCTGTCAGGCTTGTAAGAAATGGGACACCATAGGTGCGAATTCTTCTTCTGCTCAAGGATGGGCAGTGGCATAAGAGATGGAAAGCCGTCTCGTCCTCCTCCTCGAAGCCACAGCCTCGGCAAAAGTCATTTGAGGGTAGGCCCAGTCTTTCTGCGTGCTGTCCCATTATGCAGTGGCCGGTCAAAACCGACACAGTTGTCGACAGTGATACGCGATCAAGTCGAAGAAGTTGATTGGTTCTATTTTTGTCCATGCTTGCCCAAGTTAGTCTAGCCGTGTGGCAGGATTCCTCGTTAGCCCAGGATTTGTGGGCGTCAGCCAGATATTTCCGTTTGACTTCGAGCTTGGCTGTTGCCAGTGGAATGCCGATGTTTACAGAGGGGTGAATGTCGTGCATTATCGTGCCTGCTAGTTTTGATGTGGCCGTGGAGCCAAAAAGAGATTTAATGGCGGCCTGGCTGTCTGAGAAGATAGATACGTCAACTGCGCCGATATCACCACTCAGCATCCATTTGGCTGCGTGGTAAATGGCCATGACCTCAGCTTGAAAAACGCTGCAATGGTCTGGGAGACGTAGGGAGATGTTTAAGTCCAGCTTGTCGGAATAAATACCGCTGCCGACTCTACCTCCAAGCTTGGAACCGTCGGTGTAGATTTCGACTGTTTCACCGACGATTCGGTTTTCTGAGGTCCAGTCGCTTCGACTTGGAATAGTGAGGTCGAATTCCCTGTTCAAATCGGGGTAGACCGACATATAATCGATAAAGTTGGGGACAGGTGGGTCCTGATTCAGAATTGAAGCATGGCCTGTCAGGGTTATGCGCCAGTGCGAAAGAGCATTAAGTCTAATCGCTGTCAGCTTGGCTTGTTGCTTAACCAGGATCCCCGAGGGGAGCCAGTGCAGCATGGCAAAAAGGGCTTTCGTAGGTGTGCTACGAAGAGCGCCAGTGATCAGTAGAGCAATGGATCTTCTGATTTTATCAAGGGGTTTGATATTACAGGCTTTTTCGAGAGCTTACCACCAGAAGACCGACCCGTATAACAGGTTTGGTTCAACGATGGCCGTGTAGAGCCAGAGCACGACTCGAAGATGAAGTCCCCACCGTGCACCAACTGCTCTTTTACAGCAGTATATAGCGCATGTTGCCTTACGTGCCCTCTCAGCTAGATTGGCTTTCCAAATAAGCTTTGGGTCGAGAATCAGGCCTAAGTACTTAACGTGTGTGCTCAAAGAGAGCTTAGTGCCGTTTAGACTAGGCATTGTAAACTTTGGAATTTTGTACTTCCTAGTGAAAAGCATAGTCTCGGTTTTGGATGGGTTAACCCCAAGTTCGAATTCGCGACACCAGTTCGACACAATAGAGAGTGAATAGTTCAGTTTTTCGGAAAGTGTTTGGGGGAATTTGCCGGATGCCGCGATTGCTATGTCCGCATAGGCTATCACTTTGCATCCAGTAGATTCCAATTTCACCAGTAGTGTGTTAACTGCCAGGTTCCAGAGGAGGGGTGATAAAACACCCCCTTGTGGCGTGCCCCTGTTAACCACCCTCCTGGATTGGGCACTGTCGATCGTGGAAGTGATGATCCTAGATTTTAGTAGAAGCTCTATAAATTTAAGAAGACCTGAATTCAGGTTAAGATTATAGAGTGCGGAGATGACAGCGTTGGGGCATACATTGTTGAATGCTCCCTCGATGTCCAGAAATATGGCAAGTGTGAATTCCTTGTACGCCAAGGATTTGTCAACTTGAGAAATGAGAGAATGAAGTGCTGTTTCAACCGATTTGCCTTTAGAGTAAGCGTGTAGAGATACAGAGAGAAGAGAAGGGTTGATCGATGTCCTGACATGTAGGTCAAGAGCTCTTTCTAGAACCTTAAGAAGAAAGGATGTTAGACTTATGGGTCTGTAATCCTTAGGTTTGCTGTGCGAGGCCTTCCCAACTTTTGGTATGAAGACGACCCGTGGGCCAGCGTAAGGGAATGTATTGCAATCTGAGGCTTGCATTATATATTTGAAGCAGCCATGGAAGGATAATCTCTTCCCCATTTTGGATATCGGCAGGAATGATGCCGTCCGGTCCGGGGGACTTGTATGGCTTAAAGGTTTGAATGGACCACTCAAGGTGACTTTTTGTCACTTGGAATGTGGGGAGGCTATCATGGGAAACCTGCTCCACCTGCTAGAGTGCTTGATCCGCTGAGGCTAAACTCCCTGGGAAGTGGGTGTCTAGCAGGATATCAAGGGTTTCGGCGCTTGAGTGAGTCCAGCTGCCATCTGGTTTTTGGATACAGTCAAGGGCTTTGTTAGAGGAGTGGAGAATTTTACGAAGACGGCTAGCCTCGGACGTCGATTCAATGCTTTCGCAAAATTCCCTCCATGACGCTCGTTTCCCCCGCCTAATGGCGTATTTCAACTCTTTTTGTTTATTTTTGAAAGGGGCCCACTCAGCTGTAACTTTAGCTTTGTTGAAAAGCATTCTACAAGTTTTGCGAAGACTTGCAATTTCCGAGTTCCACCACGGAGGTTTAGGTTTGCCCCGTGGTTCGGGAGTGATGCAAGAAATATGAGTGGCTTTTTTAAAAGCTGTGGTCAGATCGTCGACCGCCCGATCAATGTCGGGACAGTTGTGGATAATAGGGGGAGTCGTTGCTAAGCATGACCCCAGTTTGAGCCGGAAAAGAGGCCAGTTCGTGTTTTTTCTATTGACTGGTTTAAGAGATTCTGTATTGCCTGTAGTCTCCCTCAAGTCAATATCAAAGGTGATATAGCAGTGGTCCGAAAAGGAGCATTCCTGTGAGACGAACCAATTGCTTATCATGTTGGAGTAGTTATCGCTGACGAGGGTGATGTCAAGCACTTCCTTCCTTACGGATGTAAGGAAGGTCGGCTCATTTCCCCGGTTAGCAATGCCTAAGTTATTTGAAATGATAAAGTCGAAAAGACAATCACCTCGATCATTTGTGCCGGAGCTGCCCCATATTTCGTGATGGGCATTGGCATCGGCTCCGATAATTACCGGAATCTGTTTCTGGTGGGCTACAGCAACCATTTGCTTCAGTATGTCTGGTGGCGGGGAGTCGCCATTGTCATGAGCCATGTAGTTCGAGGAGATCCAGAAAGTCCGTGGACCCATTTCAATTACCATGGCAACATTGTCTTTGTCACTGAATCTAGGAAGTAAAAGAACGTTAACGCTGTTTTTTACCAGAATGCAGGATCTTGATTTACCTTGATCCTCGATATATACCATACGATATCCGTATGCATTGAGTCCAGAAATTTATGACACAAAGGTTCTTGGACGAGAATGAGCTCCTCCCCTATATCCGAGAGGCGGAGAAGCAGGACTGCCGAGGCAGTTTTCGAATGCTGAAGGTTAATCTGTAGTACCTTCAGCATTGTCTGGAAGAGTGATTATAGTGGAATTCAACTCCTCCTCTTCGGAGGCCCCATAAAGGTCAACCTAATTTTTCAGAAACTACTTGCTGTGATCGTAACTTTATAATATCACAAATTTAATTTATTTCGAAACCGACTCTTCTCGCAACGCAAAACCATCGTCGCTTGCAGCAAAGCAGAATGTCGGCGCATTTTCTTTTTCGTGTGCCTGCGCTCTCAATTTACGATACACTTGCATCACTTTGTCGTTTATCACTGTCGTCTCGAGGATTCTTCTCTTCTTCACTTCCAAGTTTGCTTGGAAAATTAACCTCATTTTCGCTCTCGCATTTTAGTTGTCGCAATATGCAGCAGTGTTTCACTGCTCTGATTATCACTCCTCTGTTGTTCGCTTATATTCTTTCTATTGTTGTTTTCGCTCATTATTACGCCGCTAGAACATTATAAACATCAGCGGAGTACCACTCGGAAAAATATTACTCGCATCAAAAATCTATACGTATCAGTCAAATTGTCGATAAAATCACAGATAGGGGAAGAATTGCTCAACAACCAAAATACATTTACCAGGTACTATTAATAGAAGACCGCTCTCCAAATGTCATTCTCTCACCGTCATAATAAGTGTCAAAATGAATAAACAATATTGCTTCTTTTGTAAATTTTGGCCGCTATTTTCGGGCTTTGCAATTTTTGTCGTAATAAGTAAAAACTCAAATGCCCTTTTTTTGGTTTTTTCTTTGATTATCATTTACAAACAAAGTTTTACATACACACATATAACAACTAATACAACTTAAAATAATATTTTTAATAATTAACCATTGCCTATTATTCTGTTTTTTTTTTTAGTTTCTAATCTTTTATTTAAAAATTTAATTCGAAAATACATTCGACATTAAAAAATAAATGTTGTTTACCGCATTTGGTAAATTAACTTCAGTCCTTAATTCCATTAACTTTTCACGGAAATTCTTGCAGTGCACATTTTTATTTCTGTTGAACTCTATAAAAATTATCTCTAATGATTTGATGAGACATAAAAACATTTCTGAAGGCTTTTTAAGACCTCCTTTTGAGACTTGGTCCACCCATGTCCAATTACTGCCTTCAAATTCATGTTCGTTAAGCTTAAGTCTTCGAATAATATAGCCTGCTATATACTCCAATTGTGGCGGCTTCCGCATTATTTATAAAGTCACTGTTTACAAAATGTTTCTCACACCTTTCGATACAATACGGGATCTAGTGTGCTTCCCAATGATACTCCATTATTATAGTCGCAAGATGTGAAACTTTCATATTTTACCCTAAATACACTGAATGATTTAAAGAGTTGGTGAACGCTTATAGGTAGTAGTATTTTATTTTACGATACATAATAGTCCCTCTTGCCATACCTTGTCAATTACCTGAGCTACGCTTTGAAGTTTTTTTTTACTCTTTAAAACATACCGCATTTCTGATACAATTCTGTGTACCTGCTCAACCGTCCATACCTTTCTTGAATGACAAGTAGATTTTGTGGGACTACATTATAAGTACCGAAATATGGTTGGAACTTTCCATTAACAGTTGCTCAAATAACTTATAGAGCGTTTGTATACAACTAATAGACCTATAAGATGATAGCAGCGTTGGATCTTTGCCAGGTTTAGGTATCACGGTGATTTTCGAGGTCTTGTAAACTTTCAGATAATATCCCAGTCTGAGTACAGCATTGTATATATAAGTAAGATGCCTTACCGAAACAGAATCTTACCTATTTTTAGTAATGATGTTTTTATTGTAATTGCTTGTTTATTACTATTGAAAATTATTCTGAAATAGTCTAATATTATGTAACTAACAACTCCGGCTCGTTACTTTTCCATTCTGTAGTTTTTAACAATTAACTTTAACTTAAACTATTACAAGTTAAATATTCAGTCTAACATAATTAACGAAAGAGAGAGAGAGAGAGAGAGAGAGAGAGAAGAAAAATATATTTAAATTACAGCCAAAGAGATTTTATTTTAAATATCCTCGGCCCCGCAATATTTGATGATAGCCTAAGTGCCTAACTGTAGTTGCACTGGCTTCTTTAAAATCATTTGATTCTTTAGTCTCATGTCGCAAGCTCCAATGTATCCATCTCTTCTTGAGTAAGTGGATAGGATAACCGCCAGACGTCAATAATAACCTTACCTGATTATCATCGCCAACAAGAACCACATCGCCAACCTTGATACATCATGAAATTACCTTCTTTCAGATGTAAAGAACGAAACTGACAAAGGTATTCGTTACTCCAATGTCTTAGATACTTATTTAGTAAAGCACGTCGATTATCCAAGCTTTAGTGATCATAGTGCTACTGGTGCGCAATGCTTCCGTTATGAGAATGCCGCTATGATTGCTTAAAAAATGGGCAGTTGTGATGCGGTATAATTTCCCGCTATTTAGTTTAGTGTTTGTTTGTCTAAATTATTCATGAAGTTCCCACGAGTGTAGAGGTCACTATACTCACTGAGTCGACCAGGTATCAGTGAGGCAACGTTTTCCGCCTCTATGCCGTTGTCCACGAAAAATTCTCTCCAGCGCGCGAGTTGATCTTCTTCAGAGGTTAGGATACTACCGTCACTAGCTTTGATAGGCGGTATATTAGGTTTTGTATTAGTCAATTTTTTTATGGCTGCATATACGCCCCGCAAGTTGTTACAGTTTGCTGATCGCTCTGCTTCACCAGCAGTTCCCTCCACATATGCCCTTTTATCAGTCCTTACAGCATTTTTGACCTGCATAGCATTGTACGCGCTGAGAAAGCTGTTGCGGTCGGATAATGAAGCAGTGCTTACTTTGGTTTTCATCCTTCTACTTTCTTCGATATATAGCCAGGTGGTGTTGCTAATCCATGGCTTTCTTTTGCGATGTTGGAGGCCAGTAGTTTCTTCCGCAGCTTGTGTGCAGGCTTTTTGAATTTGTTGCCAGGACGGTCCATGTTCGTAGAGTGCAATGGTAGTAGACAGTGTGTCCTGGTAAATTCGGAGCGTTGCAGGGTTTTTGAAGTTTTCCAGATTACATGTCATCTTTCGCTTCTGTTGCTTTCTGATGCCTTCGGGGCGTAAGCGGAGTTGGCATACAACTGGGTTATGGTCGCACCTCTGCGTGTGCGCACATCAAGGAGGGAGCTGTGAAACCGTCTGCTTATTAAAACATGGTCGATTTGGTTGCGAGTTCGGCCGTCGGGAGAATTCCATGTGTATTTATGGATCCTTTTGGGACAGAATTGATGGTAGAGTCTAGCAAGTTGTAGAACGCTTCTTTGGCATCGTCTCTGTCTGGTTCCGTAGGCGCATAGCATTGAATTACGGTGATATTACGAAATCTGGTCTTAAATCTGGCAGTTATTATACGTTCGGAGATCGGCTTGTATCCCATTAATGCGCTTTTTAATATATATATTTGCATATACGAGTATATATATGCATATGTATATTTTTATATATATGCTTATGTATATTTTTGTGTATATAAAATGAATATGTGTATTAATATGTACGATTATATGTATATTGTGGTATTTGTGGTCAAATTGACGTTTCGTCAGTCAGATCGCTTATCATGCTTAGCCGCGTCTATCGTTGACATCGGCATATAGGATATATATATATAGATTTGAGGCGTGAACGCGGAGCAAAGAAAAAGCAAGGTATATTACTGAGGTCTCTGTTCAAAAGGAACTGTTTTTTTCAAGAAATCAGCGCTTCTTATATAGTAAAATATTGCATCTAATTTTGTACATCTAACCATAATTATTTGTGTTCAATACTTATTCTATACGAGTACAGAAGTCTGAAGTCGGGTTCGACCGACTTCGAAATACCCTTTACCTTTTCTTGTGCGTGCGAGTTCAACAATGAGGATGTTTTCTTCATAAATCATCGTTAGGAACATATTCGCGGTAATTTTTGGTAGGGTACCTTGAAATGATTATATCGACCCCATTTCTTGTGTATGACTTTCTAGTGTCAATATAACCACTAATACAAAATTTCGTCAAAAAATATTGTGTAGGGCGAAAACTATAATAATATGTCAATAGTGTATGTTTTGTGTAGTGTTTAATGTTACCCGCAACCTTCCTGTGAAATTTCGCTGAAAAATCTTTAATAGGAACTTAGTAATGGTTTTTAGTTAATTGTGGGCGTGGCAGTAGTAATAATCTGCCCATATTTGGAATGCATGCCAGTACAGATCCAGTGTATACAAGTACCAATTTGTTTTCATATATCATCCCTAGAAGCATAGATAGGGTAATTGTCTTTAAGTGGGGTCCCCAAAGTTCATTATATGGGAGGGAGGCGTACCCTTCCTCTCTGATCGACTACGCATCTTGTATATGGCTTTGTAGGGTCCATATACGTACTAATAAAAAATTTGGTCCAAAAATATTGTTATACTTACTTGCGCTCTTGTTTGGACAGCGGCTATCCGCGGTGCTGTGTCACATCTCTCGGCTGGTGAAAATCTCGCTTTCTCCCTTAGCCGAGTTATTACCTGTTGGACTCTCGCTGCTGTATCCTCAAGCGCTTTCCGCAAATTTTCCTATTCTTGTACGTTTATATTAATCAATCTAGCGAGACACCGTCTCAGCCCCTCCCTGATGAACATGTATGATAACCAGTCTTTCGGGATGTCAAAAGAAATTGCCCTCGCTTCCAAAAACCCCAGTTCCACTTTTACCCTGTCTACCTCAATCCATGCCCTCACTATCACTCGTTCCCTTTTTGACCTTTCCGTTTGCCCATCGCTGATCGCAGTTCGTTGTCCATATCCCACGATATTCTCATTGATTCTCAGAACACTCGTATTTTGCGGTGCCCTACTCAGCACAACCGCATTCAAATTCGTTTTCCCTGGCTTGTACACAACATCAAATGTGTACTCGGACAGCTTATGCCTGAACCGTGCCAGTCTAGACGTTTGATCCTTCAAATTTACGATTCCCCTTACCGGCTGGTGGTCGGTATAAACCGTGAACTGCCTCCCCAAAAGGTACGATCTGAAGTTACGAGTGGCCCAAACTATAGCGAGCATCTCCCTCTCTATCGTAGAGTACCGCTTCTCGGTCTCGCTCAGCGCTCTACTCGCAAAAGCTATGGGATGATCGCGACCCTCTTGTTCCTGCGAAAGAACCGCTCCCAGAGCTTCACCACCGGCGTCAGTCGTTAAAATGAAATGCTTATTAAAGTCCGGGAAAATCAGGATGGGCGGTTTCGTAATAGCCAATTTCAAACTTTAGAACGCATGTTGGCATGACTCCGTCCATTCGAATTTTGTGTCCTTATGTAGCAATTTCGTGATTGGCAGCGAGAACTGCGCCATATTCTTCACGAATTTCCTATAATAATTTGCTAAACCAAGAAATGTTTGTACGTCTTTCCTGTTTCTTGGCTGAGCAATATCCTTGACGCATTCTATCTTTGCAGGATCAGAAAGCGCACCTTTCTCACTACACTTGTGTCCCAGATAGACCACCTCGCGTCGCAGGAAGTTTTACACTTCTTCGTGTTGAGCTTGAGACCATGCTCCCTCAGTCGATCCAGAACTTTACTCAACTTGATACTGTGGTCTGACAGATTCCTTCCATATACCACTATATCATCTAGGTATACAAAACAGTCAATACCTTGCAGACCAGTTAGAATGCTATTCATGAGCCTCTGAAAAGTTGCTGGAGCACCAGTAAGTCCGAATGGCTTTCGTTTGAACTCAAAAAGACCCAAAGACGTGCTGAATCCCTGTCCTCCGCACCCAATAAGGCTTGATGGTATCCACTAGCCAAATCTAGCGTAGAGAAATACCTACAATGACCCAACTGGTCCAGAATTTCGTCAATTCTTGGGATAGGAAAAACTTGATTCAGCGTGACGTCATTTAATTTCCTGAAATCGACCATGAATCTCCATTTCTTGGTGGAACAAAGATCTACCACGTGTGCGTCTGTTTCCCAGGTTAGGGGCGGCACACAACGACGTCTGTTTTCTCAATGTTAGGAGCGGTCGGTTTTCGGAGTTTTTTGTGCGTGGGGTGGTAGACTGTAAAGAAACCCCACGGGGAGGGGGTTTTTTGTGTTCTGGAACATGATGTCTGAAACAAACGAAGAAGAGTTTACGGTGCAGGGGGTCGGATCCCAAGTACCGGCGGTAGGTGGTGGGCGAGGAGGCCACCTGGCGTCGATATCTAGCAACTCCTCAGGCATCGCCGTGGTACCCCAGGCCGCGATGTCTGCTAGTGCTACTGGGAGGGTCTCCAAGCCAACTTTGGGTAGGCAAGGGGCCTGTGAAGTGTAGGCTGAGGGGGATCGCATAGGATCTCAGCTTCTGGGCTTGCGCATAGACCACGCAACCGATGACGACTCGTTGTCACAGGTCAGCAATGTCTACGACATAGGCTCGGATGTTGAGATGCAATTACTCAGTCCTTCTCAGCCCTCCGCTCCACATGCTCCTGAGCCGGGGAAGGAGACAAGGAAGGTGGTACGCCGCACAAAATAGCAAAACGCCAGAAATGGCTACAAGCGCTCGGCTTACTATCTTCGTAAAATGAAGGCGAAAGATCCTTCTTCCTTTACAAAAAGTGAGAAGGATCTTATTAAAAAGCATGAAAAGGTCGTAGCAAGGTTTGAGAAAAATAGCGCTGCGGCCAGTTCATGCAATAAAACGGAGCAGGGGCAAAGTCTGATATTGACAACGGTTCGACCTCCAGGAAAAATAGTAAGCCGGACAAGGCCACAGGTGGCCGCGTAAAGGTGCCGCCAAAGCTAAAGCCGAGTTCTTCGAAGGAGCCACATGGCTTGGCATCGGCCAAAACTCCAAAAAGAGTTCGGTCTGATGAGCAGGCTCAGAGGGTTTCAAAAAAGCCGAAGCCATCGGCCTCCTTCGAATCACCGATGGAGCTACAGGTAGCTATCATCGACAGAGTCGACCCTGATGGGAAGATAACGCCGAAAAATTGGTTGCTAGTAGAGACGCGCCTGATAGCGGAGATGGTCGGGGCTGATGGCGGGGAGCTGCAGTTTGACGGGGCCGGCTGGCAGAGGGGTGTTAAGGCCGTCGGTTGCATCAACAAGAAGTCTCTGGACTTCTTAACGCATGGAATTAGCGGCCTTGACCCACTCTGGCGGGGCGCTTGGTTGGAGGTGGTGCCTCGTTCTCTGCTTCCGTTCCGCCCGATTGTTTCGGTGTGGATTCCACCTCCGGTTCCGGACCAGGAATGCATACTCAAGCTCGGACGGCAGAACCAGTCTCTGAATTCGGCAGAGTGGCGGTGATCTCCGTGACCCCCTGGAAAAACGGAGAGGGAAGTGACGCGGTGCTCGCAGTGGACTCCGCGTCGCTATCAAAATTAAGCAGCGGCAACTGCATTAGATTCGGGTTTGGCTCTCTTAAGGTTCGCGTGCCGGGTGACCCGTCAAAAACCAATGGAGAGGAAGCTAGAGGTGGTGCAAATTAATTTGCATCGCTCCATCTCAGCCTCGCTCGATTTAATGAAGTTCATCGCAGAGGACGATGTGGACGTAGCCCTTGCTCAGGAGCCTTGGATCGTCAGAGGTAAGGTAAACGGATTCGGGATGGATGGTTATCGTCTCTACATTCCACAAACACAAGTTAAGATCAGAACGTGCATAGTGGCCTAAAAGGATATTAATATTTTTCTTCTTACTCCCTACAGCACTGGAGACCTTACAACGGTGGTATGCGAGCATAGGCACAAACCTAGTTTGTTGCTAACGTCCGCATACTTTCCGTACAACGAGGAACAGCCGCCACCACAGATCTTCCGGCAACTTATCGCCTACGGTGAGTCCAGCGGACTGCGCATAGTGGCCGGCTGTGACGCAAACGTGCACCATGAGCTCTGGGGCAGCACTGATACCAATGGTAGGGTGAGTCCATTTTTGATTACATTCTCTCTAACTTCTCGCCTAACTTTATGTAACAAGGGAAATCAGCCAACGTTTTGTAATACGGTTAGGGAGGAACTGATTGACATCACTTTGGCCACCGGGTCTAATACCATAAGGGTCGACAACTGGAAAGTATCTGATGCCTGTTCCTTTTCGGATGATAGTCGAATACGCATCTCAGTTTACTCCGAGGTAGTGACACCACGGCTTTTTAGGAACCCAAAAAAGACTGGCTGGTCCAAGTTCTCAAAAGTGGCGACCCAAAAACTTACTTTGAGGAAAGTCAAGATCGGCGAAGGGAATGCTAACATTGATAAGGCGGTAGGTCATCTTACGGGAATACTGAAATAATCCTTTGACCTATCTTGTCCCTTGACTAGGCCGCGTGCTAAACCAAAACCGGTTTGGTGGAATGCTGAGTTACGACTGCTTAGGAAAAAGTGAAGAGGACTCTTTAACAAGGCCAAAAACAGTCGGCTGGAAGAGCATTGGGAAAATTATAGAGTCAGTTTTAATGAGTATAAAAGCAAAATTAAGGCTGCAAAAAGGGAGTCCTGGCAACAGTTCTGCGGAACACTGGAGTCGGTAAATGAGGCATCGAGACTCAGGAAAATACTGTCCAGAACCACGACGGTTCTCGGTATTGTGAAGAGATGGGATGGCTCATGGACTGGCTCGTGTCAGGAGTCCATGGAGGTTTAATGGAAACGTACTTTCCACGTTGCACGGACTCGCAAACCGTCCATACGCAGTCGGTAAATCTTGCACGTGTTTCAGGGACCGACGTGTCGGATATCGTGGGCGATAGGCTCCTTCGACCCGTACAAGTCAGCGAGTCCTGATGGGGTTATACCGGCTATACTGCAACATTCCTCCGAGGGCGTGATTCCCCATCTAGTTCAGATCTTCACAAGGTGTCTCAAGGATGGGTACGTACCAAAAAGTTGGAGAGAAGTCAGGGTGGTTTTCATTCCAAAAGCGGGAAAAATAAATCACTCTACTGACAGGGATTACAGACCAATAAGTCTCTCATCGTTTATTCTTAAAACACTTGAGAGACTTATTGATCTGTATATTAGAAGGGTTACCAATATTCGCACAAAGGATACTGCGCAGCACGCATACCGTAAGGGTAGATTAATGGATAGCGCACTTCATGAAGGGATTGAGAGGTCAATGAACTATAAGGAATACACGTTGGTAGATTTTCTGGACATTGAGGGGGCCTTCAACAATGTAAATGCAGAGGCGATCTGTAAGGCGCTGAGAGATCACGGAGTGAAGGAATTCATAGTGACATGGATTAACACAATGCTAGTAAGCAGGGTTATTAACGCCACTATGGCGACGGCCTCGGTGAGTAGGAGGACTACAAGGGGTACGCCGCAGGGGGGAGTGCTATCACCTCTGCTATGGCTTTTAGTAGTAAATGAGAATGGGCTGAGCGGCTTAGTAGTTAACCCTACTAAGACGAAGCTACTTTTGCTCACCAGGAAAACAAAAGTCCCTGAGTTCTCTTTGCCAAAGTAAGGTAGGGTAACATTGAATCTCTCTTCAGAAGCAAGATACTTAGGTATCATTCTGGACTCCAAGTTAAATTGGAGAAGGAATATTGAGGAGAGAAGAAAGAAGGGTTTGGCTGCATACTATACCTGTAAAAGGATCTTTGGGAAAAAATGGGGACTGTCACCGTACATCGTGTATGGATGTACACCACAATCATAAGACCAATTTTAACCTACGGGTCCATTGTCTGGTGGAAGGCGTTGGAAAGGAAATGTAATCTAAACCGTATTGGAAAAGTACAAAGAGTTGCTAGCCTGGGAATCTCAGGGGCTGTAAGCAGCGAGCCTGAAGAAGGCTTAAACATATTATTTCACCTCTTACCGCTAGGAGTGTTCATTCGGGGCTGTGCCGCCAAGTGTGCTCTCAGACTAAGGAAGTGCAACACGTGGAAATCTGCCAACTATGGACACTGTACAATTTTGAGCGAAATAAGGCGGACAGGTCAAAGGTTAGTTACGGCCGATTTAGAAACGGCTACAGACTACAAAACTTCTACTATGGACTTTGAATCTAGAATTCCAGCTCCCTATCCAACCAGGGAAGACTGGGAGTCAGGCTCTGTGACGCGTAACTCTGACATTACCATCTACACTGACGGCTCAGCGGGGGAGGGTGGAACGGGGGCGGGTGTCTTCTCGGAAGGCTTGCAGGCAAGACAGTCATATCGGCTGCCTGACGCATGCAGCGTCTTTCAGGCCCAAGTCTATGCAATTGAGAAAGCAGCCTGACCAATACAAAGTAGTACAATTCGACCTTCGAATATCACTATCTTTGTGGATAGTCAGGCGGCGCTTAAGGCAATAAAATCCAAGACAGTTAAATCGAAGCTGGTAATGAAATGCCGTACCTCACTACTGAACATTAGACCCCACAAGTTCTCCCTTTGCTGGGTTCCCGGACATAGCGATATAGAAGGGAATGAATTAGCGGACGAGATGTCCAGAAGGGGCTCTGAAATGGACATTAACGAAGCAGATACCTCAATAAATATCCCGATATGCGAACTGTTTAGGAACGTATATGAATTCACTATTGATGTGACAAATAACTTATGGACTAATCGGGAAGACTGTGAAGTTTCAAGGGCCTTATGGCCTAGGTTAGACATGAAGAGAACGAAGGTTCTCTTAGGGCTCAACAGACCTGCAGTAAGGGTGCTTACGGGGGTCATTACGCTATCGCAATAATGCTTCAACATTGGCGTATGCCATCGAGCGGGCTATGTAGGAGTTGCCATGATGAAAAAGAGACAGTGTCGATTCATCACTTTTTATGTCAATGTCCGAGACTACAGTTGAAACGACTTTAATGTTTATGGAGTTCGAGGGTAAGGACGAGTATGCTTCCTCCTGGCATTTTTTGAAGGCAGTCACAATGGACATATATGTCTCCGAGTGGAAGTGCAGATACTTCGTATCCGCACACGCCTTCCCAACCTAACCTAACCTTCTTGGTGTTGTCTTGGGACTTTTTCGGAACCAACAATAAAGGTGAATTCCATGGAGAATTGCTCCAACAACTTGTCCACCTGTCGATTCATTTCGTCACGATGAGTCTCTGGAGTTCTATATTGCCTTTGATTTATGGGCAACTGTCCCTGTGCTATGGGAATATTGTGCTCAATTGTAGATGTGAAGGGCAGTGCGTCCCCATCGAGTAGGAAAACATCGTTATACTCTGTGCACATTCTTGTTATTGAACGGCTTTCCTCCTCATTCAAAATACTCCCCGTTCCCAATTCGTTTTTCAGTTTCTCCGCTCTCTCGGTGTTCTCCCGAGACTTTTCCTGCACTACAAAATCACTCGCATCGCTCACTTCTCTAATGTTTTACTCTGAGATATTGGAACATGTCGCCTCGCAATTCTGATCCCATACTACATCCGATTCTTGAGTGTTCAGCACTGGTGTATCAACTGTATAATCTGTGGCGTATGTCAAAGTATCGCTGATATGCACACCAGGCTGTATCTATTGCCTGTTTACTATTGTTAAACCCTCTTGACAGTTATTGCCCTAGCCTTCGCTATGCCTTCTGATTGACTTTCCTGCTCCCTGCTTAAACTGTCCCTCCGTGTTCTACTCTGGTTCTTTCCTATACTGTCCCTTGCACAAAGTCTAAAATCTTTCACAGTTTTCCCCTTCCCATTGCATACTGATAAGCGTTTATGTACTGTGTTTCACTGTTCGGACGTGTTTTTGTACGCTCAGTGTTTGATCGGATTTACATATTTCTCAAATATTATTTTGTTGTATTAATATTATCAATTAAATCAAAATAATCTCGAGAAATTTAACAGTTCATTTAATAAATTAAATACATATATGAAATATAATTCAAAAAGTAAAAACTAAAAATATAATCATAAATATATACATAAAGCTATGAGTGTCGCTCACTCTCCTCATAGAGAGCGTCGGTTGCACCAAGCAATAACACTACAACAATACAATACGGCATATTATCGGCAACAACAATGCCACTAGCAGAGTCATCATCGGTGTCAGTAGCAGCGTCGGCAACAGCAGCGACCTCAACAGAAAAGTCGATCCCAGCAACTGTCGCTACAGGAAAGAGCGCGATGACTTTCGTCGAAACAACAACGAAGGCAAGGCCGCCCAGTATAGCGCCGTCACCAAACTCAGCAGCAGTAAGGAATCCAGCAACAATACCTCTGCAGGCGGTAATAAACGGTGAGGTAAAGAAAATAAAAAAAGTGGCGGTAGTGCAGACTGGTATTGACCGCTACATAAACATTAATATTAAAAGAAAGATACGTCCACAAAAGGTCATGGGCGTCGCCAAAAGGGCAAACACAACAAACTCAGGTGCTTCTCTGGAGAATAACAGATTTGCACTTCTTAGTGTAGAGAATTCTACTACTACATCGAAAGGTGAACCTGTAGTCAGTAATGCCAGACCGCCACCAATTTACCCGCGCGAGCGTAGTTCTAATCAATTAGTATTGAACATCGCAAATATTATAGGCACAAATAATTTTCACATTGTGCCTCTTAGAAAAGGTAGTATTGAGGAGACAAAGATACAGGCATATAGTGAAAAGCACTATCGTGATATTATAAATTTAACGGGGAACAAGAAAAGTTATTATTCCTATCAGCTAAAGAGCTCAAAAGGCCTTGTTATTGTTTTAAAAGGAATCGAAGCCACAGTAGATTCTGGCGATATTAAAGAGGCTCTTGAAGAGCAAGGGTTTCCCGTTAAGGTTGTGATAAATATTGTGAATAGAAATAAGGTTCCACAACCTATATTTAAAGTTGAACTGCTCCCCAACTCAACCCAGCTTAAAAAGAACGAGACGCACCCAATATATAACCTAAGATATCTTTTACACCGCAGAATTACGGTTGAAGAACCGCACAAACGTAACGGCCCAATACAATGTATGAATTGTCAAGAATTCGGCCACTCTAAATCGTACTGCACTCTGCGCAGTGTTTGTGTAGTTTGCGGTGATCTCCACCCTACAAGTACTTGCACCTTAGCTAAAACTGACACATCCGCAAAGAAATGTAGTAACTGTGGTGGTAGCCACACGGCAAATTACAGAGGTTGCCCTGTATATAAAGATCTAAAATCAAAACTGTCGCAGAGTATACAATTAAAACGTAACTTATCCCCAAATCCTATTTATATCCAGCCTGCCACATCAAATCCTCAGATAGGTGACCCTATTATGCAAAAACCTAATTCTGGTCAAGCAACCTACGCAAGTGTTCTGCAGGGTAACGTACGGCAAGTTAACAATAACAATGCATCTAATAGTGGAGTAGAAGCCATGATCCTAAATCTTACTCAGTGTATGACTCAATTCATGTCTACAGTGCAAAATATGCTACAAGATTTAATTAAAGCTCAAAATCAGATGATTCAAACTCTTGTAAATAAAAAATGAGTTTGTTAAAAATATGTTTATGGAACGCAAACGGTGTTAACCAGCATAAACTAGCCCTTAATAAGTTTCTACATGACCACGAAATTGATGTTATGCTTTTGTCAGAAACACATCTCACAAACAAATACAACTTTCATCTCCCAGGCTTCAAATTTTATAACACAAATCATCCTGATGGTAAGGCACATGGCGGTACGGCTATTCTAATCAGAAATCGGCTTAAGCATCATCTTATGCAATCGCATTCGATGCAATGGATGCAAGCTACATCAGTATCTATTAAAAATCGTGGCAAAGACCTGACGCTTTCAGCTATATACTGCCCACCCCTTTTTACTGTAACAGAAACTCAATTTAAAGAACTTTTTGATTCCCTTGGTGATAGATTTCTAGCTGGCGGTGATTATAATGCGAAACATAAACACTGGGGCTCTCGCCTAATTAATCCAAAAGGCCGACAATTGTACAATGCAATAACTAACAGACATAGTAAATACGATTTTGTCTCACCAGGACAGCCCACTTATTGGCCAACAGACCCAAAGAAAATTCCTGATCTTATTGATTTTGCTATTTCTAAAAATATAGATAGGTCTTTAGTATCAGCGGAAACCTGTGTCGATCTGTCCTCTGATCACTCGCCTGTAATAATCAACCTTTATGAACAACCAGAATATACAAGCCCACAGTTTCGCCTAGGGACCAACCAAACCGATTGGTTAAAATACAAAAAGTATATTAGTAGTCATATCTCTACAAGAGTTGAGGTAAAACATGCAGATGATATAGATAATAATATTGATATTTTCAACTCCATGCTAGCGACTGCAGCCGTAGTGGCAACGCCAAAAAATACTTCTAGAAAGTGCAAGTATGCCTGTACAAATAGCCAAATTGAAAAACTTGTAGCACAGAAACGACGGCTGCGCCGAGAATGGCAGAAACATCGCTCACCCATCTCTAAATACAATCTTAAAGCAGCCGAAAGGGCGCTTAATGATGCTCTTACAAAGGAGGAAGATAAAAACCTAAAAGAGTACCTGAAGAAGGTAACCCCAAATTCTACCGAAAGGTATTCCCTTTGGAAGGCATCTAATAACTTTAAGCCTCCAATGGAAGGTGTAAAACCTATAAGAAACCCGAACGGCGCGTGGGCTCAAAGCGATCAAGAAAAAGCACTCTGCTTTGCACAACATCTATGCAACGTGTTCCAGCCGAATATGGCTACAAACTCCTTTGCACTGCCTGCCTTACCTTGCAGTACTGAGATTGCTCAGCCTATTAAAATTTCCCTTCCAGAAATAACCAAACAAATTAAACAACTGAATCCAAAAAAATCACCTGGATTCGATAATATTACCCCGAAAATGCTAAAACAGTTACCAGATTCTGCATCAGCATTTCTCTGTAAGCTTTTTAACGCAATCTTGGGCATCGGTTACTATCCGAATGCATGGAAGAAGTCTCAGATATGTATGATAGCTAAACCTGGAAAAGACGCAACGCTACCGTCATCATATAGACCTATCAGCCTGTTGCCTTGCCTTTCCAAATTGTTTGAGAAACTACTATTAAATAAACTATCTGCTTTTCTTCATGAACATAGCGTAATACCGCAACACCAATTCGGTTTTCGCGAAAAGCACAGCACTATTGAGCAAGTCAATCGAATTTCAAATGAAATAAGAAAAGCATTTGAACTCGGGGTTTTGCTCTGCAATATTCCTTGACGTGGCTCAAGCATTTGATAAGGTATGGCATCAAGGACTGATGTTCAAAATCAAAAAGTTTCTTCCAAAAAGCTATCATAAAATTCTTGAATCTTATTTATCCAATAGACGTTTCAGGGTAAAAGTAAACGAATTCATTTCCGAAGATTTTCCAATTTTAGCCGGTGTGCCCCAAGGTAGCGTTCTAGGCCCTACATTATATGTAATATTCACATCTGATACTCCTATAAGTGAAAGCACGCTAATTTCAACATTTGCGGATGATACCGCCATACTCAGTTGCAATAAATGTCCGATAAAGGCGTCGAGAGCTCTACAAGAGCACTTAGTTAGGGTAGAAGAATGGTTAGGAATGTGGCGTATAAAAGTCAATGAGCAAAAAAGCAAAAACGTAACATTCTCTTTGAGGCCTGGTACGTGTCCAGCCATTCGGCTCAATAATATTGAGATTCCACAAGCTAATGAAGTCACCTATCTCGGCATTCATTTAGACAGGCGCTTAACTTGGCGTACGCACATTTCAACTAAAATTTTAAATATGAAGTTGAAAGTCGCCAAGCTGCATTGGCTAATAAACCACAAATCTACCTTAAGCCTAGAATACAAAAGCCTCCTATACAATGCAGTTATTAAGCCGATATGGTTGTACGGGATTCAACTGTGGGGTAATGCATCCGCTTCTAACATTGCCATAATCCAAAGGTTTCAGTCGAAGATACTTAGGTTAATAAGAGGTGCTCCATGGTACATGCTTAACGAAAATATTCACAAAGACCTGAAAATACCAACAGTTATCTCAGAAATAAATGCTAGAAAGCAGATATACATAGCAAAACTGAAAAATCACCCGAATCCACTAGCTAAATCCCTCGCAAAACCGATAAGCCGATCCCGCCTGCAGAGAAGAGACCTTCCGGCCTTTTGAAGAGCGAAGCAGAACCGAAATTTTGATGGCCAAATACAATTTGGGTTAAATTTATTTTTTAGTGACTAGTTTTAAGATTTGATATACTTATTGTTAGGCTTAATTTAAGCAAATTCAATAAATAATAAATTCTTGAAATAAAAAAAAAATGTACTGTATCTATTATAGAGAAATTCCACAAACTATCTCTTCCCAGTATTCCATCTGCCGGGACACCGTCTTGGGCCTGGATAATGTGGAAGTCTCATTCCAAATTCTCAGTACGATGAAAATCGAAATTCACCAGGGGAAGACTTTGTTGGGCAAGCTCGCATCCTTCCTTGAACCTCCTAATTTCCGTCCTGAGATCGTAAATCTCAACGCCAGAAAACATTGGCACAAGCTTTTCCACAGCTTTGGCCACCTCCAAAATGCTCATTCAGACTGTCGAGTGAACCACCACAGGAATAACTGTACCGCTCTCCTCCTGTGCAGCTAATTGGCTATTAATCCCCTCCTCCAATAGATGCGTAACCAGATCTGGGCGCAAAATTAGTGACCGCCGTGCTTCCAACTGAGTTGGCGTGTCGTATATAGGCTCCTACATTTGCATATATATAAATATACTTATACATACTCGTATACATATACATACACATATGCATATTCATATAAAATAAAAAATAAAATACATATACATATACATCTACATATACATATACATATATATATATACATACATATATATATATATATATATATATATAGTTAAGAACAAACCAGTTGCAACTTGGAACCAAAATTCCATTCCCACGAATAAGAATGCTGACGAAGTGTCTGCAGTGCCCACAGTCACGTACTCGAAAACAACAACAACGAAAATAGTATAAAAACTTCCTATGGAATATGATCCACGCGTCCGGCAGAGCAGTTGGTGAATTTGGCTTTTGCATTTATTTAATTATGTTAGATTAAATTCAGTTGTAAATTAGAAGTGAAACAATAAAGTTGGCTTCGACCTTTTTTTAAAAACAACCAAAAGAAATAAAAATCTTAACTGGCGCCCGAGCAGGGACCCAAATGTGAAGTTCGGGATACATTAAATCTTTGGAGCAGCAATTTGGGGCCAAAAACCCAACAGTGAAGTTCTGGATAATATCGATCCTTGGACAACAGTTGGCGGATTTTCAACAAAAAAAGTCAAGGAATAACGTAACTACGAGGTGCCTAAGTACGAACGGAAAGGGAGAACACCAAGAGCTCAACCTCCATTGACATCGTTGGAATGATATTCGTAAGACGAGTTTTAAGACATTTTTTAGTGAAAGAAAAAATATATTGAAAAACGAAAATTTACGAAATTGATAAAAAATAAATAGAGAGGAAAATATTTACGAAAAATATAGTGATTTGAGAAATTGCAGTAAATAAAAAAAAGAAGGAAGGAATTAATTACTCAGCTTAGAAAATACATAACTTAGTTTATATTTGTATCTAAATATAATATCTGAAAGTGACTACAAAGCAATTATTTTGCTAATTTCTTAATTTTTTTCCACTGAAAACAACACATTATTATTAATTCCGATTAAAAGATTTGCAAGAATTGTCTGAATTCAAGGGTCAAATTCAAACCATAATTAATTAAAAAACCTATAGTAACAAATTCACACTGTGACTCTTACAGCCATTTACTCTAATGTATAAAAATTTACAAACAAGGAAATAAAATTCAAAAAATTGTATTCGTTGAAAATGACAAAAGTGACTGCTGACGAATTAACAGAACAATTAAGCAGACTGAATTTTAACAATACGACACCCAGCATATCAAATCGAGCATTAAAGATGGACAAAGCACTACAATAACAAATAACCGACTTGGTAACCTCAACGATACAAAATTTAAATAAGCCTTTTTCGAATGACGATAGCACGGATTGCCAAGTAGAATTGACAAGAGAAAATATTAACGAGTTAGACAGGATCCCAGACATAGTGAAATGTCTTAGGGAATTTTCAGGGGCTCCGGGAGAATTTAACTCCTGGAGAAGAACCACAGATCGCATATTTTCCGTATACGAGAACCTAAAAGGAACTCCAAAGTATTATGCGATACTCCATACAGTCAGGCATAAAATTGTAGGAGAAGCGGATACCGCTTTGGAATCCTACAAAACTCCATTAAATTGGGTAAAAATAAAACAGTGCTTAATGATGCACTATTCGGACAAAAGGGATATTGGTACCTTGGAGTATCAACTCACCACCCTAGCTCAACGAAATAATTCAATTCAGGAGTTCTATCAGAAGGTGTATCAACACTTATCGTTGATACTAGACAAAATTTCCTGCCTTGACATAAGTGGGGACTCACTGCAGGCTATGACCAATTGCTATAGAGATAAGGCACTCGATACATTTATTCGAGGACTTAACGGAGACTTACCCCGTTTGCTTAGCATAAGAGAACCTACTTCTCTTCCGCAGGCTCTTAATTTATGCCAAAAACAATAATGACTCCGTATGAATTACGCACAGAATAGCTCAGCAAATGACAAAATGGTACCACCTAGACCACCAAAAAAATTTAATTTTCCCACAAATAGAAATAATGTTCATCCTGAATTAGTTCATTGGCCACCTGCCAAAAATACTAATCCTTTCATCCAAAATAGGGCAAACCCATTCTTAAATAATACTTGGGGAACTCCAAATTACCAGGGCACAAACCCTTTTATGCAAAACGGTAACCCATTTAAACAAAATAATACACTTCAGCCAAACTTCCAATTTCCAAGACCAAACCAAGCATTTAATTCCAGACCAAACATGCCTCCCAAACCCCTACAGCCTATGGAGATAGACCATTCGAAACAAACCAGAAACGTAAATTATCAAAATAGGCCTAATTTTCAACACAATAACAATGGTCAAAAACGACCAATGACTTTCCAAACAAGATGCGAAGAAACTTCTTGAACATCCATATTTGAATAACGAAACTTATAATTACGACAGACATCAGCCAAGTCCCAACGACGGTGAAACTGGATATCAATATCCAGACCATGATGCAAATGCTTATGCTGAGTTTCAGCAAAATTGTTTCCAGGAAACTTTCCAATCACCGTCTTACAACTACCCTAATGACATATTTTCACCACACTTGGATGAAGCAAACCAAACATCTTCCGATACTCTACAAGAAACTCAGAGTGCTGGTTCAATTTTAATAGAACAATATTTTAATTCTATTCCTAAACAATTAGACAATATTAATTTTTTAGAGTAAGATCGTCTTCTCCGTGTTGGATTTGCCTGACTTCCCATCGGACGCGTCCCCAGGTGGCGGATAGGGGGACCTTTGGTAGGCAAATGACATTACTTCTGAACCTCTTAGGAGGGGCGGGAGTTATGGCTGTCTGTCTATCACAATGATGGTATAGAGTGGTCTGGCTAGGGAGGAGTCCCGAACAAAAACCACTGTCTGGCGATGGACAAAAAAAGATTTATTACTCCAGGTGGAACCCACGCATGTGGAAATCCACCCGCTTCGGCGGCAGGGGCACGGATTCTGGAGGTCCCAACCATCGCTAAAGTCTCTCGCCTTTATCAGCGAGAGCGCATCCTGGAGGAGACGGGGATTGTTACCGCAATCTCTTCTTCTTCAGAGACGGAGGAACGTACCCTGGATCCAGAGGGCCTGCGTCGGGAAGTCACCACAGTGGCGGAACGACCTACCAATGGTTCTAGGGTAACGAGAACACAAGCGAGGAGACAGAGAAAGAAGCGGCTTGATAGGCTCGTGCAGGAGAAATCCTCACGTGGCTCTACCGGCCCTTCTGTGTCGACTCCCTCCAAAAGGCCCAGGTCGGCGGAAGTGACACCCATGGAAGCCACCGAGCCTGCGGAGGGATTGACCGCTCCGAAAGCTCGCTCGCGAGGTAAGCGGCGGAAGATTGTTGCTGAAAACAGCATTCCCACCTGCCCTGCAGCTGTTACTGCTGGTGGCGCCACGACCCTAATGGAGCTTCAGGTGCTGAGGCGTGAGTCTAGAAAGCTCCTCAACCGGGCCCTCAAGACGAATCTTGACGAGGACTGGGAACGATATCGACGTGTTCAGAGGGACTACAAGAAGCTAATTCGGGACTCGAAAAGGACTTCTTTTAGAGACTTCTGCAGTGATATCGAATCCCTCGTGAAAGTCCTGAAAAAGGACCAAACCGCTAAGCTGGGGTCGCTCAGGAAACCTGATGGCTCCTATACGGAGAGGCAAAGTGAGACACTCAGCTTGCTGTTGGAGTCACACTTTCCAGGAAATCAGGTAAGCATAGCCCGTCAACAACCACCTTTGGTCGGAAATGTTGTCAGGGCAGCTGCGCCCTCTCGACATGATTGGTATGTCGCCAGAACTGTGGCGAATGAGACTGCTATTGGATTTGCTATCAAATCCTTTGACAACTTCAAGTCGCCCGGACTGGATGGCATATATCCGATTGTGTTGAAGGAAGGCATTGAGCTAGTGATGGCAACACTGAAGAAGATCTTCACTGCATGTCTCGCACTGGCCTATGTACCACGCTCTTGGAGGATGGTGAGGGTTGCCTTCATTCCTAAGGTTGGAAGAGACTACTACACCAATCCCAAGAGCTTCAGACCTATTAGTATGACCTCGTTCATGCTAAAAAGTTTAGAACGGCTGGTGGAGCTTCGCATGCGTAGGGAGTCTCTGAAGACGCATCCACTATCTCCATTTCAGCATGCCTATCAAAGCGGAAAATCCTGCGAGACGGCTCTGCAAAACCTTGTTGGAAGGATAGAGCGAGCCATCGACAGGAAAGAATACGCAAAAGGCGTCTTTGTGGACATAGAGGGTGCGTTTGACAATGCTACTTTCGACAGTATGTGCGGCTCTGCTAGGCGGCATGGCGTAGACCGGGTCCTAGTAAATTGGATACGTTCAATGCGGGCCCAGAGAATCATGACGGTGCGGGCGGAGGAAGATTTGCTGGTGTCGTCTGGGGTTAATAGAGGCTGTCCCCAAGGTGGGGTACTGTCTCCATTGCTCTGGTGCATGGTAATCGATCCCCTGCTGACGCCATTAACGCTCAGGCATATGCGGATGATGTTGGCTGTCTTGTGACAGGTCCATCCCTTATGATTGTCTGCAGAAGGGTGCAGAGAACTCTGGATATGATTGACACTTGGTGCAGTGCGAATGGGCTGTCGGCTAATCCTGTCAAGACTGGTATTGTCCTCTTTACCAGAAGGAGAAAGCTTGATGGACTTATTCTGCCTACACTGAAAGGAGTCACTATCCAGCTATCCAAGGAAATCAAATATCTTGGAGTCATCCTTGATAACAAACTTCTTTGGAAAACACATGTCGAACTGAAGACATCCAAAGCACTGTCAGTTTTTTGGCAGTGTAAGGGTATATTTGGTAAGACATGGGGTCTTTCCCCTAGTAAGGTCCTATGGATCTATACAGCTATGGTAAGACCTATTATCACCTATGCATCGATGGTTTGGATGAGCAGACTCTCTCTTGTAGGGGTCAAAAAAGCTTTATCAAAACTACAACGTGCTGTGGCCATATGTTGTACCGGAGCATTTCCGACTACTCCAGGCCCGGCACTTGATGCTTTGGTGAATCTCCCGCCACTAGATGTCTTCATCCGCGGAGAGGCCATTAAGGCCATCTGCAGAGTGAAACATAGTGGCCACTGGTATGGGGTGTGCTCGATGTTGGACGACGGCGCAGGCACTAACATCGATTCTGCAATCCTGTCTATGCCCCCGGACTCCATGTCGTCAACCGTCATACTAGAAAAGCGGTACAATGTGTTGCTGCCAGAGGCTCGTTCATGGTTAGATCCCGATAACGAGCCCGGCAAACACTGCTGCCGTATTTTCACTGATGGCTCCAGGACCGAAGAAGGTTCAGGTTCTGGTGTCTTCGTGGAATCCTGTGGGACCCGTCGGTTCTTTGCCCTTGGTCTGCATGCGTCTGTGTTTCAGGCGGAGGTGTATGCGATACTTGAGGCGATGGACTTTGTTGTGGAAAACAGGTGGAAAGGCAAATCTATTTGTGTCTGCAGTGACAGCCAAGCTGCGCTCATGGCCTTGGATAGTCCGACCACCACTTCCACGATAGTCAGGTCCTGCAAATCCAGGCTAAATTGTGTTTTAAAACATAATAGTCTGACGTTGACTTGGGTCCCGGGACACGCTGGCATTGCGGGTAACGAGACCTCTGACTCCTTGGCCAGGATGGGCTCCGAGGCGGTTTTTATTGGCCCTGAGCCTGTTCTGCCACTCCCTTCCGCTGCCATCAAAGCCACTGCAAACAAGTGGGTTGTTTCGACCCACAAGCAAGCATGGCGGGCTGAGAGAGGCTGCGGATGGACGAAAATTATGCTACCTGCTATCTCTGACCGATGGTCACGGTTCCTTCTATCTTTAGGTAGGAGGGACTGCAGGCTGTTGGTTGGCGTGATGACAGGGCACTTTCTATGGGCTAGGCACATGGAAAGGATTGGCATATCAGACAGTGCGCTGTGCCCAGCCTGTAGAGAGGAAGACGAGACGGCGGACCATTTTCTTTGCGTCTGCCCTGCCTTTGCTCGAATCAGGTTCGGGATTTTTGGCACTGATGTGCTGAGGAGTAACCAACTTGGCTCCTTGGCACCACAGGATATACTTCTACTTCTTCGGAGGTCGGGTAGATTTAAAACAGAGTAAAAGGGAACCTTAAGTGCAGTACAATGGATATATACTTTGTCTGAGTGCTGCGCTTACTAGATTGTTCCGACAAAAAAAAAAAAAAAAAAAGATCGTCTTCACTACCTTATTTTGAATATATCACTGGAAGTGGAGACACACTTAACTTTCTAATAGACACAGGTAGGTAGGTAGGTAGGAGTGGCCGCCCAGTTTGCCAAAAGCACACTTGAGCACACATAATGGCCCATTGTGATACCACGGTATGGCGCCGTTCAAGCACTGACTAAAAAGGTTCCCATACTTGGGATGGTGATAGTCAGCGCAAGGACAGCGCCTGGAAAGGCACGACTCCCCCGTCATGTTTCAGGAAACCATCCTGATATTTTGATGAACCTGGCTATGTCCCTAATATTAATGGATGACAGCTCTGTCAGGCTTGTAAGAAATGGGGCACCAAAGGTGCGAATTCTTCTTCTGCTCAAGGATGGGCAGTGGCATAAGAGGTGGAAAACCGTCTCGTCCTCCTCCTCGAAGCCACAGCCTCAGCAAAAGTCATTTGAGGGTAGGCCCAGTCTTTCTGCGTGCTGTCCCATTATGCAGTGGCCGGTCAAAACCGACACAGTTGTCGACAGTGATACGCGATCAAGTCGAAGAAGTTGATTGGTCCTGTCCTTGTCCATGCTTGCCCAAGTTAGTCTAGCCGTGTGGCAGGATTCTTCGTTAGCCCAGGATTTGTAGGCGTCAGCCAGATATTTCCGTTTGACTTCCAGCTTGGCTGTTGCCAGTGGAATGCCGATGTTTACAGAGGGGTGAATGTCGTGCATTAGCGTGCCTGCCTTGGCAAGCTCGTCCGCCTCGCAGTTTCCCGGGATTTCGCTGTGTCCGGGAACCCAGACTAGGTGCACCCGAGAGTAACTTGCGAGCTCATTTAAAGATGTTCGACATTCATGAACTAGTCTTGATGTGGCCGTGGAGCCAAAAAGAGATTTAATGGCGGCCTGGCTGTCTGAGAAGATAGATACGTCAACCGCGCCGATATCACTACTCAGCATCCATTTGGCTGCGTGGTAAATGGCCATGACCTCAGCTTGAAAAACGCTGCAATGGTCTGGGAGACGTAGGGAGATGTTTAAGTCCAGCTTGTCGGAATAAATACCGCTGCCGACTCTACCTCCAAGCTTGGAACCGTCGGTGTAGATTTCGACTGTTTCACCGACGATTCGGTTTTCTGAGGTCCAGTCGCTTCGACTTGGAATAGTGAGGTCGAATTCCCTGTTCAAATCGGGATAGACCGACATATAGTCGATAAAGTTGGGGACAGGTGGGTCCTGATTCAGAATTGAAGCATGGCCTGTCAGGGTTATGCGCCAGTGCGAAAGAGCATTAAGTCTAATCGCTGTCAGCTTGGCTTGTTGCTTAACCAGGATCCCCGAGGGGAGCCAGTGCAGCATGGCAAAAAGGGCTTTCGTAGGTGTGCTGCGAAGAGCGCCAGTGATCAGTAGAGCAGTGGATCTTCTGATTTTATCAATGGGTTTGATATTACAGGCTTTTTCAAGAGCTTGCCACCAGAAGACCGACCCGTATAACAGGTTTGGTTCAACGATGGCCGTGTAGAGCCAGAGCACGACTCGAGGACGAAGTCCCCATCGTGCACCAACTGCTCTTTTACAGCAGTATATAGCGCATGCTGCCTTACGTGCCCTCTCAGCTAGATTGGCTTTCCAATTAAGCTTTGGGTCGAGAATCAGGCCTAAGTACTTAACGTGTGTGCTCAAAGAGAGCGGAGTGCCGTTTAGACTAGGCATTGTAAACTTTGGAATTTTGTACTTCCTAGTGAAAAGCATAGTCTCGGTTTTGGATGGGTTAACCCCAAGTTCGAATTCGCGACACCAGTTCGACACAATAGAGAGTGAATAGTTAAGTTTTTCGGAAAGTGTTTGTGGGAATTTGCCGGATGCCGCGATTGCTATGTCGTCCGCATAGGCTATCACTTTGCATCCAGTAGATTCCAATCTCACCAGTAGTGTGTTAACTGCCAGGTTCCAGAGGAGGGGTGATAAAACACCCCCTTGTGGCGTGCCCCTGTTAACCACCCTCCTGGATTGGGCACTGCCGATCGTGGAAGTGATGATCCTAGATTTTAGTAGAAGCTCTATAAATTTAAGAAGACCTGAATTCAGGTTAAGATTATAGAGTGCGGAGATGACAGCGTTGGGGCATACATTGTTGAATGCTCCCTCGATGTCCAGAAATATGGCAAGTGTGAATTCCTTGTACGCCAAGGATTTGTCAACTTGAGAAATGAGAGAATGAAGTGCTGTTTCAACCGATTTGCCTTTAGAGTAAGCGTGTTGAGATACAGAGAGAAGAGAAGGGTTGATCGACGTCCTGATATGTAGGTCAAGAGCTCTTTCTAGAACCTTAAGAAGAAAGGATGTTAGACTTATGGGTCTGTAATCCTTAGGTTTGGTGTGCGAGGCCTTCCCAACTTTTGGTATGAAGACGACCCGAGCCGTGCGCCAGCGTAAGGGAATGTATTGCAGTCTGAGGCTTGCATTATATATTTGAAGCAGCCATGGAAGGATAATCTCTTCCCCATTTTGGATATCGGCAGGAATGATGCCGTCTGGTCCGGGGGACTTGTATGGCTTAAAGGTTTGAATGGACCATTCAAGGTGACTTTTTGTCACTTGCAATGTGGGGAGGGTATCATGCGAAACCTGCTCCACCTGGTAGAGTGCTTGATCCGCTGAGGCTAAACTCCCTGGGAAGTGGGTGTCTAGCAGGATATCAAGGGTTTCGGCGCTTGAGTGAGTCCAGCTGCCATCTGGTTTTTGGATACAGTCAAGGGCTTTGTTAGAGGAGTGGAGAATTTTACGAAGACGGCTAGCCTCGGACGTCGATTCAATGCTTTCGCAAAATTCCCTCCATGACGCTCGTTTCCCTCGCCTAATGGCGTATTTCAACTCTTTTTGCTTATTTTTGAAAGGGGCCCACTCAGCTGTAACTTTAGCTTTGTTGAAAAGCATTCTACAAGTTTTGCGAAGACTTGCAATTTCCGAGTTCCACCACGGAGGTTTAGGTTTGCCCCGTGGTTCGGGAGTGATGCAAGAAATATGAGTGGCTTTTTTAAAAGCTGTGGACAGATCGTCGACCGCCCGATCAATGTCGGGACAGTTGTGGATAATAGGGGGAGTCGTTGCTAAGCATGACCCCAGTTTGAGCCGGAAAAGAGGCCAGTTCGTGTTTTTCTATTGACAGGTTTAAGAGATTCTGTATTGCCTGTAGTCTCCCTCAAGTCAATGTCAAAGGTGATATAGCAGTGGTCCGAAAAGGAGCATTCCTGTGAGACGAACCAATTGCTTATCATGTTCGAGTAGTTATCGCTGACGAGGGTGATGTCAAGCACTTCCTTCCTTACGGATGTAAGGAAGGTCGGCTCATTTCCCCGGTTAGCAATGCCTAAGTTATTTGAAATGATAAAGTCGAAAAGACACTCACCTCGATCATTTGTGCCGGAGCTGCCCCATATTTCGTAATGGGCATTGGCATCGGCGCCGATAATTACCGGAATCTGTTTCTGGTGGGCTACAGCAACCATTTGCTTCAGTATGTTTGGTGGCGGGGAGTCGCCATAGTCATGAGCCATGTAGTTCGAGGAGATCCAGAAAGTCCGTGGACCCATTTCAATGACCATGGCAACATTGTCTTTGTCACTGAATCTAGGGAGTAAAAGAGCGTTAACGCTGTTTTTTACCAGAATGCAGGATCTTGGTTTACCTTGATCCTCGATATATACCATACGATATCCGTATGCATTGAGACCAAAAACCCGGTCATTTATGACCCAAGGTTCTTGGACGAGAATGAGCTCCTCCCCTATATCCGAGAGGCGGAGAAGCAGGGCTGCCGAGGCAGTTTTCGAATGCTGAAGGTTAATCTGTAGTACCTTCAGCATTGTCTGGAAGAGCGATTATAGTGGAATTCAACTCCTCCTCTTCGGACATTGGAGAGATGTATCCACCAGCCGCCTCCGTATCCATGTGGTCGAAGAATTCTCCGACCAGTTCGGAAGTTGAGAAGCGGCTGCTTCTGGTTGTAACGGAGCACATACTCTCATTGTCACTACCCGACAGAGGGGTGAGAGCCGGGCCCGAGCAGCTAGGCTCTTTGGCAGTGGCTTGTGGGACAGCACCAGCTGGGGGAGGCTGTTGGGGGGCTTGGGCATCGCACTTGTAGATGCGGAGAGTGATGGCTCCAAAGCCATAATTAATCACCCCCTCGCGGGAGTTGATGGGAACAAGGGATTGCTCGTTCAAAATGATGGTGACCTCACGCAAAGTGCCTTTGGGGTCACCAACTTTCGCGACCTTCCAGCCATCGGTGGGAAGATCGGTGTTGCTGAGCTTGAGGATCTTTAAGATTGCCTCGGGCTCAGAGGGCTCGGCAGGAAGCCATGTTTTGGAGCGAGGGCGTTGGGGAACCTGGTCCAAAGGTACCGCGTTGAGCTGTGCACCCGGCCCTATCTCACCTACCCTATTGATCGCTACCTTGTATAGATCCGCCGAGCGTTGGTCCGAGCAAGATATGATCTTAATATGTCCTTGATACCACCCTGCGTCACGGCAGCTGGGTGAAGGACCAGGGTTGAGGGACATAACCTCAACGAAAATTGGTAACAGTGCCATTTCGACCTGTCTCCAATTGGCAGGAGTAATGGTCCCATCGGCATTGGCAGAGTCGACCACAGCCCATGTGAGGCTCTCTTTCACACTCTCACTAAGCGGTTTGGAGAGCTTAGGCTTGGGAGTAGCCAGCCTTACGCGCTTAGGGATGCTTTGGGTGGATTGGCCCGGGCGATCGGCTGATCTCTGCCTCTTGGGGTTACCGGCTGCTTGTGCAGTGGAGGAGTGGACACGCACATCAGCGTGTGCTTTTGCCCACTCAAGCTTGCCCTTGTCGTATTCTGACAGTTGAGATGGTTCTGAAGCGTTGAGCCTCGTCAAAATACGGTAAGCCGCTCTACGCGTCCTGTACGCCCTTGTACTCGGGTTCACGTTGGTAGGTGCACCTGAAGGAGGAGCGGTACGAGGAGCAGTTACCATCGACTTGTGAGGCAATATGGAGGCGTTTGCTGAAGAGGGCTTAGGCGAAGCGACTGCTGCTGGTTTGTGAGTCAATACCCTAGCAGCCGCTGAAGAGCCTGGGGACAGCGAAGAGCTCTTGGGTGGCTTATTAGCCGAAGCTGTGGTGCTTGTTGAAGGGGCAGTGCTTATGCTGCTTGTCTTCGAACCAAGGGCGGGGGTGTTGCTGGTGGGCATTTGCCTAGCCAGGGTTTTGCGCGTCCCTGAGGGGATATGCGCGGAAATTTTGTTTGTGTTAGTGTTTATGTTTTTATTTTTTGTTGTGTCCATGCAATAAGGGTCCCCACTCAAAGCCGCTATCTCAGTCCGAACGTGTGGTCACTAAATATGGTCCCATGGTTATCTGTGCAAGCAGGGAGGCCATGCGAGGGTTGGCACAAGCCCTTATGGGGTCAAGTGCTCAGAGCCAGACCAGTGCTAATCGGGAGTTCCACTCAACCGAACCCACACTACCGACCTAACGGTAACAGACGTCGAACGTACTTTGAGGCCTGCCAAGGTTTTAACGGGACGGGGGCAGCTGCAACCTTAGACTGGAGCCGTTCACACTCAAGTTTCACCTTGGTGCTACCGTGACAAAAGACAGCTAGGTCCAGAAAATTACAGCTACCAGCCCAGGGCAATCAGAACAATTACATTGGTCCAAAGAGAAGTCCGGGAACGAAGGATGGGGGTCGTGCCAATTGGTGCTACTGAACTCCCGTGCAAGAAAACAGCAGCACCTGGGGGAGTGTAGACCATTTAGCGTAACCCAGGGTGCACCGCGTGGAGGCGGTCTACATTACACCCCAATAGACACAGGATCGAATAAGAATTATATTCAATCTACAAAAATATCAAATCCCATTAAAAGCCAAGAATCATTTTTCGTTAATTCAGTAGCGGGAAAAATTGAAGTTAATCACCATACATTTGCAAAAATTCTTGGACCAAAGACACCACAACTAAAATTTTTTATTTTACCTGGACTTGAATCCTTCCATGGTATAATAGGTAACGACACACTTAAACAGATAGGAGCGGTAATACATACAGATAAGAACGTTATGATAATTCTACAAAATTTAGTTATTCCTTTAAAACAGCAAGCAGCACAGGATGTGAATAATATCGATTTACGCGTTTCACATTTAACAGAGAATCAAAAAGAAAAATTAATTAATTTAATTAAAAATTGTCCACATCTGTTTTCTGACCCAAATAGGAGTTTAACATACACTTCAATAGTTAAAGGAGAAATTCGAACAACCAACGATACTCCAATTTATTCTAGATCCTACCCTTACCCTTTAGCCTTGAAAGAGGAAGTAGAAAGACAGGTCGAGGAACTTTTGGCCGATGGTATTATACGACCATCACGCTCACCATACAACTCGCCAGTATGGGTCGTCCCGAAAAAGATGGATGCATCGGGAGTGAAAAAATACCGGATGGTAATTGATTACCGTAAGCTCAATGAGGTGACTATCCCTGATAGGTACCCGATTCCGGAAATCCAAGAAGTACTTTCCAATCTCGGAGAGAACAAATTTTTTTCAATTATTGACCTAAAAAGCGGTTTCCATCAAATTCCGCTAAGGGAATGCGATGTCGAAAAAACTGCATTTTCCGTTAACAACGGAAAATATGAGATTCTCAAATTGCCGTTCGGATTAAAAAACGCCCCGGCGATTTTCCAAAGAACACTAGATGACATACTTCGACAGCACATCGGTAAAAGATGTTATGTCTACATCGATGATATAATTATCTTTGGAAAAGATTTAGAAGAACACCTCGAAAATCTGAGAATTGTTATGAAGCAGCAAACATGAAAGTGCAGCTAGACAAGTGCGAGTTTTTAAGGGAAGATGTAGAATTCTTAGGGTATGTAGTAGGAATAAACGGAATAAAAACTAATCCATCCAAAGTAGAAGCGATAAACAAAATGCCAGAACCAAAAACATTGAAAGAACTCCGTTCATTCCTAGGAATGTCCGGATATTACAGGCGATTCATTAGGGATTATGCGAAAATCGCAAAACCCCTAACAAATCTTTTACGAGGGGAAGATGGACGAGTGTCCAAACATGCTTCCAAAAGCAAACCGATTGTTCTTGATAACGATGCAGTTGAATCTTTTGATAAAATAAAAAACGCATTAAAATCGAAAGAAGTAATTCTTTCACATCCAAATTTTGAAAAAGATTTTGAACTGACCGCAGATGCTTCGAACTATGCGATAGGAGCAGTGCTCTCGCAAAATGATAAGCCGATAACATTTATTTCAAGATCGCTTTCAAAAACAGAGGAAAATTATGCCACAAACGAGAAAGAATTGTTGGCAATAATATGGTCACTGAATTTACTCAGAAATTACTTGTACGGTTCCAAAAAAATTAAAATTTATACAGATCACCAACCACTCACCTACGCCTTGAGTGCAAAAAATTCCAACAGCAAGATGAAAAGATGGAAAGCCATTTTGGAAGAATATAAATACCAACTCATCTACAAACCTGGTAAGGCAAACGTAGTGGCTGGTACTTTATCAAGAATACCGGCCCAAATTAATTCATTAACTCCTACAGTGCATAGCGATAAAAGCTCTAGTCACAATTTGATACCTTGCACTGAAACTCCAGTAAATGTTTTTAAAAATCAGGTTATTCTTAAAATCGACGAAACTTCCACTTATCAATTTAAAATAGTTTTCCCAGGAATCCATAGAAACATAATTACAGAGCAACAATATACAGAAGAAAAACTTTTACAACTTTTTAAAAGATATTTAAATCCCTCAGTTATAAATGGTATCCTTACAGAAGAAAGAATTATGGGAATGATACAGAAAATTTACCCCCTTAATTTTTCCATCTACAAAGCACGCTATACTCAAAAAATGGTTGAAGATATAATTAACGAACAAGAACAAGAAAATATAATTCTTGAAATCCATAACCGCGCTCATCGAAATGCCCTTGAAAATAAGTCCCAGATTCTTGGAAAGTACTACTTTCCCTCAATGATAAACAAAATCAAAAACATAACGAAAATTTGTCAAATATGTAAGGAAAATAAGTACGAATGGCATCCCAATCAAATTAAATTAGGAGAAACGCCCATACCGTCCTTTCCAGGACATACAGTGCATATAGATTTATTCCTAACAGAAAATAAAGTTGTTATGACAGCTCTGGATAAATTTACGAAATATGCCATGACAAAAATTCTTAAAAGTAGATCAATAGAAGACATAAGACGACCACTTAGGGACATAATTTTTGCATTTGGAGTTCCGAAATCTATTATCATCGACAATGAACCATCCCTTAACTCAGCCTCGATGAAATTCATGATGAAAGATGAATTAGGTATTGAAATTTATACATCGCCACCATACCGAAGTCAGGCTAACGGACAGGTTGAACGCTTCCATTCAACTTTGGTAGAAATTATGAGATGTCTCAAAGAGAATGGAACCCAAAGGAATTTTGAAGAACTTCTGGAAAGCGCTGTTTCCGAATATAACCACTCGATACACTCAGTTACAGGAAAAAAGCCTGTCGATTTATTTTTTGGTAGAAACATGGGCTTTACACCTGACCATTATGAAAGAGTTAGAAATTCAAACATTGAAACTCTACAGAAGAAACAACGGAAAGATTTAGAATACCACAACAAGAATAAGCATGATCCTAAACAATATCTACCAGGACAAATAATTTTTGTTAAAAGAAATAGGCGATTAGGGACAAAGCTTTCGAAGCCGTTTGTCAAGGAAATAGTCAGGGAAAACCGAAATAGCACAGTCGTGACCGATACCGGTAGAATAGTACACAAAAGCTTGATAAGAAATTAACAATTTCTTTCTTTACTCTTTTTACAGTTAATAATTTGTTTCTTTGCATTATGCAAAGCCGATGTTCAAATATTGGATTACTCAAATTCGCAACTAGTGACAATAGAGACTGGATTAGCTAAATTACAAACAGGAACGTTCAAAATCATTCACATCATAGACTTAAAGAAATACGAAGATTCAATTAATAACCTCGAAACAATATTTAGAACCAAAATTAATACGGACCACTCCTTATACCCATTTATTTCCGATGAGATTGAAAAAATAAAAATCCATTTAAACAGACTCAGTATAAACAGAAGGACCAAACGATCATTCGACTTTATCGGCAGTGCATGGAAGTGGATAGCCGGAAACCCGGACCACTCTCACCAAATTATATTGACGGAAAAAATTAATAATGCTCTCGAAAATAACAATAAACAACTAATAATTAATAGAATGACAATAGACAAAATGAATGAAATAACTAACAAAACGAATACAATTTTAAAAGTGATGCAATCAGACAGGAATAGTGATGATAAATCTTTCACGCAACTAAAATACAAACTTGACCTCATGAAAGAGGAAATAATCAATATAGAGTATGCCATTCATTGGGCAAAGGCTAACGTAATTAATTCTTATATTTTATCAAATACCGAAATAAATATTGCTAAAGAAATTTTCAATAAAGAAAACATACCTTACATTAACATTGATGAATTGCTAGAATTCGCAGAGATTAAAATAGCCACGAATGATGAGACTATTATTTATATAATTAGTTTGCCAGAAACCGATACAGAATATTGTAAAAAAAATTGTTGTAAAACCAGTTAAATTAAAATCAAAAATTAGCAAAATCAATTATAATTCAATATTACAATGTAAAAATCAGTTTTACGGAATTAAAAACAGTTGTAAGACATATAATAAATTATCCATTTGTTTACATAAAAATGTAACAGATCTAAGAAATTCAACATGCATTCCAAATTTACTGGCAAGCCAAAAGTCTTCCTGCCAATTAATTAACAATCAACACATACCAGAAATAGAAGAAATTTCAACAGGGCTAATTTTCTTAAATCAATTTAATGGATCTTTAGCGGCTCTCTGCGATGCCGTCTAATTATTTTAAATGAAAAGAAACACTCGTGCTCGTTCTTTGTAAAAGCTTCTGCTCATACGTGTAGTCGTTTTATTAGTCTAAAAGGAACTGAGAAAATATGTACAATATTTACAATGCTGTCATTGACAGCTTGTCAGGGTTGGAAGGTACCAAACTGACTTCATAAGTAGTGAGGAGTTTTTGGATTGATTAGTGGAGTTGCGTAGTGACGTGATGTGGAGCTCCCACATCACTCCCCCCTCAGTATGAGCGATGCGAGAAGTTAAGTTATTTATTTAGATGACAACTCTGCATGGTCGACAGATGTGATTATGTTTTGTAGCGGCCAGGGAACCAACTCTTCTGCCCGATGTTGTGAACTTGGGGGGTGAGTCAACGGTTTTTAAAATCGCCTTAGTTATTGTAGAGCGTTGGGGAACTTCTGTCGTCCCAGAGAGGTCCTCAAGCGTCAGATTGGAAGGACTTACCGGAGCTGTTGCAGGAGTGTCTTCAGTCGTGTTGGAAGGGGTCTCTGTTGTGTACGCCGCTTTTACCCGATCGACCGTGACGGTAACTTTTTTTCCTTTAATGAAGAGGTCGAAACATATTTCGTCTCGTCTGACTATTTCGTATGGACCATCATAAGGTGGAACTAGTGATGCACATACGGTGTCGTTTCTGAGGAAAGCGTGTGAGCATGTTTTCAATTCTTGGTCCCCAAAGATTCTGTCTTTAGCGTGATTGGATGCTGGAATTGGCCGCAGCAAAGACATGTTTTCTCGTAGGGACTTTACGAATTCTGATTGAATGATCTGATCGTCCGCCGGAGTGAAAAATTGGCCAGGTAGCGAAATCGTAGCGCCGTAGACCAATTCTGCCGGAGTAGACTTTAGGTCTTCTTTGTAGGTTGATCTTAAACCTAGTAGAATAGTTGGTAAAATGTGATACCAATCAATCGTGCTGTAAGCCATGATAGCTGCTTTTAATGTCCTGTGCCATCTCTCAATTTGGCCGTTTGCTTGAGGGTGATATGCGGTGGTTCGGATATGTTGAATGCCTAGTAGTTTGGACAGTTCTTTGAATAGTGTAGATTCAAACTGTTTGCCCTGGTCCGTGGTTATGCGCTGAGGTACTCCAAAACGTGAAATCCAGTTTGCGACTAGTGTTGATGCTACTTCTTCAGCGGTAATACCCGTTAGTGGCATGGCTTCCGGCCACCTGGTGTAACGGTCAATGCAAGTTAGGACGTATTGGTAGCCACTAGACATTGGCAAGGGACCGACGATGTCCAAGTTGATATGTTCGAAGCGGTGTTCGGGCAAGGTGAACGTTGCGACTTGCGATTTGTTGTGTTTTTGCACTTTGGCGCGTTGACATGAAATGCAGCAACGAGCAATTTGGGCACAGTCTTTGTTTATGCCCGGCCAAACGAAGCGTTGAGAAATCAATTTGATTGAGGCTCTGACGCCTGGATGCGCCAGACCATGAAATTTTTTGATGATTGCTTGACGAAACTTCTCCGGTATGTATGGACGAACTGTGCCTGTTAAGACATCACAGAAGACTTTTTCGTTTGAACCCGCAAAGGTCATTGCTTTAAGTAGCAATGAGTTTTTTGTTTTATTTTGCAGTAGATCACAAAGTTCAGGGTCGGTTCGTTGTTCGGTTGCGATGATGGCATAGTCGATGACGAAGCTGCCGTCGATTTGACAGATTCTCGATAAGAAATCTGCAACTACGTTGCTTGTTCCTGATATGTGTCTGATGTCGGTTGTGAACTGGCCGACAAAATCCAAGTGACGATTTTGACGAGGCGAAGATGTGTCATTTTTCTGCGTGAAAGAGTAAGTTAAGGGCTTGTGGTCCGTGTTGACGTGAAACCTTCTGCCCTCCAACATATGCCGAAAGTGCTTGACGCCTAAGTATATGGCCAGTAGCTCTCGGTCATAGACGCTGTATTTTGATTCTGCAACTGTTAGCTTTCTCGAGAAGAACCCCCGTGGTTCTGGTGAGTTGCCAACATACTGATGCACCACGGCCCCGACTGCAATATCCGACGCGTCGACACTGAGTGATAATAACGCGTCTGGTTTGGGATGGGCTAGTAGTGAAGCCCCCGCTAGATCTGCCTTGCAGCGATCAAATGCAGTTTGCGATTCTTCGGTCCAGTTGATAGTTGTTGTGTCGTTTTTCTTATTACCGGGAATGAGTGCTTGTAGCAACATTTGGATGTCTACCGCGTGAGGAATGAAACGCCGATAAAAATTGATTGCCGCTAAGAATCGTTTCAGTTCTTTTGCCACTTTTGGTCTTGGAAAATTTTGAATGATCTCCACTCGTTCTAGAAGTGGTTCAATGCCTTCTGGCGTGACCAGATGGCCAAGGAATTTTAACTTGGGTGCGCCAAGAGTGCATTTTTCGAGATTTATCTTAAGATTGTACTCACTCAGACGTTGAAAGACCAAACGGATGTGCTGTAGATGCTCTTCTGAGTTTTTTGAGGCAACGATGATGTCGTCAATGTATGCGAAGACGAACTCTAGTCCAGCCAGGGCCATTTGGATGAATCTTTGAAAGGTCTGGGAGGCGTTCCTGAGTCCAAATGTCATGAACTTGTATTCAAAGAGTCCAAATGGAGTGATTATGGCGGTCTTGGGGATGTCTTCAGGATTCATTGGAATCTGGTGAAAGGCTTTTTCCAAATCGATTTTTGAGAAAATTGTGTTGCCCACCAGTATGTGAGTAAAGTCCTGTATGAAGGGAATCGGATATCTATCCGGGATTGTTTTCGCATTGAGAGCCCTGTAGTCCCCACAAGGACGATATGAGCCGTCAGATTTTTCCACGAGGTGCAGTGAGCTGGCCCATGGTGATTTTGAAGGCCGACAAATACCCATCTTTTGCAGGTGTCTGAACTCGTCTTGAGCGAATTTTAATTTTTCTGGAGTTAAGCGACGGGCTTTTGCAAATGTTGGTGGCCCGGTGGTTTCCAGATGATGGTAAATGGACGATTTGTTGACAGTGGGTGGCTCCTTGTAGATTGACGTTAATTCCGCAAATTCTGCTAGCACTTTGGAGAAGGGGTCGTTTCGGTTTACCATCCTTGGAGTGGTCTGATTAATTCGTGCACTGCTGATGCTTAATACCATGTTGGTTTTCCTGTCGATGAGTTTGTTGTTCTTTATGTCCACCAGTAGGTCGTAGTGGTTGAGAAAATCGACGCCAAGTATCGGCATGTTCACCTCGGCAATGACGAAGGTCCATTCGAATTCTCGCCGCAGGCCAAAATCTAAAGGTAAGCGTCGTTGACCATAAGTATTGATGCGAGTGCCGTTCGCAGCGAATAGATATTTTTTTGAAGGGCGAGGAATGTTGAAGAGTTTCGATGGAAGCACTGATATGTCGGCGCACGTGTCGATTAAAAATTTTGTGGACGTTTTAAGTTCCGAAATACAAAGGCGGTTGATATTCGCAATTCCATCGTCCCTGTGAAATTGCCGTTTTAGTTTTTTGCGAAAGTGAATGGTTGAACGCACTTTTTAGCTGCGGCACCGAACTTGAAGTGGTACCAGCAGAAGGGCTTTTCGCCGGCCACTCCACCTTTGGGAGTTCTCGTCCGAGGGGGGCTTGATCGGTAACTAGAACGCTTTTTTGAGTTGTTGCGAATGTGTTGTAGCAATTCGTCAATATGCTTTTCCAGCCTGCTTACCCTGTCCTCCGTCGCGTTGCTGGTATGAGAGTTTGAAGCGATGGCTCTAATGTTGCCACGAAAGTCACCCACCTCCATGATTTTGTCTGCCATTTTTGCTAGGCCTACCAAGTTGGCCTCACTTGTTGATAAAATTGCACCAACACCGCTTGGTAGGCATCTAGACCATAGGGTGCGCATGAATTCGTCCGTGACTTTGTTGCCGGCCAGCTTCTTCATCTCATTGAGCAGTTCTGATGGCTTTCTGTCACCTAGCTCAACTTCTGATAAGAGCTTTTGTGATTTTTGTTGGTCAGTCTCCGCAAATGCCGCCAATAAATTTGTTTTCAGGGTTTGGTATTTTTCGGCCGACGGAGGGTTGATGACTATGTCACTTACCTTGTTTAGAATCTTTCCGTCTAGATTGCCAATGAGGTGCGAGAATTTAGTGTCGTCTACCGTTATGCTTGCGGTGACGAATTGCGCCTCCACCTGGGCGAACCATAGTTCCGGATATGCTTCCCAGAATGGCGGAATTTTTGCGGTAACTCGCATGATGCTTTGTGACATGCTGGGCTTGTTGTCAGCGGCCTGTGTCCCGTCCAGTACTGTCGAAGGGTCGTCTGGCATTTCGGTGCTTGTGTGGCTGGGAATTTCGAAGAAGTAGTGTTTAAGTCAATCGATCCAGTGGAGCGACAGCTTGGTAGAAGTAGAAAGGGAACGCAGCGGTGTTGCCCGTTGCGTTGCCTGGCCTGGCTGTTGCACAAAATTTCAGGTGCTTATTTGAAATGCACGCGATCTTGTTCACAGCCAAATATCGTAATTGGTCGTAGCTGGTGTGTGGCGTAATTTCCACGACCAAATTTACAGATTTGCGCAATCAGAAATGGTGCAATCGCATATGGTGCAAGTGACAGACGGTGCAGCACAGATTGTACAAACCACAGATGGTGTAGATTTTAGCTGGCTGTCGTTGCAGGCGAAGGTTTAATGCGAAGAGAAAAAAAATTTTGTTGGTGTGCAGTTTGGTAGGACAGGCAGAAGAATTTTTTCAGCGTCGGTATACACAATTTTTGGGTTTTCACGTCGTTGCCGTTGTAGTATGCTGTGCGTGGTTTTTCTCCCTCGCACTCACGTCATGTTCCTGCTGGAACTTCTGGACGCAAGATTTAGTCTAAATTGTTGCAAAAGATAAAGAAAAAACTTTGGGGAGGTTTTTTCTCCTTTGTCCACTATATTTGCGTGTGTTCATCACGTCGGGGTCACCAATTTAGCGGCTCTCTGCGATGCCGTCTAATTATTTTAAATGAAAAGAAACACTCGTGCTCGTTCTTTGTAAAAGCTTCTGCTCATACGTGTAGTCATTTTATTAGTCTAAAAGGAACTGAGAAAATATGTACAATATTTACAATGCTGTCGTTGACAGCTTGTCAGGGTTGGAAGGTACCAAACTGACTTCATAAGTAGTGAGGAGTTTTTGGATTGATTAGTGATTAGTGATCCATCATTATAAATAACGAGACAAGCATTCTAGAAGGAACATTCTTAATAAAATACCACAATGAAACCATAAATATCAGGATATATACTTCAAATGAAACCGTCGTCTACGCACCATTACCCGCTTTACTGCAACCGAAAATTTTACCAAGAGATACAGAAGAGGTACTTTCATTAGAAATGATGAAAGAATTGAATGTGAAAAACACTGAATTCATCAAATCTTTAGATGTACGCAACAAAATATCATTAACATCTGGCACAGTAGTAGCTATTCTTATAGTACTATTTGGGAGAATTATGGCTGTAAGTCACATACGCAGAAGAATGAAAGGTCAAGTAACAAATACAATAAGCCTAAAGGAACGACACCCCCCACTTTCTGAATCGGCCATAGAAAAGCTTAACCAAAACTTTAATGGGTCAACCGAGGACGGTTGAAATCAGGAGGGGAAGAGTTAAGAACAAACCAGTTGCAACTTGGAACCAAAATTCCATTCCCACGATTAAGAATGCTGACGAAGTGTCTGCAGTGCCGTATATATATATATATATATATATATATATATATATATATATATATATATATATATATATATATATATATATATATATATATATATATATATATATATATATATATATATATATTTATATATATGTAAATGTCTGCTGCTCGTTTCTGAGCTGTTTGTAATTTGAATTTAAATTCTGCTTTATAGTCATCTACATTATAAATTGGATCCACTTTACTATTTAATATGAAGTCATAAGGTACAGGGGATTTACCGAAAACTAGCTCAAAAGGTGTGTAGCCATGAGTTGTTGAAGGTGCTGAATTGTAACAATACGTGAAGTATTTGAGCCAATGGTCCCAATCTAGCTTTTTTATTGAAATACTCGTATATGACCTTATGTATTAATTAAATGTTCTGTGTGAACGTTCTATCGTACCTAGTGTTTGGTGGTGATATGGGATGGATGGTCTCTTTTCTATTTTTAATAGTTTACATATTTCTTCAAAGAGTTTGTTTTTATATTCGGTACCCATGTCCGATAGTATCTGTTGAACGGGTCCGTGAACTAAGATGCAGTGTTCTACTATAGTTTTTTCTACTATGTTTGCTGCCTTGCTGGGTATTGCTACTGTTAATCGAAATTTAGATAAGTCACAAATTATTGTAATAGCGTATTCATTCCCGTTAAACGATTTAGGAAGAGGCCTATAGTATCGGTTTGAACAACACCAAAAGCGATTGCTGGTGTACTCGTTATGACTAAGGGTTCTTTGCTATTTTTACCAGACGTATCTTTCTTACAATTTTTATCTTTTTCCATGTGTATTGTCGTTTAATTTTTGATAACAATCTTGTGACACCTGGGTGTGCTCCGGATGTAGGGTCGTCATGATATTTTTGAAGTATTTCTAGTTTTTGAGTTGGTGAAGTGGTATATCAATTGTTACCTTTTTTAAGATTTTGTTGCCTACCTTTTAAAATTCCTCTATATAAATATGTTTAAACAAATTGTGATTTATCGCAATCTTTATGTATTTAATGTTATTATTGCCAACTGCTTTTTCAATTTTCAGAAGTAATTACTCTAGCGCAATTTTCTCATGAGCAATAAAATCTTTTGTATCAAGTTTAAATATTTTTTTCTTTCCACGGAATAATAATAATTTTGAAGATTCTTTTAATTTTTTATTTATGGTGCACCGTTTTGTTGTAAATGTATGGCGAGGCAACTTTTTCACTTCTTGACTAGTAATTGTGTTATACACATGTTGTGTTACGTCTTGTTCAGTTTGTGTCAGAATTGCCGTCAGCTCTTGTTCTATGACTGACTTATTAGATTCCCCTTTTGAAAATGCTTTCGAGGCAAAAGCAATGGGTAATTGTTTACCGTTGTAATTTTGGCTTAATACAGCACAACAAGCTATTTTGCTTGCATCAGTGGTTATACAGAAAGGTTTTTCAAAATCTGGATATTTTAATATTTTGGGTGTTAGTAAAGAATTTTTAAGATATGCGTTCTCACAATCAGTTGTCCAAATGAAAGGAGCTTTCTTTCTTGTTTAGTAATGTGTGTTGCATGATTAGAGAAAATTGGTATGAATCGTATGTAATAGTTAACGAATGCTATGAACCTTTTGCGTTCGTCGGCTGTTGGATATGAGTAGTTTATTGGCTATGAGCTGTTGGATATGAGGCTGTTAGATATGAGCAGTTTATGAAAGAATTTTTTCAAACTTTGATTCATCTGGTAAGATCCTGTATGCTTGTGACCTAAAAATGTTACTTGAGAGTCAAAAAATTTGCATTTGTCTGGGTGAAGTTTGAGATATGTTTCCCTACAGATTTCAAAAACTGTTTTTAGATTTTCGATCATGTGATTTTCGGAACAGCCTATTACTGTTATATGATCCATATGAATGAATGTTTTGCCTAGCCCGAGGCCAGAAAATGCAACATTCATCATTCGCTGAAATGAGGTGGGTGCAATTTTGGATCCAAATGGTAATCGTTTGAATCTAAATGTCCTTTGATCGGATGAGAATGATATATTATATTTCTGGAATTTTCTTGATGTTCAATTTGGTGAAAACCCGAGATTAAATAGAGACAGGAGACAGATTAAATCGAGATCGAGAATGTCATCGATTCTTGGTAGTGGGTATTTGTCTGCCGCAAGTTTTTTGTTAACCTGTCTATAATCTATCACAAGTCACCATTTCTTTTCTGAAGAATTTGTTAAGGATTTCTTTGGAACCAGGAGGATTGGACTATTGTATTCTGATACTGATGATTCAATTATGTTATCTTTAATTAGCATTATCTTTTAATTGAAATTTTTGTTTATACAAATTGTTAAAAGTGCAAGTATCAGTCTCTAATGCGAATATATATGTATAGTTCGGACATAGTTTACTTAATTTATCTCTGTGATATAATGGACCATTTTGGGTTAATTTATCTAGTATAGTATTCTTTCTATCTTCAGTATTATCTATCTTGTTTATGTTAACCATATAGTAATCATTTAGTGTTTCAGTTTTAATGTTATCTTGTTTGAGAAAAACGTTTTTGTCTGTTGTGTTAATTATTCTGACATATGGGTTTTTCGTATTAACTATTGTGTTTGCTATTATAACATCATTTTCTAGCTCTTGGTGTGGGATTAGTATATCTTCTTCCTCATCTTTAGCAATATGGAGTTTCCTAATTACATCAGCTCTTGCTGGTAAACTAAGTACTTCTTTTGTAGGATAATCTAAAATTTCTAGTTCTAATTGCCTTTTTATAGTGTGCGGTCGTATTATCAACAAACTTGGACCATTATTCTGGTAATCTAATACACAATTGAATTGTTTTATGTCTAGTCCTATAATGTCATTGCATGGAATTGGAAAATTTTAGTCGACTATCTGAAAATTGTGGAAAATTTATGAATTATTCTTGTAGAGTGTAGCTGTAGTAAGACCTCAGTTTTTTACGGTACCATTTCCTATTCTTTTTAAATTATAATTGTGATTTTTGTTTATTGGAATGTTACAATTTGTTGATATTTTATAAATATTTATTTCCGACCCTGTGTCTAGCAGAAACGTTGGCTTATAATCATTTAGTGATGTGTTGACGGTGACGAAATTACTAAATGAGAGATGTACCTTTACTAATGTTGCAGTATTTAGTTTTGGGCTTCCCCAGTTGGGCACTCTGGGGTGCTCTGCGTTTTCCGATGCTTCTGTGTATCGGACATTACTATTTGGGCTATTAGGCCCCTATAGTTATTGTTGTTGTAGCCGTTATTTCTACCTCGACTAAAATTGTTACTTTGGTTATAATTGTTATTGTTGTTGAAATTGTTATTTCTACTTCTATTAAAATTGTTACTTTGATTGTAGTTTCTATTAGTTCTATTCCCTCTATAGGAGTTGTTTCCTCCGTAGGAATTATTTCCTCGACCCCTATATTTTCGAGTTATATAATTTATTTGTAGGGTACTTGAACTATCTGCCCCTAACTCAATAAATTTAGTGATTGCGTCACTGAACTGCTCTTATTAGCATTTTTACCTCTTCTGATCTCGCATTCGTTTATACGGCCTTGACCACAGACTGCGCTGAGTATGTTTTTGCGACCTGTGGTATCACGCCATCAGCTATGTATGCACTTTCGAGTTGTTGTGCAAGTGATTAAATTTCCCTTGCATAGTCTATATCACTTTTATTTTGCTGTTTGATACCTAGTAACCTAGTTGCAATATTTAGCGAAGATTCGCGTTTCACACTAGAAGTAAGAGTTTTTTTTATTACATCAATAGTTTGCTCGTTTGTTAGCACTCTACTCACTGTTTGCGAGAGTTTTGCTTTAATTAGAGAGATTGCTAAATCATCATGATCTTCTTTGATTGAGTTTAGCATATCTAAAGCATTAACGAACTTGCTTAAATTTTCTAATTTGCCATCAAACTTATGCAATAGTTTTGTTGCTATTGTGATGAATTCATTTGGTGTCATTTTGCCTATTTTTTGTTGTTCGTCCGTTTCAATATCGGATTCTCCGTTATCTGTTAATGCTGGCAATTTAATATCTATAAATTTTGTAATATCTCTAAGGATTGTGTATGAGCAGTTTATTAAACAGAGATTCTAGCCTTGCTTTTAGTGTTATGAAAAATTCATCAAATTCTTCTTTATGGAGAGCAAGTGCTGGTAAACTGTTCTACCTAGTTCAGATATGGAGTTGTGTAAATAAATTAGTGTATTCAAATGTTTTAGCTTGGTGCTTTGTGATGGCACCTGACTTTTATTTAACCATTTATGCGCTTTATCAAATTATATTTTTATTTCCTGCAGTTTGTGCACTATGCTCACCCATCTTACAAATGGGGACATACCTTAAAGCTCAAAACAAAAGTAATTAATTTTTGGAGAAACATGCCATTAAACGAAAAAAAAATTTACGGAATTGCAAAATCGAATCGAAAGTTGACTTTATTAGCTGTTGGTTGTTCTGATGTTAATTTTGTTGTTGCCATTGATGTTGATGATGTTGATTTTGATGTTGCAGGTGATGTTGATGATGTTGCAGTTGACATGTGGTAGGTTGCTCATGACTCCTTGCAGATGATTATTATTCAAGTTATATTTATAGTTATATGCGCGCAGTTGGTATGTGGCGCAATTTTTTGTAGAGTTTTCGCACTGTGACGTACGCCGCCATGATAAAGAATATAAATGTTATTATTGCAATTATTTGCCACGATTCTGTTTTGTTACTTTGCTTATCCTGATTGTTTATTTGTTCGTGTTTGTTTTCATATTTTTTTCAAGTCTACTGTTCTCGATTGTTTTGCCCACCTCATAACTGGAGAGGGCTACCATCATTACACTTAACGCCTTCTTCCACCAGGACATGTTCACTGAAAATTCTTATTAGTTCCTGTGTGGTGAAATTTGTTTCGTAATTATTTGTTATTTCGCTATTTAGCGAATTACCGAATAGGTTAATTATGTCGTTTTCTGTTGTAAATACGTACATATACTAACTTACTCATAACTCCAGAATTGTACTTTATCATCCCAACTTTACAAATGTCAAGCAATTGTCAATTATCTTCTCTCTCTGTTCTTATGCGAGAATAAAAACTTCACTTCTTCTTTGGCACACGATAAGTAACAATGTGTTTTATTTTAACAGGTTATGGGCCCAGGCCATTATCTTAATTAAATTTTAATAGTTTTTTTTGCATTAGTGGATTTGTGGCGCGCTAGTCGTATTAATTACGTTTATCGTATTAATTGTGTTTGTCGCGGTCATTAAATTCGTTTTTCTTGCATACATACATAGAGAACAACAAACAATGGCTAATGCAACGAAATCGGACTTTGGGATTGAGAAGCTGAAAGGTGGTGAAAATTTCCACAATTGGGCATTTGTAATGGAAAATTTCTTGGAGTTAAAGAAATCAGGTGATTGCATTCTGCCATCTTCTGACGATCCACGCGTTTGCAAAGGGAAGTTGCCGGACAAATTAAGCACAGCAAAAAACATGTTAGCGCTGAGTGTGGAGCCGGGATTGTTTGTTCACATAAGAACATGTAAAACGGCATTTGAAATTTGGACTAAACTTCAAAACATTTATGAAGATCGCGGGTTGATGAGAAAAATTGGGTTGCTGCGCACTTTAATTTCAATTCGTCTCAAAGAAAGTGAAAGTATGCAAACATACATCGATCAAATTATGACAACGGCTAGTAAACTAAATTGCATCGGTTTTAATATTGATGATGATTGGCTGGCAGCCATTCTGCTTGCAGGATTAACGGAAGAATACAATCCGTTAATTCTGAGCTTCGAAGCAAGTGAAAAAATTAATGCTGATGACATAAAGATGAAACTGTTAGACACACAGTACTCTTGTGACAACAAAAACAATAGTGCGTTTCTTGGGAAGCGTGGGAATAAGCAAAACACAAGAAAACCAAATAACCGTCGTTCTATCAAATGTTACTCATGCGGGGGCCGGGGTCATGTGGGTGCAGAATGCAAGAAAAAGGAGCATAAAGAACATAGCAAAACACAAGGCAACAACAACAAGTCCGAATTTGCTAACAGAGCATTTACACTGAGAGCGGCAACAAATACACACACAGAGGAATGATATATAGACAGTGGCGCGTCGAGTCAAATGACGCCAAATGAAAAATTGCTCTTTGCTCGCAGTGCTTCAAGTGTTAAAGAGATTTTGACCGCAAATGATGCAAAAATAAAAGTGACTTGTGAAGGCAGATCAAAATGGTTGTTGGGCGATGACGAAGTAGATGTCTCAAACGTATTGCATGTACCTGAATTGTCGGCGAATTTATTATCAGTTTTCAAAACAGTACAAAAAGGCAATACGCTGGTTTTTAATAAAAGTGGGTGCTCAATCTATGATCGAAATTTGATTGAAGTGGCACACTGTAAACCAGAATATGGAATTTACAAGCTGAAAACATCTGGTGATGCGTGTATGTTATCCCAAGAAGAAGAAAGCGACGCAATTATATGGCATCGAAGATTTGGTCATCTGAATTATGGCAGCTTATGCAGGATGCGTGATGGAATTGTGACTGGGATGAATTTTTCAAATCAGAAAATTGGATTGCAGAATTGTGAGGTGTGTGCTGAAGGAAAGCAATCTCGGGAGACATTCAAAACAAGCCAGAGTTACACAAAGGAGTTGCTGGAACTTATAGATTCCGATTTAGTTGGACCGATGGAGACGAAATCGATTGGGGGCACAAAATATCTGTTGACATTTATTGATGAATACTCAAAAAAGGTGTTTGTCTACTTTTTAAAAGAAAAATCTTCCGTCTTGGATATTTTTATGGAATTTCCAACCTTTGTTGAAAAGCAAACAGGCAAGTCAATTAAAATCTTTAGCACTGACAATGGCAGTGAGTATTGTTCGCGCCAATTTGATAGATTTTGTCGTGCCAAGGGCATTCAACACCAACTAACGAATGTGTACACTCCGGAACAAAATGGCACAGCAGAACGCATGAATCGCACTATTATTGAACGCGCAAAATGCATGTTATTTGATGCTGGGCTTAGTGATGAATATTGGGCGGAAGCAGTTAACATGGCGTCATATTTAATAAATCGATCAGCTTGCTCAGCATTAAAAGATAAGACACCGGAGGAGGCATGGACTGGCACCAAAGTTGATGTTGGACATCTTAGAGTTTTTGGATCCCCAATTATGGTTCACATTCTGAAACAACGTCGCAAGAAGATGATTTTCGTCGGATATGATGCAAATAAAAAAGGCATTCGTTGCATCGATCCCAGTACTAAAAAGTTAGTAGTAAGCCGTGACGTCATTTTTTACGAGAAAACGGAGCCAGCAGTAATCAATGCTGATTTTGAAAAAGAAATACCAGATCAAGTGAGGGCAATTGACCAACCGAGCGAAATAGAGCCTATGAAACCATCGCCAGTAACAACATTCCAGCATCAGCAGAGCAACAATGAAGAGGAGTTGTGTGAAGAGTCTGATGTCAATGATCCAACATATGTTCCTGATGAGTCAGTAATGGTTGAACAACATGGACTTCATCGACGAACAGCCAGAATACCAAAACCGGTTCTACGTGATGAGTATGTGAGCTATCTAACTTATAAAGCTAACGATTTAGATCCTATTACAGTTGAAGAAGCAATGAGTAAAGCTGATGCTGTAAAATGGAAAGATGCAATGGAAAGCGAAATGAATTCGTTGAAGGAGAATAATACATGGGATCTAATGGAATTGCCAAAGAGACGAAAAGTTATCAAGTCAAAATGGGTTTTTACCACAAAACGTGACATGGACAACAATATAATAAAACACAAAACTCGGTTAGTCGCAAAGGGCTGTAGCCAAGTCTATGGAATGGACTACAAAGAAACATTTTCACCCGTGGTACGGTACTCAACTATTCGTTTCTTGATTGCATTGGCTGTGAAAAATAAACTTAAAATTGACCAGATGGACGCGGTGACAGCATTTCTGCAAGGAGAACTCGAAGAAGAAATATATATTGTTCAACCAGAAGGATTCCACGATGGCTCTAATTTAGTGTGCAAATTGAATCGAGCAATGTATGGGCTAAAACAAGCTGGAAGACAGTGGAACTTGAAGCTAGAAGCAGTGGTGAAGTCATTTGGGTTGGCAAAGTCGCAACTAGATCCATGCGTGTATTTTAATGAGAATAGTTCACTTATATTGGCTATCTACGTAGATGACATACTTCTGTTTTGGAAGGATCCGAAGGTGTTAAAACAAATTAAAGAGGCACTCAGTGGATCATTCAAAATGAAAGATATGGGGCCGATAAAAAGTTGCATTGGTATTCGAATCACACAAAATGCTGATGGTGTCGAACTAGACCAGAGTAAATATATTAACGATATTTTATTGCGTTTCAAAATGGAAGATTGTAAACCAATTTCAACTCCGAGTGACTATAACCAAAAACTTTCGATTAGCATGATGTCAGAAAGCGTCGAAGAGAGTGAGCTGGCAAAGATTCCTTATCAAGAAGCGTTGGGCAGTTTGCTATATCTCGCACAATGCACGCGGCCAGATATCGCTTTTGCAGTTAACGATGTAAGCAGATTCAATACAAATTACAATATCGCTCATTGGAAGGCTGTTATGCGAATCATGCGTTATCTCAAGGGCACAATCAACTTTAAATTGAAGTATTCATCAGATGGTTCGTCACAACTGCATGGATATTCTGCTGCTGATTGGGCATCCGACATCGATAAGCGTCGTTCGTGCACAGGGTATGTGTTTAAAATGTCAAATGCAGCATTTATTTGGGCAAGTAAACGTGAACCTACCATTGCCTTATCTAGCACCGAGGCCGAGTATATGGCCATGTCGTCAGCTATCCAGGAAGCAATATGGTTGAAGCAGCTGTCAGATGAACTAGATTGCAGTGATACATCATCCATTAATTTACACTGCGACAACCAAGGCGCTATCAAATTAGCAGAATCTGATGGATTTCGACCGAGATCCAAACACATAGACATAAAATATCACCATTTGCGAAAGACAGTTGAAAAGGGGATTGTTTCTATTAGGCACGTGCCTACATCTGAAATGGTTGCAGATAGTTTGACGAAGGCAGTGACTAAAGAAAAGAATCATTTCTGTTCGCAGCATATGGGTTTATATTGAATTTTAATTTATTTTTAATATTGAATTGATTTATTTTAAAACTTGAATTTTGAATTTGAAATTTATTTTAGTCATTAGTTTTATATAATGAATTTAATTAATTAAAGATCCAGCAAGCGAGGGTGTTGTAAATATGTGCATATACTAACTTACTCATAACTCCAGAAATGCACTTTATCATCCCTACTTTACAAATGTCAAGCAATTGTCAATTATTCTCTCTCTCTTCTCTTCTTTCTTAAATTTCAGATAAAACGGCATTTCTACGATTTGTCTTTGTTTAACGTATTCATAAAATTTCACTTATATCACTTATGTACCAGGATCTTTACACTTTTTTTTTGTTTGTTTTGTGGGAACAATGTAGTAAGCGCAGCACTCAGACAGAGTATATATCCATTGTACTGCACTTAAGATTCCCTTTTACTCTGCTTTAAATCTACCCGACCTCCGAAGAAGTAGAAGTAGATCCTGTGGTGCCAAGGAGCCAAGTTGGTTACTCCTCAGCACATCAGTGCCAAAAATCCCAAACCTGATTCGAGCAAAGGCATGGTAGACGCAATGAAAATGGTCCGCCGTCTCGTCTTCTTCTCCACAGGCTGGGCACAGCGCACTGTCTGATATGCCAATCCTTTCCATGTGCCTAGCCCATAGAAAGTGCCCTGTCATCACGCCAACGAACAGCCTGCAGTTCCTCCTACCTAAAGATAGAAGGAACTGCAGGCTGTCACTGCAGACAGAAATAGATTTGCCTTTCCACCTGTTTTTCACAACAAAGTCCATCGCCTCAAGTATCGCATACACCTCCGCCTGAAACACAGACGCATACAGACCAAGGGCAAAGAACCGACGGGTCCCACAAGATTCCACGAAGACACCAGAACCTGAACCTTCTTCAGTCCTGGAGCCATCAGTGAAAATACGGCAGCAGTGTTTGCCAGGCTAGTTCTCGGGATCTAACTATGAACGAGACTCTGGCAGCAACACATTGTACCGCTTTTCTAGTATGACTGTTGACGACATGGAGTCCGGGGGCATAGACAGGATTGCAGAGTCGATGTCAGTGCCTGCGCCGTCGTCCAATATCGAGTACACCCCATACCAGTGGCCACTATGTTTCACTCTGCAGATGGCCTTCACGGCCTCTCCGCGGATGAAGACATCTAGTGGCGGGAGATTCACCAAAACATCAAGTGCCGGGCCTGGAGTAGTCGGAAATGCTCCGGTACAACATATGGCCACAGCGCGTTGTAGTTTTGATAGAGCTTTTTTGACCCCTACAAGAGAGAGTCTGCTCATCCAAACCATCGATGCATAGGTGACAACCTATGCTGTATAGATCCATAGGACCTTACTAGGGGAAAGACCTCATGTCTTGCCAAAAATACCCTTACATTGCCAGAAAACTGACAGTGCTTTGGATGTCTTCAGTTCGACATGTGTTTTCCAAAGAAGTTTGTTATCAAGGATGACTCCACGATGTTTGATTTCCTTGGATAGCTGGATAGTGACTCCTTTTAATGTAGGCAGAATAAGTCCATCAAGCTTTCTCCTTCTGGTAAAGAGGACAATACCAGTCTTGACAGGATTAGCCGATAGCCAATTGGCACTGCACCAAGTGTCAATCATATCCAGAGTTCTCTGCACCCTTCTGGAGACAATCATAAGGGATGGACCTGTCACAAGACAGCCAACATCATCCGCATATGCCTGAGCGTATACACCCGAGTCATTAATGGGCCACCATGGAACAGGAGTCCGGCTAAGAGGAGGTCTAGTTGGACAGGCTAGTTCGAAGCTGTTTGTTAGAGCGGTGTTGAGATATTCAACAGCCGCCTCAATGTTCTGCTCCTTGCGAAGTTTCACTTGCGTCACGTAATTGCTACGCAGTGCCTCCCTGAACTTTGGCCAGTCTGTTTTTCTTGGGTTTCTGGTGGGCAATGGCATCTGCGCCCGCTCGCCACACTGAAACTGAATGTATCTGTGGTCCGAGCACGAGTCTTCGGCGAGGACCCTCCAGTTGTTGATCGACCACCCCAGTCTTGGATTTGACAGGGTGACGTCAATTACCTCCTGCTTTCTCGTAGTCACAAAGGTAGCCTGTCTGCCTACATTGTGGATGTTCAGGCTGGAGGAGGCAATATACTCGAAAAGTCGAGAGCCCCGCTCATTGCACTTGCTGCTGCCTCAGATCGTATGCTGGGCATTAGCATCGCAATAAAGAACCAGACCAAGACTGTGCCGCTCACAGAACACTACGAGAGTAGCGACCTTCCCAGGTGGTGGTGCCTCCAAAGCATCTTAAGGAAAGTAAGCAGATGCATTCACGAACCTCGACCATCCGTGCATACTCTTAAAACTAATCTCTGCCGCAACCAGATCCTGACAACAAAATGCGTCTAGGCAGGTCGCTGCGAGATGGGATGATATTATAAGACCGGCTCTAGGTCTAATCGAGTTTCGGTCATATAATATCGTGGCCCCTTTCAACGAGCCAAGGCCACAGAGGCGACCCCTAAAGACCCAGGGCTCTTGTAATGTTGTTATGTGGGGTGATGTCTGCAGCTGGGTGAGTCGTCTACTTAGGAGTACAGTAGCGGCTTTAGAATGCTGCAAGTTGATCTGCGTTACCGTCAAAGGACGATAGCTACGAGAATCATCCGAGCCATTCATCTGGGAAAGACATGAAAAGTTACAGTCCCAAAGAAGAGTCTCAGACGGCTCCTGTACCGAGAAACCATGACATCAACAGTGGCGAAGCGAGTGGTCCCCATGGGGCACGTCTTTGACTATATTCCTGAGCCAATCAAAGTTGGCCTGAGACGTGCACGACACCTGTAGAGTGCCGTCCTTTGTCTCATAGCCCTTCGCATTAGCTTCAGGACCGGAGGCAATGACACGACACATCAGATGACCTTTGCAGTGTTTTATCTCTGCATCAGTCAGCCGATGGTCAGGCCCCAGCTTCCCAATCACCGCCATTGGTTGCGGGCCGGTAGCCTTCTCGCTGTACGATGGCTTGGCTGCACCTTTGGAAGTGCTTGGGCGAAAGTCCTGCTCACCACCCGCCACTGGCAAAGATTTCGCCGGGCAGATGGTTTTGCTGGATACGAGGGGCTGGGCAAACTGCAGCTTATTGGCAACATTCTCCCCGCCACATTAGCCGCCACCGAGGTTTCGCTCGTACCCTTTGGGGTCGTGGCGCCACCAGCAGTAGCAGCTGCAGGGCAGGTGGGTATGCTGTTTTCAGCAACAATCTTCCGCCCTTTACACAAGTAGAACTTTATATTTTATACAAACGCACACACTGCCTGAATGGGAGGATCTTTACACTTTACACAAATATAACTTTACAATTTATATAAACGCGTACAGGACCCGATCTGGCAAGATGGCCATGTTATTAAAAGACGGAATCTTATATTATTGTAGTTTATTTATTTATAAGATCGGACCGGTATACAGCTGAAGCCAGTATACGACATCCGTGTCTTTTAACGTTTGAATACTTAATTATAATTAAACTAATAAAATATTCCACTTATATATTATTGAGAACAGACCAAACCGTAACGGCATATGTAGCAATGTGTGAATAATGTGTTATTGACATACTTCCGAACTATGCCAAAAGGCTTGGAATTACCAATTCACATCTGTGTCACGTCTTTCCGAATTATGTAAAAAGGTTTAGAATTACCGATTGACATCTGTGTCAAAGTCACATAAAGAAAAGAGTGCAACAAAAGACTCAATTGACTCATTCAAAGTTATGGCACGGCTTAGTTATGTTTTGACGGTTACTTAGTTTTTACTGACGGTCAGAACAATACTACATTCATGGATCTAGTCTCGCTTCTTCGCAACCGTTCCATTCTTCTTAGTTCTTGTAGAACCCTAGCGGTTAACTCTTTCACATTTTGCCAAATCTGCCTTGATTGCAGCATATGCGGCACTATGTTTTCTTACGTTCTGTATCGAATTTCGAACAATAGTAGAATATATGCTTTGCATTTTCATTACCACTCCCACAAGAAGAACAGATTTCTCCGTCATCACGTCCATACTTGTACAGATACTCTCTAAAACAGCCATGTCCACTCAAGAACTGCGTCATATAGAACTCAACATCTCCGTGTTTTCTTTCAACCAAGTCCGCACATTTTTGATAAGTCTGTGCGTCCATCGTCTTTTAGTCGCTGCATTCTTGCCATACATTCAAGCTCTTTTGCCTTTCTTCTTTTCGCTCTTCTTCGTTAAAGGCCTGCCCATTTTTCTTGTAATATACTCTCTTAAGCTCAAGAGACATTATGTCTGGTGGCATTTTGCTAGATATGACTCCAGCAGCATCGTGAGACACTGTCCGAAAAGCACTAGCAACTCTAATGGCACTTAGTCTGAACAACGATTTTGCAATCTTGGCGTATTTTTTCTGCTTTAATGCTTGTCCCCATACAGGTGCCGAATACTTTACTATGGATTGGGTAACTTATGCCAGAAGTAACCTTATGCTTTGATTTTGGCCGCCTATATTAGCCATCATTCGAGATAGGGCCGTGTTTACTCACGCAGATTTTTGACAAGCCTGCTCAATGTTTATTTTATAGTTACACGGCTAAGTATTTTAACGATGGCTGCGTTCTGATGTTCTACCCGTCTATATTTAGTGTAATGGCTTCAATTTTTTTTCCTACTTGTAATTACGACAGCTTCAGTTTTTTTTGGCCTGCAAGTTGGAGCTTCTATGAAGTTAGTCAGTTTTTATTCTTTCTGATTTACTTCTACAAATGCTCTCAATTTGGCATACTGCTTTTGGCACTATTGTTACTGCAATATCATCCGCATAACCAATGATTTGTACTTCTTTTGGCATATGTAGACGAAGGACTCCATCGTAAAGTACATTCCATAAGAGTGGGCCAGTACGGAGCCTTGCGGCAATCCACCAGTTACTTGATGCCGCTTCACTCCCTCATCCGTGTCATACAACAACAGTCTATCGGACAGATAGCTTTTTATGATACGCAGCATGTAGACCGGTGTTTTAAATGTCTCTAATGCTCGTATTATGTGAGGCTAACATGCCTAGCTAAACGCATTTTAAACATCGAAAGTAACAACTCCACAATGTCCTTTGATACCATGCATCCACCTGGTACCTTCAATTGCTTTATCTGCTATTTCAGCAAGTCTTTTAATCGCATCTATAGTCGACCGCCTCCTGCAGAATCCGAATTGGTTGTCAGTCGGGCCCTCTACTTCTACCTCAAGGTGTTGGTCCAAGCGATCGTAGATTAACCGCTCCAAAATTTTGCAAATCGTATCGTACTAGATTGCAGTAATACATCATCCATTAATTTACACTGCGACAACCAAGGCGCTATCAAATTAGCAGAATCTGATGGATTTCGACCGAGATCTAAACACATAGACATAAAATATCACCATTTGCGAAAGACAGTTGAAAAGGGGATTGTTTCTATTAGGCACGTGCCTACATCTGAAATGGTTGCAGATAGTTTGACGAAGGCAGTGACCAAAGAACAGAATCATTTCTGTTCGCAGCATATGGGTTTATATTGAATTTTAATTTATTTTTAATATTGAATTGATTTATTTTAAAACTTGAATTTTGAATTTGAAATTTATTTTAGTCATTAGTTTTATATAATGAATTTAATTAATTAAAGATCCAGCAAGCGAGGGTGTTGTAAATATGTGCATATACTAACTTACTCATAACTCCAGAAATGCACTTTATCATCCCTACTTTACAAATGTCAAGCAATTGTCAATTATTCTCTCTCTTTGTTCTTATGCGAGAATAAAAACTTCACTTCTTCTTTGGCACACGATAAGTAACAAAGTGTTTTATTTTAACATATTCAAGCTCGTCATTTATTATCTTTTTTTAAATATAAATTTCTTAAATTTCAGATAAAACGGCATTTCTACGATTTGTCTTTGTTTAACGTATTCATAAAATTTCACTTATATCACTTATGTACCAGGATCTTTACACTTTTTTTTTGTTTGTTTTGTGGGAACAATGTAGTAAGCGCAGCACTCAGACAGAGTATATATCCATTGTACTGCACTTAAGATTCCCTTTTACTCTGCTTTAAATCTACCCGACCTCCGAAGAAGTAGAAGTAGATCCTGTGGTGCCAAGGAGCCAAGTTGGTTACTCCTCAGCACATCAGTGCCAAAAATCCCAAACCTGATTCGAGCAAAGGCATGGTAGACGCAATGAAAATGGTCCGCCGTCTCGTCTTCTTCTCCACAGGCTGGGCACAGCGCACTGTCTGATATGCCAATCCTTTCCATGTGCCTAGCCCATAGAAAGTGCCCTGTCATCACGCCAACGAACAGCCTGCAGTTCCTCCTACCTAAAGATAGAAGGAACTGCAGGCTGTCACTGCAGACAGAAATAGATTTGCCTTTCCACCTGTTTTCCACAACAAAGTCCATCGCCTCAAGTATCGCATACACCTCCGCCTGAAACACAGACGCATACAGACCAAGGGCAAAGAACCGACGGGTCCCACAAGATTCCACGAAGACACCAGAACCTGAACCTTCTTCAGTCCTGGAGCCATCAGTGAAAATACGGCAGCAGTGTTTGCCAGGCTAGTTCTCGGGATCTAACTATGAACGAGACTCTGGCAGCAACACATTGTACCGCTTTTCTAGTATGACTGTTGACGACATGGAGTCCGGGGGCATAGACAGGATTGCAGAGTCGATGTCAGTGCCTGCGCCGTCGTCCAATATCGAGTACACCCCATACCAGTGGCCACTATGTTTCACTCTGCAGATGGCCTTCACGGCCTCTCCGCGGATGAAGACATCTAGTGGCGGGAGATTCACCAAAACATCAAGTGCCGGGCCTGGAGTAGTCGGAAATGCTCCGGTACAACATATGGCCACAGCGCGTTGTAGTTTTGATATAGCTTTTTTGACCCCTACAAGAGAGAGTCTGCTCATCCAAACCATCGATGCATAGGTGACAACCTATGCTGTATAGATCCATAGGACCTTACTAGGGGAAAGACCCCATGTCTTGCCAAAAATACCCTTACATTGCCAGAAAACTGACAGTGCTTTGGATGTCTTCAGTTCGACATGTGTTTTCCAAAGAAGTTTGTTATCAAGGATGACTCCACGATGTTTGATTTCCTTGGATAGCTGGATAGTGACTCCTTTTAATGTAGGCAGAATAAGTCCATCAAGCTTTCTCCTTCTGGTAAAGAGGACAATACCAGTCTTGACAGGATTAGCCGATAGCCCATTGGCACTGCACCAAGTGTCAATCATATCCAGAGTTCTCTGCACCATAAGGGATGGACCTGTCACAAGACAGCCAACATCATCCGCATATGCCTGAGCGTATACACCCGAGTCATTAATGGGCCACCATGGAACAGGAGTCCGGCTAAGAGGAGGTCTAGTTGGACAGGCTAGTTCGAAGCTGTTTGTTAGAGCGGTGTTGAGATATTCAACAGCCGCCTCAATGTTCTGCTCCTTGCGAAGTTTCACTTGCGTCACGTAATTGCTACGCAGTGCCTCCCTGAACTTTGGCCAGTCTGTTTTTCTTGGGTTTCTGGTGGGCAATGGCATCTGCGCCCGCTCGCCACACTGAAAGTCAATGTATCTGTGGGCCGAGCACGAGTCTTCGGCGAGGACCCTCCAGTTGTTGATCGACCACCCCAGTCTTGGATTTGACAGGGTGACGTCAATTACCTCCTGCTTTCTCGTAGTCACAAAGGTAGCCTGTCTGCCTACATTGTGGATGTTCAGGCTGGAGGAGGCAATATACTCGAAAAGTCGAGAGCCCCGCTCATTGCACTTGCTGCTGCCCCAGATCGTATGCTGGGCATTAGCATCGCAATAAAGAACCAGACCAAGACTGTGCCGCTCACAGAACACTACGAGAGTAGCGACCTTCCCAGGTGGTGGTGCCTCCAAAGCATCTTAAGGAAAGTAAGCAGATGCATTCACGAACCTCGACCATCCGTGCATACTCTTAAAACTAATCTCTGCCGCAACCAGATCCTGACAACAAAATGCGTCTAGGCAGGTCGCTGCGAGATGGGATGATATTATAAGACCGGCTCTAGGTCTAATCGAGTTTCGGTCATATAATATCGTGGCCCCTTTCAACGAGCCAAGGCCACAGAGGCGACCCCTAAAGACCCAGGGCTCTTGTAATGTTGTTATGTGGGGTGATGTCTGCAGCTGGGTGAGTCGTCTACTTAGGAGTACAGTAGCGGCTTTAGAATGCTGCAAGTTGATCTGCGTTACCGTCAAAGGACGATAGCTACGAGAATCATCCGAGCCATTCATCTGGGAAAGACATGAAAAGTTACAGTCCCAAAGAAGAGACTCAGACGGCTCCTGTACCGAGAAACCATGACATCAACAGTGGCGAAGCGAGTGGTCCCATGGGGCACGTCTTTGACTATATTCCTGAGCCAATCAAAGTTGGCCTGAGACGTGCACGACACCTGTAGAGTGCCGTCCTTTGTCTCATAGCCCTTCGCATTAGCTTCAGGACCGGAGGCAATGACACGACACATCAGATGACCTTTGCAGTGTTTTATCTCTGCATCAGTCAGCCGATGGTCAGGCCCCAGCTTCCCAATCACCGCCATTGGTTGCGGGCCGGTAGCCTTCTCGCTGTACGATGGCTTGGCTGCACCTTTGGAAGTGCTTGGGCGAAAGTCCTGCTCACCACCCGCCACTGGCAAAGATTTCGCCGGGCAGATGGTTTTGCTGGATACGAGGGGCTGGGCAAACTGCAGCTTATTGGCAACATTCTCCCCGCCACATTAGCCGCCACCGAGGTTTCGCTCGTACCCTTTGGGGTCGTGGCGCCACCAGCAGTAGCAGCTGCAGGGCAGGTGGGTATGCTGTTTTCAGCAACAATCTTCCGCCCTTTACACAAGTAGAACTTTATATTTTATACAAACGCACACACTGCCTGAATGGGAGGATCTTTACACTTTACACAAATATAACTTTACAATTTATATAAACGCGTACAGGACCCGATCTGGCAAGATGGCCATGTTATTAAAAGACGGAATCTTATATTATTGTAGTTTATTTATTTATAAGATCGGACCGGTATACAGCTGAAGCCAGTATACGACATCCGTGTCTTTTAACGTTTGAATACTTAATTATAATTAAACTAATAAAATATTCCACTTATATATTATTGAGAACAGACCAAACCGTAACGGCATATGTAGCAATGTGTGAATAATGTGTTATTGACATACTTCCGAACTATGCCAAAAGGCTTGGAATTACCAATTCACATCTGTGTCACGTCTTTCCGAATTATGTAAAAAGGTTTAGAATTACCGATTGACATCTGTGTCAAAGTCACATAAAGAAAAGAGTGCAACAAAAGACTCAATTGACTCATTCAAAGTTATGGCACGGCTTAGTTGTGTTTTGACGGTTACTTAGTTTTTACTGACGGTCAGAACAATACTACATTCATGGATCTAGTCTCGCTTCTTCGCAACCGTTCCATTCTTCTTAGTTCTTGTAGAACCCTAGCGGTTAACTCTTTCACATTTTGCCAAATCTGCCTTGATTGCAGCATATGCGGCACTATGTTTTCTGGTTTTTCTCTGTCTCATATTTGGTTCTCTAAAAACTTACGTTCTGTATCGAATTTCGAACAATAGTAGAATATATGCTTTGCATTTTCATTACCACTCCCACAAGAAGAACAGATTTCTCCGTCATCACGTCCATACTTGTACAGATACTCTCTAAAACAGCCATGTCCACTCAAGAACTGCGTCATATAGAAATCAACATCTCCGTGTTTTCTTTCAACCAAGTCCGCACATTTTTGATAAGTCTGTGCGTCCATCGTCTTTTAGTCGCTGCATTCTTGCCATACATTCAAGCTCTTTTGCCTTTCTTCTTTTCGCTCTTCTTCGTTAAAGGCCTGCCCATTTTTCTTGTAATATACTCTCTTAAGCTCAAGAGACATTATGTCTGGTGGCATTTTGCTAGATATGACTCCAGCAGCATCGTGAGACACTGTCCGAAAAGCACTAGCAACTCTAATGGCACTTAGTCTGAACAACGATTTTGCAATCTTGGCGTATTTTTTCTGCTTTAATGCTTGTCCCCATACAGGTGCCGAATACTTTACTATGGATTGGGTAACTTATGCCAGAAGTAACCTTATGCTTTGATTTTGGCCGCCTATATTAGCCATCATTCGAGATAGGGCCGTGTTTACTCACGCAGATTTTTGACAAGCCTGCTCAATGTTTATTTTATAGTTACACGGCTAAGTATTTTAACGATGGCTGCGTTCTGATGTTCTACCCGTCTATATTTAGTGTAATGGCTTCAATTTTTTTTCCTACTTGTAATTACGACAGCTTCAGTTTTTTTTGGCCTGCAAGTTGGAGCTTCTATGAAGTTAGTCAGTTTTTATTCTTTCTGATTTACTTCTACAAATGCTCTCAATTTGGCATACTGCTTTTGGCACTATTGTTACTGCAATATCATCCGCATAACCAATGATTTGTACTTCTTTTGGCATATGTAGACGAAGGACTCCATCGTAAAGTACATTCCATAAGAGTGGGCCAGTACGGAGCCTTGCGGCAATCCACCAGTTACTTGATGCCGCTTCACTCCCTCATCCGTGTCATACAACAACAGTCTATCGGACAGATAGCTTTTTATGATACGCAGCATGTAGACCGGTGTTTTAAATGTCTCTAATGCTCGTATTATGTGAGGCTAACATGCCTAGCTAAACGCATTTTAAACATCGAAAGTAACAACTCCACAATGTCCTTTGATACCATGCATCCACCTGGTACCTTCAATTGCTTTATCTGCTATTTCAGCAAGTCTTTTAATCGCATCTATAGTCGACCGCCTCCTGCAGAATCCGAATTGGTTGTCAGTCGGGCCCTCTACTTCTACCTCAAGGTGTTGGTCCAAGCGATCGTAGATTAACCGCTCCAAAATTTTGCAAATCGTATCGTACTAGATTGCAGTAATACATCATCCATTAATTTACACTGCGACAACCAAGGCGCTATCAAATTAGCAGAATCTGATGGATTTCGACCGAGATCTAAACACATAGACATAAAATATCACCATTTGCGAAAGACAGTTGAAAAGGGGATTGTTTCTATTAGGCACGTGCCTACATCTGAAATGGTTGCAGATAGTTTGACGAAGGCAGTGACCAAAGAACAGAATCATTTCTGTTCGCAGCATATGGGTTTATATTGAATTTTAATTTATTTTTAATATTGAATTGATTTATTTTAAAACTTGAATTTTGAATTTGAAATTTATTTTAGTCATTAGTTTTATATAATGAATTTAATTAATTAAAGATCCAGCAAGCGAGGGTGTTGTAAATATGTGCATATACTAACTTACTCATAACTCCAGAAATGCACTTTATCATCCCTACTTTACAAATGTCAAGCAATTGTCAATTATTCTCTGTCTTTGTTCTTATGCGAGAATAAAAACTTCACTTCTTCTTTGGCACACGATAAGTAACAAAGTGTTTTATTTTAACATATTCAAGCTCGTCATTTATTATCTTTTTTTAAATATAAATTTCTTAAATTTCAGATAAAACGGCATTTCTACGATTTGTCTTTGTTTAACGTATTCATAAAATTTCACTTATATCACTTATGTACCAGGATCTTTACACTTTTTTTTTGTTTGTTTTGTGGGAACAATGTAGTAAGCGCAGCACTCAGACAGAGTATATATCCATTGTACTGCACTTAAGATTCCCTTTTACTCTGCTTTAAATCTACCCGACCTCCGAAGAAGTAGAAGTAGATCCTGTGGTGCCAAGGAGCCAAGTTGGTTACTCCTCAGCACATCAGTGCCAAAAATCCCAAACCTGATTCGAGCAAAGGCATGGTAGACGCAATGAAAATGGTCCGCCGTCTCGTCTTCTTCTCCACAGGCTGGGCACAGCGCACTGTCTGATATGCCAATCCTTTCCATGTGCCTAGCCCATAGAAAGTGCCCTGTCATCACGCCAACGAACAGCCTGCAGTTCCTCCTACCTAAAGATAGAAGGAACTGCAGGCTGTCACTGCAGACAGAAATAGATTTGCCTTTCCACCTGTTTTCCACAACAAAGTCCATCGCCTCAAGTATCGCATACACCTCCGCCTGAAACACAGACGCATACAGACCAAGGGCAAAGAACCGACGGGTCCCACAAGATTCCACGAAGACACCAGAACCTGAACCTTCTTCAGTCCTGGAGCCATCAGTGAAAATACGGCAGCAGTGTTTGCCAGGCTAGTTCTCGGGATCTAACTATGAACGAGACTCTGGCAGCAACACATTGTACCGCTTTTCTAGTATGACTGTTGACGACATGGAGTCCGGGGGCATAGACAGGATTGCAGAGTCGATGTCAGTGCCTGCGCCGTCGTCCAATATCGAGTACACCCCATACCAGTGGCCACTATGTTTCACTCTGCAGATGGCCTTCACGGCCTCTCCGCGGATGAAGACATCTAGTGGCGGGAGATTCACCAAAACATCAAGTGCCGGGCCTGGAGTAGTCGGAAATGCTCCGGTACAACATATGGCCACAGCGCGTTGTAGTTTTGATATAGCTTTTTGACCCCTACAAGAGAGAGTCTGCTCATCCAAACCATCGATGCATAGGTGACAACCTATGCTGTATAGATCCATAGGACCTTACTAGGGGAAAGACCCCATGTCTTGCCAAAAATACCCTTACATTGCCAGAAAACTGACAGTGCTTTGGATGTCTTCAGTTCGACATGTGTTTTCCAAAGAAGTTTGTTATCAAGGATGACTCCACGATGTTTGATTTCCTTGGATAGCTGGATAGTGACTCCTTTTAATGTAGGCAGAATAAGTCCATCAAGCTTTCTCCTTCTGGTAAAGAGGACAATACCAGTCTTGACAGGATTAGCCGATAGCCCATTGGCACTGCACCAAGTGTCAATCATATCCAGAGTTCTCTGCACCCTTCTGGAGACAATCATAAGGGATGGACCTGTCACAAGACAGCCAACATCATCCGCATATGCCTGAGCGTATACACCCGAGTCATTAATGGGCCACCATGGAACAGGAGTCCGGCTAAGAGGAGGTCTAGTTGGACAGGCTAGTTCGAAGCTGTTTGTTAGAGCGGTGTTGAGATATTCAACAGCCGCCTCAATGTTCTGCTCCTTGCGAAGTTTCACTTGCGTCACGTAATTGCTACGCAGTGCCTCCCTGAACTTTGGCCAGTCTGTTTTTCTTGGGTTTCTGGTGGGCAATGGCATCTGCGCCCGCTCGCCACACTGAAACTGAATGTATCTGTGGTCCGAGCACGAGTCTTCGGCGAGGACCCTCCAGTTGTTGATCGACCACCCCAGTCTTGGATTTGACAGGGTGACGTCAATTACCTCCTGCTTTCTCGTAGTCACAAAGGTAGCCTGTCTGCCTACATTGTGGATGTTCAGGCTGGAGGAGGCAATATACTCGAAAAGTCGAGAGCCCCGCTCATTGCACTTGCTGCTGCCCCAGATCGTATGCTGGGCATTAGCATCGCAACAAAGAACCAGACCAAGACTGTGCCGCTCACAGAACACTACGAGAGTAGCGACCTTCCCAGGTGGTGGTGCCTCCAAAGCATCTTAAGGAAAGTAAGCAGATGCATTCACGAACCTCGACCATCCGTGCATACTCTTATAACTAATCTCTGCCGCAACCAGATCCTGACAACAAAATGCGTCTAGGCAGGTCGCTGCGAGATGGGATGATATTATAAGACCGGCTCTAGGTCTAATCGAGTTTCGGTCATATAATATCGTGGCCCCTTTCAACGAGCCAAGGCCACAGAGGCGACCCCTAAAGACCCAAGGCTCTTGTAATGTTGTTATGTGGGGTGATGTCTGCAGCTGGGTGAGTCGTCTACGTAGGAGTACAGTAGCGGCTTTAGAATGCTGCAAGTTGATCTGCGTTACCGTCAAAGGACGATAGCTACGAGAATCATCCGAGCCATTCATCTGGGAAAGACATGAAAAGTTACAGTCCCAAAGAAGAGACTCAGACGGCTCCTGTACCGAGAAACCATGACATCAACAGTGGCGAAGCGAGTGGTCCCCATGGGGCACGTCTTTGACTATATTCCTGAGCCAATCAAAGTTGGCCTGAGACGTGCACGACACCTGTAGAGTGCCGTCCTTTGTCTCATAGCCCTTCGCATTAGCTTCAGGACCGGAGGCAATGACACGACGCATCAGATGACCTTTGCAGTGTTTTATCTCTGCATCAGTCAGCCGATGGTCAGGCCCCAGCTTCCCAATCACCGCCATTGGTTGCGGGCCGGTAGCCTTCTCGCTGTACGATGGCTTGGCTGCACCTTTGGAAGTGCTTGGGCGAAGGTCCTGTTCACCACCCGCCACTGGCAAAGATTTCGCCGGGCAGATGGTTTTGCTGGATACGAGGGGCTGGGCAAACTGCAGCTTATTGGCAACATTCTCCCCGCCACATTAGCCGCCACCGAGGTTTCGCTCGTACCCTTTGGGGTCGTGGCGCCACCAGCAGTAGCAGCTGCAGGGCAGGTGGGTATGCTGTTTTCAGCAACAATCTTCCGCCCTTTACACAAGTAGAACTTTATATTTTATACAAACGCACACACTGCCTGAATGGGAGGATCTTTACACTTTACACAAATATAACTTTACAATTTATATAAACGCGTACAGGACCCGATCTGGCAAGATGGCCATGTTATTAAAAGACGGAATCTTATATTATTGTAGTTTATTTATTTATAAGATCGGACCGGTATACAGCTGAAGCCAGTATACGACATCCGTGTCTTTTAACGTTTGAATACTTAATTATAATTAAACTAATAAAATATTCCACTTATATATTATTGAGAACAGACCAAACCGTAACGGCATATGTAGCAATGTGTGAATAATGTGTTATTGACATACTTCCGAACTATGCCAAAAGGCTTGGAATTACCAATTCACATCTGTGTCACGTCTTTCCGAATTATGTAAAAAGGTTTAGAATTACCGATTGACATCTGTGTCAAAGTCACATAAAGAAAAGAGTGCAACAAAAGACTCAATTGACTCATTCAAAGTTATGGCACGGCTTAGTTGTGTTTTGACGGTTACTTAGTTTTTACTGACGGTCAGAACAATACTACATTCATGGATCTAGTCTCGCTTCTTCGCAACCGTTCCATTCTTCTTAGTTCTTGTAGAACCCTAGCGGTTAACTCTTTCACATTTTGCCAAATCTGCCTTGATTGCAGCATATGCGGCACTATGTTTTCTGGTTTTTCTCTGTCTCATATTTGGTTCTCTAAAAACTTACGTTCTGTATCGAATTTCGAACAATAGTAGACTATATGCTTTGCATTTTCATTACCACTCCCACAAGAAGAACAGATTTCTCCGTCATCACTTCCATACTTGTACAGATACTCTCTAAAACAGCCATGTCCACTCAAGAACTGCGTCATATAGAAATCAACATCTCCGTGTTTTCTTTCAACCAAGTCCGCACATTTTTGATAAGTCTGTGCGTCCATCGTCTTTTAGTCGCTGCATTCTTGCCATACATTCAAGCTCTTTTGCCTTTCTTCTTTTCGCTCTTCTTCGTTAAAGGCCTGCCCATTTTTCTTGTAATATACTCTCTTAAGCTCAAGAGACATTATGTCTGGTGGCATTTTGCTAGATATGACTCCAGCAGCATCGTGAGACACTGTCCGAAAAGCACTAGCAACTCTAATGGCACTTAGTCTGAACAACGATTTTGCAATCTTGGCGTATTTTTTCTGCTTTAATGCTTGTCCCCATACAGGTGCCGAATACTTTACTATGATTTGGGTAACTTATGCCAGAAGTAACCTTATGCTTTGATTTTGGCCGCCTATATTAGCCATCATTCGAGATAGGGCCGTGTTTACTCACGCAGATTTTTGACAAGCCTGCTCAATGTTTATTTTATAGTTACACGGCTAAGTATTTTAACGATGGCTGCGTTCTGATGTTCTACCCGTCTATATTTAGTGTAATGGCTTCAATTTTTTTTCCTACTTGTAATTACGACAGCTTCAGTTTTTTTTGGCCTGCAAGTTGGAGCTTCTATGAAGTTAGTCAGTTTTTATTCTTTCTGATTTACTTCTACAAATGCTCTCAATTTGGCATACTGCCTTTGGCACTATTGTTACTGCAATATCATCCGCATAACCAATGATTTGTACTTCTTTTGGCATATGTAGACGAAGGACTCCATCGTAAAGTACATTCCATAAGAGTGGGCCAGTACGGAGCCTTGCGGCAATCCACCAATTACTTGATGCCGCTTCACTCCCTCATCCGTGTCATACAACAACAGTCTATCGAACAGATAGCTTTTTATGATACGCAGCATGTAGACCGGTGTTTTAAATGTCTCTAATGCTCGTATTATGTGAGGCTAACATGCCTAGCTAAACGCATTTTAAACATCGAAAGTAACAACTCCACAATGTCCTTTGATACCATGCATCCACCTGGTACCTTCAATTGCTTTATCTGCTATTTCAGCAAGTCTTTTAATCGCATCTATAGTCGACCGCCTCCTGCAGAATCCGAATTGGTTGTCAGTCGGGCCCTCTACTTCTACCTCAAGGTGTTGGTCCAAGCGATCGTAGATTAACCGCTCCAAAATTTTGCAAATCGTATCAATACAGAATGGTCGATATGAGCATGGTTCGTCCGGCGGTTTGTTTGGTTTCGGTAGTAGAACCTTATTTATTTGTATATAGTGATCGGTGAGGGCAGTAACCAGTGCGTTCAGTTTGTGGGCCAAAAATTTGTGAAATTTCATTCTAAATAGTAGACTGTATACCAGAATTTGAGTAGAATCGGAGTTACTTTTGAGCAGGTATCTAATTAATAATTATTATTGAGTGGGAACCACGTTCTAAAAGGCAAGTGCAAAATTCTGTGTTTTTCGCATAAAACGGCTGATTAATATAATTCGGTAAGTCTGTAATTAAGCAAACAACAATGTAAAAATTACAGACTTATCCTATTTATCCACTTTATCCGTATTATTAATAATTATAAGGGTTTCTGTATCTACTAAATGTAAAAATACAGGAGAGGCTTATGAGTGTACAGCGTTCACCTGATTCGGAGCAAAAAAAAAACAGGAGGTAGGTACGAAAGTACTAAATAAGGAGCCAGTTCTCGCAGACCCAAGAACTTCAGAATGGCTTGATCACCGGAGAGATTGGTGTCTGACGCGGGGCAAGAGCGTTCAAGCTCGTCACCTCCATGCATGGAGCATGTGCCAACGATGAGAAAGGCGAGCACCGGCGATCCGTTCACCTTACTGGGCCAGAATCTGGGAAAGCTGGCTTCGATGATGGGTGGCAGCCCACCCCGCAGATCCATTTACCAGCCTATGAGGACCCTGGTCGAGACGCTACAAGATCTGTACCAGAAAGCTAAGAGGCATTGGCAATGTAGAGGTAACGCTGTACAGGAGACCAGCGGAAGTACGCAACGTGCAGGACTCAGCCTCAGTGAACCTAAGCTCGCACATGGTTACACTACAGTGTAAGCGAATCGTTGCAGATATTTCCTCGAAAGAAGAGATCTGCGATGCACTGCGAGACCAGGTGAACATAAGACGCCCAAACGTGGAAGCCATTAAAAGCTTGATAAAAGGTTATGGTGGCGCACAGACGGCCTTTTTAAGCCTGCTGGCGGAGGATGCCAAGAATGCACTCGCATTAAAATATCTGCGTGTAGGATGGGCGAGCTGCGGCCTAACAGAAGGCGTAACACCACAACGCTGCTATATATCAAGTGAAGGCAGATGTAGCGCTACTTTCGCAGCCTTATACAAGGATTCCCCAAACTGGTCTGAGGATGAAACAGGCAGAGCAGCCATCTGGGCGATTGAGGAAACCACCCCTCAGAGCAAGATGGCAAACAAGGAGAGTGGTTATACCTGGGTGAAACTGGACATTACTTCTTCAGCTGCTACGATCCCCCAAGTTGGACACTGAGACAGATCGGGGAAATGATGACATCGCTAATGGAAGAAGCGAAAGGCAGACACCCCACAATCATTGCCGGTGACTTCAATGCATGGTCTTGGACTTGGGGCAATGCCGACACAAATGCTAGAGTCCGCTTAGTTGATGAATGCTTCGCGCTTCTGGAATTAGAGCAATGGAAGCGGTAGGCTACCTGTGCTCGGACCACAGATACATTGAGTTTCAGTCTGGCGAGCGGGCGCAGATGCCATTGCCCACCAGAAACCCAAGAAAAACAGGCTGGCCAAAGTTCAGGGAGGCACTGCGTAGCAATTACTTGACGCAAGTGCAACTTCGCAAGGAGCAGAACATTGAGGCGGCTGTTGAACATCTCAACACCGCTCTAACAAACAGCTTCGAGCTAGCCTGTCCATCTAGACCTCCTCTTAGCCGGACTCCTGTTCCATGGTGGCCCATTAATGACTCGGGTGTATACGCTCAGGCATATGCGTATACACCCGAGTCTTGTGACAGGTCCACCCCTTATGATTGTCTCCAGAAGGGTGCAGAGAACTCTGGATATGATTGACACTTGGTGCAGTGCGAATGGGCTCTCGGCTAATCCTGTCAAGACTGGTATTGTCCACTTTACCAGAAGGAGAAAGCTTGATGGACTTATTCTGCTTACACTAAAAGGAGTCACTATCCAGTTATCCAAGGAAATCAAATATCTTGGAGTCCTTGATAACAAACATCTTTGGAAAACACATGTCGAACTGAAGACATCCAAAGCACTGTCAGTTTTCTGGCAGTGTAAGGGTATTTTTGCTAAGACATGGGTTCTTTCCCCTAGTAAGGTCCTATGGATCTATACAGCTATGGTAAGACCTATTATCACCTATGCATCGATGATTTGGATGAGCAGACTCTCTCTTGTAGGGGTCAAAAAAGCTCTATTAAAACTACAACGTGCTGTGGCCATATGTTGCACCGGAGCATTTCTGACTACTCCAGGCCCGGCACTTGATACTTTGGTGAATCTCCCGCCACTAGATGCCTTCATCCGCGGAGAGGCCGTTAAGGCCATCTGCAGAGTGAAACATAGTGGCCACTGGTATGGGGTGTACTCGATATTGGACGACGGCGCAGGCACTGACATCGATTCTGCAATCCTGTCTATGCCCCCGGACTCCATGTCGTCAACAGTCATACTAGAAAAGCGGTACAATGTGTTGCTGCCAGAGGCTCGTTCATGGTTAGATCCCGAGAACGAGCCCGCAAACACTGCTGCCGTCGTTTCACTGATGGCTCCAGGACTGAAGAAGGTTCAGGTTCTGGTGTCTTCGTGGAATCTTGTGGGACCCGTCGGTTCTTTGCCCTTGGTCTGCATGCGTCTGTGTTTCAGGCGGAGGTGTATCCGATACTTGAGGCGATGGACTTTGTTGTGGAAAACAGGTGGAAAGGCAAATCTATTTGTGTCTGCAGTGACAGCCAAGCTGCGCTCATGGCCTTGGATAGCATTACCACCACTTCCACGATAGTCAGGTCCTGCAAATCCAGGCTAAATTGTGTTGGAAAACATAATAGTCTGACGCTGACTTGGGTACCGGGACACGCTGGCATTGCGGGTAACGAGACCGCTGACTCTTTGGCCAGGATGGGCTCTGAGGCTGTTTTTATTGGCCCTGAGCCTGTTCTGCCACTCCCCTCTGCTGTCATCAAAGCCACTGCAGACAAGTGGGTTGTTTCGACCCAAAAGCGAGCATGGCGGACTGAGAGAGGCAGCGGATGGACGAAAAGTATGCTACCTGCTATCTCTGACCGATGGTCACGGTTCCTTCTATCTTTAGGTAGGCGGGACTGCAGGCTGTTCGTTGGCGTGATGACAGGGCACTTTCTATGCGTTGCATCAACTCTGGACATGTAGGCTGAGGCGCTCTGGCATCCTTTACTTTGGGCATAACTGTTTTGTATGCTAAACCCCACGGGTCTTTGTCCGCACTCTCCTGCAGCTTTCTGAAACACTGGTGTCTGCTTTTCGCTTCTTCCATTAGCGATGTCATCATTTCCCCGATCTGTCTCAGTGTCCAACTTGGGGGATCGTAGCAGCTAAAGAGGTAAATATTCTCCAGTTTCACCCAGGTATAACCGCTCTCTTTGTTTGCCCTCTTGCTCTGAGGGGTGGTCTCCTCAATCGCCCAGATGGCTGCTCTGCCTGTTTCATCCTCAGACCAGTTTGAGGAATCCTTCCTTGCATAAGGCTGCAAAAGTAGCGCTACATCTACCTTCACTTCATTTGTGTAGTGGATCAGAAGATCCTGTGCAGCTTCACAATGACTTCATTTTGGCAATTCGTAGCAATGTGGCCACCCCCGATATATAGCAGCGTTGTGGTGTTACGCCTTCTGTTAGGCCGCAGCTCGCCCATCCTACACGCAGATATTTTAATGCGAGTGCATTCTTGGCATCCTCCGCCAGCAGGCTTAAAAAGGCCGTCTGTGCGCCACCATAACCTTTTATCAAGCTTTTAATGGCTTCCACGTTTGGGCGTCTTATGTTCACCTGGTCTCGCAGTGCATCGCAGATCTCTTCTTTCGAGGAAATATCCGCAACGATTCGCTTACACTGTAGTGTAACCATGTGCGAGCAGGCTGTTCGTTGGCGTAATGACAGGGCACTTTCTATGGGCTAGGCACATGGAAAGGATTGGCATATCAGACAGTGCGCTGTGCCGAGCCTGTGGAAAAGAAGACGAGACGGCGGACCATTTTCTTTGCGTCTGCCCTGTCTTTGCTCGAAGCAGGTTTGGGATTTTTGACACTGATGTGCTGAGGAGTAACAAACTTGGCTCCTTGGCACCACAGGATCTACTTCTATTTGTTCGGAGGTCGGGTAGATTTAAAACAGAGTAAAAGGGAACCTTAAGTGCAGTACAATGGATATATACTCTGTCTGAGCGCTGCGCTTACTACATTGTTCCCACAAAACAAACAAAAAAAAAGTGTAAAGATCCTGGTACATAAGTGATATAAGTGAAATTTTATGAATACGTGAAACAAATTCAAATCGTAGAAATGCCGTTTTATCTGGAATTTAAAAAATTCATATTAAAAAAAAATATAATAAATGACGAGCTTGAATACGACATAATTAAACTATTCGGTAATTCGCTAAATAGCGAAATAACAAATAATTACGAAACAAATTTCACCACACAGGAACTAATAAGAATTTTGAGTGAACATGTCCTGGTGGAAGAAGGCGTTAAGTGTAATGATGGTGGCCCTCTCCAGTTATGAGGTGGGCAAAACAATCGAGAACAGTAGACTTGAAAAAATATGAAAACAAACACGAACAAATAAACAATCAGGATAAGCAAAGTAAGAAAACAGAATCGTGGCAAATAATTGCAATAATAACATTTACATTCTTTATCATGGCGGCGTACGTCACAGTGCGAAAACTCTACAAAAAATTGCGCCACATACCAACTGCGCGCATATAACTATAAATATAACTTGAATAATAATCATCTGCAAGGAGTCATGAGCAACCTACCACATGTCAACTGCAACATCATCAACATCAACTGCAACATCAAAATCAACATCATCAATATCAATGGCAACAACAAAATTAACATCAGAACAACCAACAGCTAATAAAGTCAAGTTTCGATTCGATTTTGCAATTCCGTAAATTTTTTTTTCGTTTAATGGCATGTTTCTCCAAAAATTAATTACTTTTGTTTTGAGCTCTAAGGTATGTCCCCATTGGTAAGATGGGTGAGCATAGTGCACAAACTGCAGGAAAGAAAAATATAATTTGATAAAGCGCATAAATGGTTTAATAAAAGTCAGGTGCCATCACAAAGCACCAAGCTAAAACATTTGAATACACTAATTTATTTACACAACTCCATATCTGAACTAGGTAGAACAGTTTACCAGCACTTAGTACTCCCCATAAAGAAGAATTTGATGAATTTTTCATAAAACTAAAAGCAAGGCTAGAATCTCTGATTAATAAACTGCTCATACACAATCCTTAGAGATATTACAAAATTTATAGATATTAAATTGCCAGCATTAACAGCTAACGGAGAATCCGATATTGAAACGGACGAACAACAAAAAATAGGCAAAATGACACCAATTGAATTCATCACAATAGCAACAAAATTATTGCCTGAGTTTGATGGCAAATTAGAAAATTTAAGCAAGTTCGTTAATGCTTTAGATATGCTAAACTCAATCAAAGAACATCATGATGATTTAGCAATCTCTCTAATTAAAACAAAACTCTCGCAAACAGCGAGTAGAGTGCTAACAAACGAGCAAACTATTGATGTAATAAAAAAAACCCTTATTGATGTAATAAAAAAAAACTCTGTGAAACGCGAATCTTCGCTAAATATTGCAACTAGGTTACTAGGTATCAAACAGCAAAATAAAAGTGATATAGACTATGCAAGGGAAATTTAATCACTTGCACAACAACTCGAAAGTGCATACATAGCTGATGGCGTGATACCACAGGTCGCAAAAACATACTCAGCGCAGTCTGTGGTCAAGGCCGTATAAACGAATGCGAGATCAGAAGAGGTAAAAATGCTAATAAGAGCAGTTCAGTGACGCAATCACTAAATTTATTGAGTTAGGGGCAGATAGTTCAAGCACCCTACAAATAAATTATATAACTAGAAAATATAGGGGTCGAGGAAATAATTCCTACGGAGAAAACAACTCCTATAGAGGGAGTAGAACTAATAGAAACTACAATCAAAGTAACAATTTTAATAGAAGTAGAAATAACAATTTCAACAACAATAACAATTATAACCAAAGTAACAATTTTAGTCGAGGTAGAAATAACGGCTACAACAACAATAACTATAGGGGCCTAATAGCCCAAATAGTAATGTCCGATACACAGAAGCATCGGAAAACGCAGAGCACCCCAGAGTGCCCAACTGGGGAAGCCCAAAACTAAATACTGCAACATTAGTAAAGGTACATCTCTCATTTAGTAATTTCGTCACCGTCAACACATCACTAAATGATTATAAGCCAACGTTTCTGCTAGACACAGGGTCGGAAATAAATATTTATAAAATATCTACAAATTGTAACATTCCAATAAACAAAAACTACAATTATAATTTAAAAATAATAGGAAATGGTACCATAAAAACATTAAGTCTTACTACAGCTACACTCTACATGAATAATTCAGAAATTTTCCACAATTTTCAGATAGTCGACGAAAACTTTCCAATTCCATGCAATGACATTATAGGACTAGACATAAAACAATTCAATTGTGTATTAGATTACCAGAATAATGGTCCAAGTTTGTTGATAATACGACCGCACACTATAAAAAGGCAATTAGAACTAGAAATTTTAGATTATCCTACAAAAGATTACCTGCAAGAGCAGAAGTAATTAGGAAACTCCATATTGCTAAACATGAGGAAGAAGATATACTAATCCCACACCAAGAGCTTGAAAATGATGTTATAATAGCAAACACAATAGTTAATACGAAAAACCCATATGTCAGAATAATTAACACAACAGACAAAAACGTTTTTCTCAAACAAGATAACATTAAAACTGAAACACTAAATGATTACTATATGGTTAACATAAACAAGATAGATAATACTGAAGATAGAAAGAATACTATACTAGATAAATTAACCCAAAATGGTCCATTATATCACAGAGATAAATTAAGTAAACTATGTCCGAACTATACATATATATTCGCATTAGAGACTGATACTTGCACTTTTAACAATTTTTATAAACAAAAATTTCAATTAAAAGATAATGCTAATTAAAGATAACATAATTGAATCATCAGTATCAGAATACAATAGTCCAATCCTCCTGTTCCAAAGAAATCCTTAACAAATTCTTCAGAAAAGAAATGGTGACTTGTGATAGATTATAGACAGGTTAACAAAAAACTTGCGGCAGACAAATACCCACTACCAAGAATCGATGACATTCTCGATCTCGATTTAATCTGTCTCCTGTCTCTATTTAATCTCCGGTTTTCACCAAATTGAACATCAAGAAAATTCCAGAAATATAATATATCATTCTCATCCGATCAAAGGACATTTAGATTCAAACGATTACCATTTGGATCCAAAATTGTACCCACCTCATTTCAGCGAATGATGAATGTTGCATTTTCTGGCCTCGGGCTAGGCAAAACATTCATTCATATGGATCATATAACAGTAATAGGCTGTTCCGAAAATCACATGATCGAAAATCTAAAAACAGTTTTTGAAATCTGTAGGGAAACATATCTCAAACTTCACCCAGACAAATGCAAATTTTTTGACTCTCAAGTAACATTTTTAGGTCACAAGCATACAGGATCTTACCAGATGAATCAAAGTTTGAAAAAATTATTTCATAAACTGCTCATATCCAACAGCCTCATATCCAACAGCTCATATCCAATAAACTACTCATATCCAACAGCCGACGAACGCAAAAGGTTCATAGCATTCGTTAACTATTACATACGATTCATACCAATTTTCTCTAATCATGCAACACACATTACTAAACAAGAAAGAAAGCTCCTTTCATTTGGACAACTGATTGTGAGAACGCATATTGTCACATCTACATAGTGTGACCTAGCCATAAGAAACCACTCTCATATGAGATGAAATTTAACGAAAATAATAAAAAAATTTTATTTGACTATATTAAAAATAAGTGCGTTGGTGATGCCCGCCAAATTTTACATAGATATCAAGCTCCAACAAATTGGTATGAATTAAAAACCATACTTAAAAGTGGCTTTGGTGAAACACAATCTTGCTCTGAACTAATGGTCCAACTAAAAACAACAACATTAAATTCCACAATAGAAAACTATTATTTCCAGCTGAATGAATTAAGGAATAGAATTTGCAACCGTAAACTTACTCAAGAGGACGATAGTTTTACTTATAACGAATTAAATTCAATCATTTTAAGCACATTTAAGGAAAACTTACCAGAACCGACAAGAACGTTAATTTTCAGTAGAAATCCTCATTCGATAGAAGATGCATACGCAATTATACTCGAGGCAAGGCATCAATCTTTCATATACCGTGGTCCACCTCTCCGTAATACTAGTTATCCAAGAACCCTAACTCGTGAGAACTTTGGTAACAGTGCTAGATACATCTCTACATTCAATAACGGTCAATATGTTCCAAGACCGAATAATTTTGCTCATCACTCCTCACCTTTCTATAACCATAGTTGCACAAATAAATTTCGAAATTATAATCAAAACAATAGAAGATCTTATAACTTACACCCTCAACCTACTAACAATAACTTTGCCAACGCGAATTTTACTGGCAATTATGGGTACCGGGACACGCTGGCATTGCGGGTAACGAGACCGCTGACTCTTTGGCCAGGATGGGCTCTGAGGCTGTTTTTATTGGCCCTGAGCCTGTTCTGCCACTCCCCTCTGCTGTCATCAAAGCCACTGCAGACAAGTGGGTTGTTTCGACCCAAAAGCGAGCATGGCGGACTGAGAGAGGCAGCGGATGGACGAAAAGTATGCTACCTGCTATCTCTGACCGATGGTCACGGTTCCTTCTATCTTTAGGTAGGCGGGACTGCAGGCTGTTCGTTGGCGTGATGACAGGGCACTTTCTATGCGTTGCATCAACTCTGGACATGTAGGCTGAGGCGCTCTGGCATCCTTTACTTTGGGCATAACTGTTTTGTATGCTAAACCCCACGGGTCTTTGTCCGCACTCTCCTGCAGCTTTCTGAAACACTGGTGTCTGCTTTTCGCTTCTTCCATTAGCGATGTCATCATTTCCCCGATCTGTCTCAGTGTCCAACTTGGGGGATCGTAGCAGCTAAAGAGGTAAATATTCTCCAGTTTCACCCAGGTATAACCGCTCTCTTTGTTTGCCCTCTTGCTCTGAGGGGTGGTCTCCTCAATCGCCCAGATGGCTGCTCTGCCTGTTTCATCCTCAGACCAGTTTGAGGAATCCTTCCTTGCATAAGGCTGCAAAAGTAGCGCTACATCTACCTTCACTTCATTTGTGTAGTGGATCAGAAGATCCTGTGCAGCTTCACAATGACTTCATTTTGGCAATTCGTAGCAATGTGGCCACCCCCGATATATAGCAGCGTTGTGGTGTTACGCCTTCTGTTAGGCCGCAGCTCGCCCATCCTACACGCAGATATTTTAATGCGAGTGCATTCTTGGCATCCTCCGCCAGCAGGCTTAAAAAGGCCGTCTGTGCGCCACCATAACCTTTTATCAAGCTTTTAATGGCTTCCACGTTTGGGCGTCTTATGTTCACCTGGTCTCGCAGTGCATCGCAGATCTCTTCTTTCGAGGAAATATCCGCAACGATTCGCTTACACTGTAGTGTAACCATGTGCGAGCAGGCTGTTCGTTGGCGTAATGACAGGGCACTTTCTATGGGCTAGGCACATGGAAAGGATTGGCATATCAGACAGTGCGCTGTGCCGAGCCTGTGGAAAAGAAGACGAGACGGCGGACCATTTTCTTTGCGTCTGCCCTGTCTTTGCTCGAAGCAGGTTTGGGATTTTTGACACTGATGTGCTGAGGAGTAACAAACTTGGCTCCTTGGCACCACAGGATCTACTTCTATTTGTTCGGAGGTCGGGTAGATTTAAAACAGAGTAAAAGGGAACCTTAAGTGCAGTACAATGGATATATACTCTGTCTGAGCGCTGCGCTTACTACATTGTTCCCACAAAACAAACAAAAAAAAAGTGTAAAGATCCTGGTACATAAGTGATATAAGTGAAATTTTATGAATACGTGAAACAAATTCAAATCGTAGAAATGCCGTTTTATCTGGAATTTAAAAAATTCATATTAAAAAAAAATATAATAAATGACGAGCTTGAATACGACATAATTAAACTATTCGGTAATTCGCTAAATAGCGAAATAACAAATAATTACGAAACAAATTTCACCACACAGGAACTAATAAGAATTTTGAGTGAACATGTCCTGGTGGAAGAAGGCGTTAAGTGTAATGATGGTGGCCCTCTCCAGTTATGAGGTGGGCAAAACAATCGAGAACAGTAGACTTGAAAAAATATGAAAACAAACACGAACAAATAAACAATCAGGATAAGCAAAGTAAGAAAACAGAATCGTGGCAAATAATTGCAATAATAACATTTACATTCTTTATCATGGCGGCGTACGTCACAGTGCGAAAACTCTACAAAAAATTGCGCCACATACCAACTGCGCGCATATAACTATAAATATAACTTGAATAATAATCATCTGCAAGGAGTCATGAGCAACCTACCACATGTCAACTGCAACATCATCAACATCAACTGCAACATCAAAATCAACATCATCAATATCAATGGCAACAACAAAATTAACATCAGAACAACCAACAGCTAATAAAGTCAAGTTTCGATTCGATTTTGCAATTCCGTAAATTTTTTTTTCGTTTAATGGCATGTTTCTCCAAAAATTAATTACTTTTGTTTTGAGCTCTAAGGTATGTCCCCATTGGTAAGATGGGTGAGCATAGTGCACAAACTGCAGGAAAGAAAAATATAATTTGATAAAGCGCATAAATGGTTTAATAAAAGTCAGGTGCCATCACAAAGCACCAAGCTAAAACATTTGAATACACTAATTTATTTACACAACTCCATATCTGAACTAGGTAGAACAGTTTACCAGCACTTAGTACTCCCCATAAAGAAGAATTTGATGAATTTTTCATAAAACTAAAAGCAAGGCTAGAATCTCTGATTAATAAACTGCTCATACACAATCCTTAGAGATATTACAAAATTTATAGATATTAAATTGCCAGCATTAACAGCTAACGGAGAATCCGATATTGAAACGGACGAACAACAAAAAATAGGCAAAATGACACCAATTGAATTCATCACAATAGCAACAAAATTATTGCCTGAGTTTGATGGCAAATTAGAAAATTTAAGCAAGTTCGTTAATGCTTTAGATATGCTAAACTCAATCAAAGAACATCATGATGATTTAGCAATCTCTCTAATTAAAACAAAACTCTCGCAAACAGCGAGTAGAGTGCTAACAAACGAGCAAACTATTGATGTAATAAAAAAAACCCTTATTGATGTAATAAAAAAAAACTCTGTGAAACGCGAATCTTCGCTAAATATTGCAACTAGGTTACTAGGTATCAAACAGCAAAATAAAAGTGATATAGACTATGCAAGGGAAATTTAATCACTTGCACAACAACTCGAAAGTGCATACATAGCTGATGGCGTGATACCACAGGTCGCAAAAACATACTCAGCGCAGTCTGTGGTCAAGGCCGTATAAACGAATGCGAGATCAGAAGAGGTAAAAATGCTAATAAGAGCAGTTCAGTGACGCAATCACTAAATTTATTGAGTTAGGGGCAGATAGTTCAAGCACCCTACAAATAAATTATATAACTAGAAAATATAGGGGTCGAGGAAATAATTCCTACGGAGAAAACAACTCCTATAGAGGGAGTAGAACTAATAGAAACTACAATCAAAGTAACAATTTTAATAGAAGTAGAAATAACAATTTCAACAACAATAACAATTATAACCAAAGTAACAATTTTAGTCGAGGTAGAAATAACGGCTACAACAACAATAACTATAGGGGCCTAATAGCCCAAATAGTAATGTCCGATACACAGAAGCATCGGAAAACGCAGAGCACCCCAGAGTGCCCAACTGGGGAAGCCCAAAACTAAATACTGCAACATTAGTAAAGGTACATCTCTCATTTAGTAATTTCGTCACCGTCAACACATCACTAAATGATTATAAGCCAACGTTTCTGCTAGACACAGGGTCGGAAATAAATATTTATAAAATATCTACAAATTGTAACATTCCAATAAACAAAAACTACAATTATAATTTAAAAATAATAGGAAATGGTACCATAAAAACATTAAGTCTTACTACAGCTACACTCTACATGAATAATTCAGAAATTTTCCACAATTTTCAGATAGTCGACGAAAACTTTCCAATTCCATGCAATGACATTATAGGACTAGACATAAAACAATTCAATTGTGTATTAGATTACCAGAATAATGGTCCAAGTTTGTTGATAATACGACCGCACACTATAAAAAGGCAATTAGAACTAGAAATTTTAGATTATCCTACAAAAGATTACCTGCAAGAGCAGAAGTAATTAGGAAACTCCATATTGCTAAACATGAGGAAGAAGATATACTAATCCCACACCAAGAGCTTGAAAATGATGTTATAATAGCAAACACAATAGTTAATACGAAAAACCCATATGTCAGAATAATTAACACAACAGACAAAAACGTTTTTCTCAAACAAGATAACATTAAAACTGAAACACTAAATGATTACTATATGGTTAACATAAACAAGATAGATAATACTGAAGATAGAAAGAATACTATACTAGATAAATTAACCCAAAATGGTCCATTATATCACAGAGATAAATTAAGTAAACTATGTCCGAACTATACATATATATTCGCATTAGAGACTGATACTTGCACTTTTAACAATTTTTATAAACAAAAATTTCAATTAAAAGATAATGCTAATTAAAGATAACATAATTGAATCATCAGTATCAGAATACAATAGTCCAATCCTCCTGTTCCAAAGAAATCCTTAACAAATTCTTCAGAAAAGAAATGGTGACTTGTGATAGATTATAGACAGGTTAACAAAAAACTTGCGGCAGACAAATACCCACTACCAAGAATCGATGACATTCTCGATCTCGATTTAATCTGTCTCCTGTCTCTATTTAATCTCCGGTTTTCACCAAATTGAACATCAAGAAAATTCCAGAAATATAATATATCATTCTCATCCGATCAAAGGACATTTAGATTCAAACGATTACCATTTGGATCCAAAATTGTACCCACCTCATTTCAGCGAATGATGAATGTTGCATTTTCTGGCCTCGGGCTAGGCAAAACATTCATTCATATGGATCATATAACAGTAATAGGCTGTTCCGAAAATCACATGATCGAAAATCTAAAAACAGTTTTTGAAATCTGTAGGGAAACATATCTCAAACTTCACCCAGACAAATGCAAATTTTTTGACTCTCAAGTAACATTTTTAGGTCACAAGCATACAGGATCTTACCAGATGAATCAAAGTTTGAAAAAATTATTTCATAAACTGCTCATATCCAACAGCCTCATATCCAACAGCTCATATCCAATAAACTACTCATATCCAACAGCCGACGAACGCAAAAGGTTCATAGCATTCGTTAACTATTACATACGATTCATACCAATTTTCTCTAATCATGCAACACACATTACTAAACAAGAAAGAAAGCTCCTTTCATTTGGACAACTGATTGTGAGAACGCATATTGTCACATCTACATAGTGTGACCTAGCCATAAGAAACCACTCTCATATGAGATGAAATTTAACGAAAATAATAAAAAAATTTTATTTGACTATATTAAAAATAAGTGCGTTGGTGATGCCCGCCAAATTTTACATAGATATCAAGCTCCAACAAATTGGTATGAATTAAAAACCATACTTAAAAGTGGCTTTGGTGAAACACAATCTTGCTCTGAACTAATGGTCCAACTAAAAACAACAACATTAAATTCCACAATAGAAAACTATTATTTCCAGCTGAATGAATTAAGGAATAGAATTTGCAACCGTAAACTTACTCAAGAGGACGATAGTTTTACTTATAACGAATTAAATTCAATCATTTTAAGCACATTTAAGGAAAACTTACCAGAACCGACAAGAACGTTAATTTTCAGTAGAAATCCTCATTCGATAGAAGATGCATACGCAATTATACTCGAGGCAAGGCATCAATCTTTCATATACCGTGGTCCACCTCTCCGTAATACTAGTTATCCAAGAACCCTAACTCGTGAGAACTTTGGTAACAGTGCTAGATACATCTCTACATTCAATAACGGTCAATATGTTCCAAGACCGAATAATTTTGCTCATCACTCCTCACCTTTCTATAACCATAGTTGCACAAATAAATTTCGAAATTATAATCAAAACAATAGAAGATCTTATAACTTACACCCTCAACCTACTAACAATAACTTTGCCAACGCGAATTTTACTGGCAATTATAGGTTTAACAACAATAATAATTCAAGATATAATCGTAATTCTGTGCCTCCTTATTTAGATCAAACCAATAACAGTAATATTGGACACAATTATAATTCAGAATCCAATGGCTATAATAGCTATAACTCAAACACACCTAGGAATTTCAACCAAAACCAACAATTACTTCATCAAAATTCAAGAAATCCTAGCTATGGCGTTAAAACTCGTAATTCAAATTACACAATGTCAGCACAATCTCGTAATTCTGGACCAATTCCTATGGAAATAGGAAATTTGAACTTGGATTTTCCCGAGGAAGACTCCAAAATTACCATACATAAAAATTAGAAGCAATAAAAGCACCCTATTCTTTTTAATTGACACGGGAGCAGAGTTTAGTCTCATAAAAAAAGATATCTGCAACCCAAAGTGGAAAAGAAGTGTTGTGGTAAATGTAAAAACCCTAGGAAATATTATTCCCATTCATAATATCTGCAGATTTCCATTGTTTGCGGAATTTAATTTGAAGGATCAATTCTGTGAGTTCTTAGAATGTGACTTGCAAAATGATTTTCATGGTATCATTGGAAACAATATCTTAGAGATCCTTGAGTGCACTATCGACTATTAAAAAAAATTATTATTAACAAACAAATCTGCTATCAAATTGTACCTAAGCGAACAAGATGAATTTCGTGAAGAAAAGGATATAAAAATTGCTAGTAATGATTTAAAACATATATTTAGCTCTATAAAAAAGGATCACTTAAATCCCCAGCAGTTAAAGAAAATTGAATCGATCCTTTTACAAAATTACAATGTCTTTCATAATGAAAATGATCACAAATTCACTTTTACCAACGAGATCAAACATAGAATCGTTACGAAACATGATATTCCAATCCACTCAAAAGCCTATAGATTCCCTCAAATACACAAAAATGAGATTGATAAGCAAATCCGAGAAATGTTACAACAGGGTATTATTCAAGAATCCAATAGTCCTTACAAAAGCCCCATATGGGTCGTACCAAAGAAATTGGACCAAAGTAATTTGCAAAAATGGCGTATTGTAATCGATTACAAAAAATTGAATAATATCACAATTGAAGATAGGTTTCCAATCCCAAATATGGACGACATATTTGATAAATTAGGAAACTCACAATATTTCTCAACCCTTGATTTGGCGAACGGTTTTCATCAAATTGAAATGCATCCAGACGATATTTACAAAACTGCATTCTCTACAGCAAATGGACATTACGAGTTTTTACGTATGCCATTTGGACTCCGTAATGGTCCATCTACATTTCAACGATTGATGAACCGGGTTTTGCAAAAATTTATTGGAAAAATCTGCCTTGTTTATTTCGACGACATTCTAATTTTTTCATCGACACTTGAAGAACATTTTGAATCGCTAAATAAAATTCTTAATTGCTTAAATAACTATAATCTCAAAGTTCAACTAAAAAAATGTGCATTCATCGCTAAAGAAACTGAATTTTTGGGGCACATAATTACGGCTAACGGTATTAAACCAAATCCTAAGAGAATTGAAGCCATTGATCAAATCGAGTTACCAAAAACTAAAAAAGAAATACGATCATTTTTAGGAATAACAGGTTTTTTTTAGACGATATATCAAAGATTACTCTAAAGTGGCACATCCCCTTATGAAGTACTTGAAAAATAAAACAAAGGTTAACGTAAAGGACCCAGAATATCAAAACGCTTTTAATAAACTGAAAATCCTTCTGAAAAGTGACCCTGTTCTAACCCCACCAGATTTCTGTTTGCCTTTTACTTTAATTACTGATGCAAGTAACTTTGCACTAGGTGCAGTTTTAATGCAAAAGAATAAAGTTGTGTGTTACGCTAGCCGTAAACTTAAAACCCATGAACAAAACTATAGTACCATAGAGAGAGAACTCTTGGCTATTGTTTGGTCTGTTTAATACTTCCGTCCTTACTTATTTGGTAGACGGTTTTCCATTAAAACAGATCATAGACCACTTTGGCTTAATAGTTTAAAAGAGCCAAACTCTAAATTGCAGAGGTGGAAAATCGACCTCAATGAATATGATTTTGAAATATCCTATATTAAAGGCAAAGAAAATGTAGTTGCGGACACTTTGAGCAGAAACGTGAAAGAAAAGAATGTTGATGAAGTTCTTATTAATTTGAACGAAATTTTCGATGAGGATGTCGATACCGTTCATAGCGCTGAAATAGGTAGCTGCGATTTCATAAGAGCATCAGAAAAGCCTTTAAATGTATTTAAAACCCAACTTCACTTACAAAATTCAAAAAAAGAATACTTAAGAACCAAAATTTTATATAAGAAAAAAGGAAGAATAATAGTAGGGGTTGCACCCAATAGCGATTTGTTGCAAATATGGCGAGACAAATTACCAGATAAAGGCTTAATAGCGGTATTTTGCGAAGATAGTATCTTATTTCAGCGTTTTCAAGCATTATATCGAAGATATTTTGCCATAAATATACATTTAAGATTTTTGAAAACGAAAACGTTGCTAGAAGACATTGTTGATAGAGATAAATTATTAAATATAATAGAGGAAGAACACAAAAAAAATAATCATAGAGCCATTAACGAAGTCTTTTTAGAAATTAAAAACAAGTTTTACTACCCGAACATTCAAAAAGAAATCCAAAAGATCATAAATAACTGCGACATCTGTAAATTAGGAAAATTTGACAGGCTACCCCTTAAACACAATCTTAATATTACTGAAACGCCCGAAACTCACAGCGAGATCGTGCATTTTGACATTTGGTATCCCCAAAGGAACTTAATGTTTCTAACTAGCATTGATAGGCTTACAAAATACGCGACAGCCCATTTTCTGACAGATCGGAGTTGGATTTCGCTGATAGAAGCAATTAAAGCTAGAGTAGCCAAAGGCAGCAGCCTAGGAAAGCCAAAACTTCTGATAACGGATAATGAATTAGACACAGGAGCGATCAAAGCATTTTTGAAAGACAACAACATTTAATTCCATTTTACAACACCATATCTCAAAACAGGAAATAGTGATATAGAAAGACTACACCTTACATTAAACGAACAGATTAGATTACTTAACGCTGACCCTAGTAACAAGGACGATATTAAAAAAAAAGTTTTCCAATCAATAGTCGCTTACAATAATACCATACCCTCTACCACCAAATTTAAGCCCATAGACCTCCTAAATAACATGTTGTCTAAGGAAGATATTTCGAATCTTTCCAAAACAATGCACGAAAACAAAATAAAAAAGATAGAATGGCTAAACACAATTAAAAAAAATGTTAATGCAGACAATTTCAATAATTTTGTAGACAACAACAGAGCAAATAAAACCCAGCCAAAATACAAAAAAATAAGTAACTTCCGTAAAGAAGAAAATTATATTTTGTCAAACGAGAATAAATTTAAAAAAATTTACAAAACGCAAGTAAAACGCAAAAATAAGTACCAAAATAATGTCAATAGTAATAATGAAGAAAAGATATCGATAAGTAAAAATGTAAATAGTATTTATGTTATAGCATTTATGGGCATAACGTTCGACAGTGACTGTCGAATCTAGGGGTGGGGGTGTCACATCTACATGGTGTGACCTAGCCATAAGAAACCACTCTCATATGAGATGATAAGACATGTTAAAAGAGCTTAAAAGCTAATAGCTTTATCAGATGTAAAACTTATGAAAAATAAATATGAAGGGCAGTTCGTAAGAAACCATTAAAGGAGTTTCCTTAGTAGAACGTAACTATATCTTAAAAATTCTTTACTAACACCCATATATATATATATATATATATATATATATATATATATATATATATATATATATATATATATATATATATATATATATATATATACACACATATATATATATATATATATATATATATATATATATATATATATAAAGATGTGTGTGTATGTATATATATATATATATATATATATATATATATGTATATGTATATGTAGATGTATATGTATTTTATTTTTTATTTTATATGAATATGCATATGTGTATGTATATGTATACGAGTATGTATAAGTATATTTATATATATGCAAATGTAGGAGCCTATATACGACACGCCAACTCAGTTGGAAGCACGGCGGCCACTAAGTTTGCGCCCAGATCTGGTTAAGCATCTATTGGAGGAGGGGATTAATAGCCAATTAGCTGCACAGGAGGAGAGCGGTACAGTTATTCCTGTGGTGGTTCACTCGACAGTGTGAATGAGCATTCTGGAGGTGGCCAAAGCTGTGGAAAAGCTTGTGCCAATGTTTTCTGGCGTTGAAATTTACGATCAGGACGGAAATCAGGAGGTTCAAGGAAGGATGCGAGCTTGCCCAACAAAGTCTTCCCCTGGTGAATTTCGATTTTCATCGTACTGAGAATTTGGAATGAGACTTCCACATTATCCAGGCCTAAGACGGTGTCCCGGCAGATGGAATACTGGGAAGAGATAGTTTGTGGAATTTCTCTATAATAGATACAGTACATAAACGCTTATCAGTATGCAATGGGAACGGGAAAACTGTGAAAGATTTTAGACTTTGTGCAAGGGACAGTATAGGAAAGAACCAGAGTAGAACACGGAGGGACAGTTTAAGCAGGGAGCAGGAAAGTCAATCAGAAGGCATAGCGAAGGCTAGGGCAATAACTGTAAAGAGGGTTTAACAATAGTAAACAGGCAATAGATACAGCCTGGTGTGCATATCAGCGATACTTTGACATACGCCACAGATTATACAGTTGATACACCAGTGCTGAACACTCAAGAATCGGATGTAGTATGGGATCAGAATTGCGAGGCGACATGTTCCAATATCTCAGAGTAAAACATTAGAGAAGTGAGCGATGCGAGTGATTTTGTAGTGCAGGAAAAGTCTCGGGAGAACACCGAGAGAGCGGAGAAACTGAAAAACGAATTGGGAACGGGGAGTATTTTGAATGAGGAGGAAAGCCGTTCAATAGCAAGAATGTGCACAGAGTATAACGATGTTTTCCTACTCGATGGGGACGCACTGCCGTTCACATCTACAATTGAGCACAATATTCCCATAGCGCAGGGGCAGTTGCCCATAAATCAAAGGCAATATAGAACTCCAGAGGCTCATCGTGACGAAATGAATCGACAGGTGGACAAGTTGTTGGAGCAATTCTCCATTGAATTCACCTTTATTGTTGGTTCCGAAAAAGTCCCAAGACAACACCAAGAAGGTTAGGTTAGGTTGGGAAGGCGTGTGCGGATACGAAGTATCTGCACTTCCACTCGGAGACATATATGTCCATTGTGACTGCCTTCAAAAAATGCCAGGAGGAAGCATACTCGTCCTTACCCTCGAACTCCATAAACATTAAAGTCGTTTCAACTGTAGTCTCGGACATTGACATAAAAAGTGATGAATCGACACTGTCTCTTTTTCATCATGGCAACTCCTACATAGCCCGCTCGATGGCATACGCCAATGTTGAAGCATTATTGCGATAGCATAATGCCCCGTAATGACCCCCGTAAGCACCCTTACTGCAGGTCTGTTGAGCCCTAAGAGAACCTTCGTTCTCTTCATGTCTAACCTAGGCCATAAGGGCCTTGAAACTTCACAGTCTTCCCGATTAGTCCATAAGTTATTTGTCACATCAATAGTGAATTCATATACGTTCCTAAACAGTTCGCATATCGGGATATTTATTGAGGTATCTGCTTCGTTAATGTCCATTTCAGAGCCCCTTCCGGACATCTCGTCCGCTAATTCATTCCCTTCTATATCGCTATGTCCAGGAACCCAGCAAAGGGAGAACTTGTGGGGTCTAATGTTCAGAAGTGAGGTACGGTATTTCATTACCAGCTTCGATTTAACTGTCTTGGATTTTATTGCCTTAAGCGCCGCCTGACTATCCACAAAAATAGTGATATCCGTAGGTCGAATTGTACTACTTTGTATTGGTCCGGCTGCTTTCTCAATTGCATAGACTTCGGCCTGAAAGACGCTGCATGCGTCAGGCAGCCGATATGACTGTCTTGCCTGCAAGCCTTCCGAGAAAACACCCGCCCCCGTTCCACCCTCCCCCGTTGAGCCGTCAGTGTAGATGGTAATGTCAGAATTACGCGTCACAGAGACTGACTCCCAGTCTTCCCTGGTTGGATAGGGAGCTGGAATTCTAGATTCAAAGTCCATAGTAAAAGTCATGTAGTCTGTAGCCGTTTCTAAATCGGCCGTAACTAACCTTTGACCCGTCCGCCTTATTTCGCTCAAAATTGTACAGTGTCCACAGTTGGCAGATTTCCACGTGTTGCACTCCCTCAGGCTGAGAGCACACTTGGCGGCACAGCCCTGAATGAACACTTCTACGGTAAGAGGTGAAATAATATGTTTAAGCCTTCTTCAGGCTCGCTGCTTACAGCCCCTGAGATTTCCAGGCTAGCAAGTCTTTGTACTTTTCCAATACGGTTTAGATTACATTTCCTTTCCAATGCCTTCCACCAGACGATGGACCCGTAGGTTAAAATTGGTCTTATGATTGTGGTGGTCTTATGATTGTTGGAGTCCAGAATGATACCTAAGTATCATGCTTCTGAAGAGAGATTGAATGTTACCCTTCCTTACTTTGGCAAAGAGAACTCAGTGACTTTTGTTTTCCTGGTGAGCAAAAGTAGCTTCGTCTTAGTAGGGTTAACTACTAAGCCGTTGCGCTCAGCCCATTCGGAAATCTCGTCCAGTGCTGATTCCATGATTTCGCTAATCGTTGAAAAGAACTTGCCCGGGATTAGTATGGCAATGTCATCAGCGTAGGCTACAATTTTTGTTCTCTTTGCTTTGAAGGATTCTAAGATCTCATTTACTACTAAAAGCCATAGCAGAGGTGATAGCACTCCCCCTGCGGCGTACCCCTTGTAGTCCTCCTACTCACCGAGGCCGTCCCCATAGTGGCGTTAATAACCCTGCTTACTAGCATTGTGTTAATCCATGTCACTATGAACTCCTTCACTCCGTGATCTCTCTGCATTTACATTGTTGAAGGCCCCCTCAATGTCCAGAAAACCTACCAACATGTATTCCTTATAGTTCATTGACCTCTCAATGATATCAACCACTTCATGAAGTGCGCTAACCACTGATCTACCCTTACGGTATGCGTGCTGCGCAGTATCCTTTGTGCGAATATTGGTAACCCTTCTAATATACAGATCAATAAGTCTCTCAAGTGTTTTAAGAATAAACGATGAGAGACTTGAAAACCACCTTGACTTCTCTCCAACTTTTTGCACGTACCCATCCTTGAGACACCTTGTGAAGACGTGAACTAGATGGGGAATCACGGCCTCAGAGGAATGTTGCAGCATACCCGGTATAACCCCATCAGGACCCGCTGACTTGTACGGGTCTAAGGAGCCTAACGCCCATGCAATCTTGTCCTCCCTCACGATATCCGACACGTCGGTCCCTGAAACACGTGCAAGATTTACCTACGTATGGAGGGTTTGCGAGTCCGTGCAACCTGGAAAGTGCGTTTCCATTCAAACCGCCAAGGACTCCTGGCACGAGCCAGTCCATGAGCCATCCCACATTGCCGAGAACCGTCGTGGCTCTGGACAGTATTTTCCTGAGTCTCGATGCCTCATTTACCGACTCCAGTGTTCCGCAGAACTGTTGCCAGGACTCCCTTTTTGCAGCCTTAATTTTGATTTTATACTCATTAAAACTGACTCTATAATTTTCCCAATGCTCTTCCAGCCGACTGTTTTTGGCCTTGTTGAAGAGTGTTGTGAGTTAGAACCAAACTGCCTACGTGTAGTTGACTCACAGCACCGACTCCGAATAGATGCCACACTCTGTTGAATTAGCATGTGCTAAAATTGTTTAACGATAAGGCATACTTTTAGGGTCTAAGTATTTTAAGTTAATATGATCTGTGTAATGTTATCATGTAAGCTTTTAGGGTATTACAGTTCCGCAGTCGAGTCGACGAGGGCAGCGTAATGCACCGTCGCCACTTTTGAAGTAGGTCGGTTGGCTTGACCAACTGACACCAATTAGCAGGTGCGGAACTGGAACACCAGAAAGGTCAGTTCACAGACTGAGATAGATGTAAAGAAATAGTATATAAGATCTAGGTTTCGTAAGAATAAATCTCTTGTGATTTAAATCTTAAAAGTGTTTCAGTTTAACGTTAGGGTTTTTAAGTTTTCAGCCACGCGCCCAAAGGTCCCCCGCCAAACAAGCAAGGACACCATACCACAACATTTTGGTGCAGCCGGTAGGATCCAACGTCGAGTGCCAGGAAAAAAGCACTCCTACGCGGGAATCCACCAATAGGAAACCAGCAGGATAACCATCCCAAAGGAGGGCAATGGAGGGAACGAAAATGGTGAGTATGTCTATAGTAGGACATCCTAGTATATAAGAAAATTTTGCCGACGATTCTTCGGTGGCCGTGTGGGCGCTTTTGCGCCGGTCATGCAGAAGAAGCAGCATTGGGGCTGATTAGCCACTTTTGAGAACTTGGACCAGCCAGTCTTTTTTGGGTTCCTAAAGTCGTGGTGTCACTACCTCGGAGTAAACTGAGATGCGTATTCGACTATCATCCGAAAAGGAAGAGGCATCAGATACTCTCCAGTTGTCGACCCTTATGGTATTAGACCCAGTGGCCAAAGTGATGTCAATCAGTTCCTCCCTAACCGTATTACGAAACGTTGGCTGATTTCCCTTGTTACATAAAGTTAGGCGAGAAGTTAGAGAGAATGTAATCAAAAATGGACTCACCCTACCATTGTTATCAGTGCTGCCCCAGAGCTCATGGTGCACGTTTGCGTCACAGCCGGCCACTATGCGCAGTCCGCTGGACTCACCGTAGGCGATAAGTTGCCGGAAGATCTGTGGTGGCGGCTGTTCCTCGTTGTACGGAAAGTATGCGGACGTTAGCAACAAACTAGGTTTGTGCCTATGCTCGCATACCACCGTTGTAAGGTCTCCAGTGCTGTAGGGAGTAAGAAGAAAAATATTAATATCCTTTTAGGCCACTATGCACGTTCTGATCTTAACTTGTGTTTGTGGAATGTAGAGACGATAACCATCCATCCCGAATCCGTTTACCTTACCTCTGACGATCCAAGGCTCCTGAACAAGGGCTACGTCCACATCGTCCTCTGCGATGAACTTCATTAAATCGAGCGAGGCTGAGATGGAGCGATGCAAATTAATTTGCACCACCTCTAGCTTCCTCTCCATTGGTTTTTGACGGGTCACCCGGCACGCGAACCTTAAGAGAGCCAAACCCGAATCTAATGCAGTTGCCGCTGCTTAATTTTGATAGCGACGCGGAGTCCACTGCGAGCACCGCGTCACTTCCCTCTCCGTTTTTCCAGGGGGTCACGGAGATCACCGCCACTCTGCCGAATTCAGAGACTGGTTCTGCCGTCCGAGCTTGAGTATGCATTCCTGGTCCGGAACCGGAGGTGGAATCCACACCGAAACAATCGGGCGGAACGGAAGCAGAGAACGAGGCACCACCTCCAACCAAGCGCCCCGCCAGAGTGGGTCAAGGCCGCTAATTGCATGCGTTAAGAAGTCCAGAGACTTCTTGTTGATGCAACCGACGACCTTAACACCCCTCTGCCAGCCGGCCCCGTCAAACTGCAGCTCCCCGCCATCAGCCCCGACCATCTCCGCTATCAGGCGCGTCTCTACTAGCAACCAATTTTTCGGCGTTATCTTCCCATCAGGGTCGACTCTGTCGATGATAGCTACCTGTAGCTCGAAGGAGGCCGATGGCTTCGGCTTTTTTGAAACCCTCTGAGCCTGCTCATCAGACCGAACTCTTTTTGGAGTTTTGCCCGATGCCAAGCCATGTGGCTCCTTCGAAGAACTCGGCTTTAGCTTTGGCGGCACCTTTACGCGGTCACCTGTGGCCTTGTCCGGCTTACTATTTTTCCTGGAGGTCGAACCGTTGTCAATATCAGACTTTACCCCTGCCCCGTTTTATTGCATGAACTGGCCGCAGCGTTATTTTTCTCAAACCTTGCTACGACCTTTTCATGCGTTTTAATGAGATCCTTCTCACTTTTTGTAAAGGATCTATTACTATCTTCATTTTACGAAGATAGTAAGCCGAGCGCTTGTAGCCATTTCTGGCGTTTTGCTATTTTGTGCGGCTTACCACCTTCCTTGTCTCCTTCCCCGGCTCAGGAGCATGTGGAGCGGAGGGCTGAGAAGGACTGAGTAATTGCATCTCAACATCCGAGCCTATGTCGTAGACATTGCTGACCTGTGACAACGAGTCGTCATCGGTTGCGTGGTCTATGCGAAAGCCCAGAAGCTGAGATCCTATGCGATCCCCCTCAGCCTACACTTCACAGGCCCCTTGCCTACCCAAAGTTGGCTTGGAGACCCTCCCAGTAGCACTAGCAGACATCGCGGCCTGGGGTACCACGGCGATGCCTGAGGAGTTGCTAGATATCGACGCCAGGTGGCCTCCTCGCCCACCACCTACCGCCGGTACTTGGGATCCGACCCCCTGCACCGTAAACTCTTCTTCATTTGTTTCAGACATCATGTTCCAGAACACAAAAAACCCCCTCCCCGTGGGGTTTCTTTACAGTCTACCACCCCACGCACAAAAAACTCCGAAAACCGACCGCTCCTAACATTGAGAAAACAGACGTCGTTGTGTGCCGCCCCTAACCTGGGAAACAGACGCACACGTGGTAGATCTTTGTTCCACCAAGAAATGGAGATTCATGGTCGATTTCAGGAAATTAAATGACGTCACGCTGAATCAAGTTTTTCCTATCCCAAGAATTGACGAAATTCTGGACCAGTTGGGTCATTGTAGGTATTTCTCTACGCTAGATTTGGCTAGTGGATACCATCAAGCCTTGTTGGGTGCGGAGGACAGAGATTCAGCACGTCTTTGGGTCATTTTGAGTTCAAACGAATGCCATTCGGACTTACTGGTGCTCCAGCAACTTTTCAGAGGCTCATGAATAGCATTCTAACTGGTCTGCAAGGTATTGAATGTTTTGTATACCTAGATGATATAGTGGTATATGGAAGAAATCTGTCAGACCACACTATCAAGTTGAGTAAAGTTCTGGATCGACTGAGGGAGCATGGTCTCAAGCTCAACACGAAGAAGTGTAACTTCCTGCGACGCGAGGTGGTCTATCTGGGACACAAGTGTACTGAGAAAGGTGCGCTTTCTGATCCTGCAAAGATAGAATGCGTCAAGGATATTGCTCAGCCAAGAAACAGGAAGTACGTACAAAGGCCACTCGTAACTTCAGATCGTACCTTTTGGGGAGGCAGTTCACGGTTTATACCGACCACCAGCCGGTAAGGGGAATCGTAAATTTGAAGGATCAAACGTCTAGACTGGCACGGTTCAGGCATAAGCTGTCCGAGTACACATTTGATGTTGTGTACAAGCCAGGGAAAACGAATTTGAATGCGGTTGTGCTGAGTAGGGCACCGCAAAATACGAGTGTTCTGAGAATCAATGAGAATATCGTGGGATATGGACAACGAACTGCGATCAGCGATGGGCAAACGGAAAGGTCAAAAAGGGAACGAGTGATAGTGAGGGCATGGATTGAGGTAGACAGGGTAAAAGTGGAACTGGGGTTTTTGGAAGCGAGGGCAATTTCTTTTGACATCCCGAAAGACTGGTTATCATACATGTTCATCAGGGAGGGGCTGAGACGGTGTCTCGCTAGATTGATTAATATAAACGTACAAGAATAGGAAAATTTGCGGAAAGCGCTTGAGGATACAGCAGCGAGAGTCCAACAGGTAATAACTCGGCTAAGGGAGAAAGCGAGATTTTCACCAGCCGAGAGATGTGACACAGCACCGCGGATAGCCGCTGTCCAAACAAGAGCGCAAGTAAGTATAACAATATTTTTGGACCAAATTTTTTATTAGTACGTATATGGACCCTACAAAGCCATATACAAGATGCGTAGTCGATCAGAGAGGAAGGGTACGCCTCCCTCCCATATAATGAACTTTGGGGACCCCACTTAAAGACAATTACCCTATCTATGCTTCTAGGGATGATATATGAAAACAAATTGGTACTTGTATACACTGGATCTGTACTGGCATGCATTCCAAATATGGGCAGATTATTACTACTGCCACGCCCACAATTAACTAAAAACCATTACTAAGTTCCTATTAAAGATTTTTCAGCGAAATTTCACAGGAAGGTTGCGGGTAGTAACATTAAACACTACACAAAACATACACTATTGACATATTATTATAATTTTCGCCCTACACAATATTTTTTGACGAAATTTTGTATTAGTGGTTATATTGACACTAGAAAGTCATACACAAGAAATGAGGTCGATATAATCATTTCAAGGTACCCTACCAAAAATTACCGCGAATATGTTCCTAATGATGATTTATGAAGAAAACATCCTCATTGGTGAACTCGCACGCACAAGAAAAGGTAAAGGGTATTTCGAAGTCGGTCGAACCAGACTTCAGACTTCTGTACTCGTATAGAATAAGTATTGAACACAAATAATTATGTTTAGATGTACAAAATTAGATGCAATATTTTACTATATAAGAAGCACTGATTTCTTGAAAAAAACAGTTCCTTTTGAACAGAGACCTCAGTAATATACCTTGCTTTTTCTTTGCTCGGCGTTCACACCTCAAATCTATATATATATCCTATATGCCGATGTCAACGATAGACGCGGCTAAGCATGATAAGCGATCTGACTGACGAAACGTCAATTTGACCACAAATATCACAATATACATATACTCGTACATATAAATACACATATTCATTTATATATACACAAAAATATACATATGCATATATATAAAAATATACATATGCATATAGTATATACTCGTATATGCAAATATATATAATAAAAAGCGCATTAATGGGATACAAGCCGATCTCCGAACGTATAATAACTGCCAGATTTAAGACCAGAGTTCGTAATATCACCGTAATTCAATGCTTTGCGCCTACGGAACCAGACACAGACGATGCCAAAGAAGCGTTCTACAACTTGCTAGACTCTACCATCAATTCTGTCCCAAAAGGATCCATAAATACACATGGAATTCTCCCGACGGCCGAACTCGCAACCAAATCGACCATGTTTTAATAAGCAGACGGTTCCACAACTCCATCCTTGATGTGCGCACACGCAGAGGTGCGACCATAACCCAGTTGTATGCCAACTCCGCTTACGCCCCGAAGGCATCACGGAGCAACAGAAGCGAAAGATGACATTTAATCTGGAAAACTTCAAAAACCCTGCAACGCTCCGAATTTTCCAGGACACACTGTCTACTACCATTGCACTCTACGAACATGGACCATCCTGGCAACAAATTCAAAAAGCCTGCAAACAAGCTGCGGAAGAAACTGCTGGCTTCCAACATCGCAAAAGAAAGCCATGGATTAGCAACACCACCTGGCTATATATCGAAGAACGTAGAAGGATGAAAACCAAAGTAAGCACTGCTTCATTATCCGACCGCAACAGCTTTCTCAGCACGTACAATGCTATGCAGGTCAAAAATGCTGTAAGGACTGATAAAAGGGCATATGTGGAGGGAATTGCTGGTGAAGCAGAGCGATCAGCAAACTGTAACAGCTTGCGGGGCGTATATGCAGCCATAAAAAAATTGACTAATACAAAACCTAACATACCGCCTATCAAAGCTAGTGACGGTAGTATCCTAACCTCTGAAGAAGATCAACTCGCGCGCTGGAGAGAATTTTTCGTGGACAACAGCGTAGAAGCGGAAAACAACACTGCACCCTTCTTTGCTGAACAGCGAAGAAGAAACCCCAACAGAAACATCCCTCTCGACCCACCCACCACAGAAGAAATCAGCCTAGCAATCCATAAGCTAAAATTCAACAAAGCTGCTGGACCTGACGAACTTCCTGCTGAACTCTTGAAGTATGGCGCTAACATAATCTCTCACGCACTCAACCCTATCATGCATAACATCTGGGCGTCTAACACCATCCCCACTGACTGGAAAGAGGAAATCATAATCACTATTCCAAAAAAAGGCGATCTCAGCCAATGTAAAAATTGGAGGGGCATAACCCTTCTCAACTCCATCCTGAAAATCCTAGCTCTTATCATCTTAAATAGAGTGTCAGGTGTACTCAACAGCCAGTTACGGCGTGAACAAAATGGGTTCAGACCAAACCGATCTTGCGTGGACCACATCAACACTTTACGCATAATTGTGGAGCAATCTGTCGAATGGAGATCGCCACTATTTCTCCTTTTCGTGGACTTCGAACGTGCGTTTGACACGGTTAACAGAGACGCAATATGGCGCTCTCTACAAAATTGCGGAGTTCCGGACAAGATCATCGAACTCATTAAGGCCCTATATAAAGACGCGAACCTTAGTGTGCGTTATAAAGGTAAAAATAGTGCCAACTTTAATATAAACAGAGCCGTTAAGCAGGGGTGCGTTCTGTCACCACTGTTGTTTATAGTGGTATTGGATGATGTCCTTAGGCGTACTAATACGGATACGGAAGAAGGGTTGCAGTGGAGATTAAACCAAAAGCTCAGCGATTTGTACTACGCTGATGACATCTGCAAATACATCTCCACTCACTGTACTGACAAATGATACCTCCACCATCAACATTGAGGACGTTGACAGCTTCTGCTACATAACAAAATATGGGGCTGCAACATCTGATGTGGCAGCACGCATAAACAAAGCACGGTCTGCATTCCGGAATTTGGATCGAATTTGGCGTTCTCGTGTGATGTCGCTGCGCACAAAAATACGAATATTTAACACCAGCATAAAACCTGTTCTGTTGTATGGGTCTGAAACATGGTTGGTCTCAGAACAAATAACTCGACAACGTCAAACTTTTGTCAACAAATGTCTACGAAGAATCTGCCGTATTTTCCAGCCGACAACGATCATTTTTTTTTTTTATTTCTTCCTCTATATATTACAATCTATAACAATAATATTAAGTAATATTTTGTGCAGGTTTGGATTGAATATGCTCTTTTTGCCAATGCCAAAAGAACTTCTTTTATTTATTTGTTTATTAAATTTTCTCTATTTATCCATCATTTTATTTATGTATATAATTAATTATTTATTTTGTTATTGTTATGTATTTATTTTTTTAAACCTTCCTGTAAGTTCTGCAGGGGTAATTCGCTTCAATCTTCTTGGAGTTGCACCCTCCGTGTCTGCTGCACTACGCAGTTCCAGGTTTTGATGACCTCTCAGTCGGTGTATGTGTTTGGTGCTGCATTTTGTGATTGTGTCCGTGATGGTTTCAATGTGTAGGTCACGGTGTATAACCTCGTTCGGGATATACCATTCAGCATTTGTAATTGTTCGTAGTATTCTTTACTGCATTCGTTGTATTAAATTTAAGTTCGATATGCTAGCTGTGCCCCATATCTCGATTCCATATTTCCAGATAGGTGCTATTATTGTCTTGTATATTATTAGTTTGTTGTAGAGAGATAGTCTAGATGCTCGTCCAAGTAGCCAGCTTAATTGTCGGTACTTATTTTTTGCATCGTTTCGCTTGTTAATGATGTGCTGCTTCCAAGTCAATTTTTCGTCTATGGTTATTCCAAGATATTTTGCAGCAGAGTGAGTTTTTATTTTTTTGCCCTTTATAGCAAGGCTGTATTTTGTCGATTTTCTGTTTGTATATACAACTTGTACAGTTTTGTCTTTATTTATCTCTATTCCCCATAAGTCACACCAAGCTACTACATTGTCCAATATATGTTGGATTGCATTTGTTGCATTTTTTTCGTCATTGTATGATGCCATTAAAACTGTGTCGTCTGCGAATGTTGCTATCATCGCATTGCTTTTCATTGGAATTGGTATATCTGCTGTGAATATTAAGTATAGTAGAGGTCCTAATACGCTGCCTTGTGGTACTCCAGCTATCATTGGTAGGATGTCTGAGCAATCCTCGTCATATTTTATATAGAATTATCGTTCGCTTATATAGCTCTTTAAAATGTCATAATAATTTGGTGGAAATATTCGCTTAAGTTTATATAGAAGTCCTTTGTGCCCCACCTTGTCGAATGCTTTTGCAATGTCCAAGTATACAGTTACGCAGTATTTTTTGTTGTCTATACTTTCAAGGATTTTGTTTACAACCCTGTGGACCTGTTGCACAGTTGAGTGTTGTCTTCTAAATCCAAACTGATGGCTGAGTATTAGATTTTTTGTTGTTAAGATTGGCTCTAATCTGTCCTGTACTATCCTTTGAAATACTTTCGATAGTATTGGCCATAGACTGATAAGTCGGTAAGAAGTTTTTTGGTGGCATCTTTTCCTGGCTTGCTGATGGCTGTTATGTGCAACTTTCCATATGCGAGAGAAATACTTAGTTTCTAGCATGCAGTTAAATATATTTCGGATATATATTATAGCTATATCAGGCATTTCTTTTAGCATTTTAATTTTTTTATTTTGTTTTTGATTTCTGCTACTGATGGCTTTTTTGTTTTGGATTGCGGGATATTTATTACATCGTCAAGATGAGTGGTTTGATTATCCATTTCGCTTGTAAATATTTCAAGGAAATGTTTGGCCAGTGTGTTGGCTTTGTCTTTACTCGTTTTCGCCCATGTACCGGTTTGTGGTTTGATAGGTGGTTTGTGTATTATTGCACCAGTGAGTTTTTTCGTAGCCTTCCAAAGAGAGTAATTTGTTGATGTGGTCGTTCCCAAGTTCAGCATATGTTTTTCTAGTTCCTTTTCTCTGTTTTTCTGAAGTAAAATTTTTAATTAATTTGTTGCTTTGTTTAGGTTGCGTTTATCTTCCGGATTCCTAGTGATTTGCCATGTTTTCCGGAGCTTCCTTTTCATGTCGCGACAGTCCATTTGCATTCCATATTGCCAAATTTATTTTATTTACTGCTTTCATCTATTTTGCATACAAGCATAGTTACTACGTTCATCATACTGGTCATTTGATTTATTAGTTGTTTCATCATTGTTTTTAATTCGGATAGATCGTCATTGTTTGATATTATTTCATATGTGCTGTTGCCTTTTATTTGATTTGGCTCCTGTGATATTGTTTCCATTTGTGCAGCTTGAGCGTATGAAATACCAGAGATGATTTTCTGCCATTTATTTTTGTATTGTGATCATTGTACAACGATCATGAACGAAGACCTGTGGCGCCTCACCAATAGCGAGCCTATTGACACAGAGGTTAAAAGACGCAAGTGGAGCTGGATAGGGCACATTCTGCGTAGAGAAGACACTAACATTGCAAAGATGGCCTTTCAATGGAACCCACATGGTAGTCGGAAAGCAGGACACCCACGACAAACATGGGTACGCACTATCCACGCCGAAAGTCACCACAGAGCCACCTGGAACGAAATAAGACACCTGGCTGCTGATAGAAACTGTTGGAGAGCTTTTGTGCCGCCCTATGCTCCGACTAGGAGCGATATCTGACTCTTTTATAATTATGTCTTTTAGTTAACTTTGTTAGCATAAGTATAGTTTTATTGTGTCAAATGTCTCGGAATTAATAATAATATAATATATATATATATATATATATATATATATATATATATATATATATATATATATATATATATATATATATATATATATATATATATATATATATAATGTATGTAATGTAAAGAGAGGTATATCATGTACTGCGACCTAAAAGACCTATTGTACAACCCTCTGCTAATATAGGATAACCCTATAGAAACTCATTCATCTTTGTTATCCTTAGAAATACTAGAATATCAGCTGGATCTAGCTTTGCTATTTCATTACTTGGTATCAACTATGATCCCAGGCTTTTGTGTCTGCTGTGCATCAGTGCTCCACAGCTGCCTAATATGTGCTCTGGCGACTCGGTTTCGTCGTAGCAGAATCTGCACAATGAACTTGAAACGATTCCTAAGTTGCTTAGGTGTCCCTTGAGCTTACACTGATCAGTCAAAAGCCCGGTCAGTATTCTTAAGCTGTTTTTGGACAAGTCAATGCAAAATTTGAATCTTTTGCAGTTGTAGTTGCCCAAAAGTAGTTTTGATTGTCTTAGCCCAATATGACTTGCAGTTCTTGTTCCCTAAGTACTTCTTGCCATACTCCTCTGCCTATACCACAGTAAGGTTCTGGGCCTATCATTGCCATGGGGTCCCCTTTTCTGGCAAGTTCGTCCGCTTGTTCATTGCCCCGGATACCCATGTGGCCAGGGACCCAGCAAATTTGTTGTACTTTCCCAACTGATTTAATTTCTTAATATATATATATATATATATATATATATATATATATATATATATATATATATATATATATATATATATATATATATATATATATATATATATATATATATATTGTTACGAAATTGCCCTCTTGACAATTTACTCTGTTACAAAATTGCCCTCCTGACAATTCCTCTAACTCTCTGTACTCGGACTCGTACCACTGGATTGTGTAGTAATCAAACAATCGCTGGTTAAATTAAAATAATTAGCTTTATTTAATTATTGCTATTTACACATTTAATATTAGGCTTAAAGTTTACTTAGTTATTATTTGCACTTTATTTAACAAACCATTAGTCACTTTATTTACTAATGAATTTCACCACTTTGTAAATCACAAATACTGCTGCTTCGATTAAAATGCCTGCTGTACACACTTTTACGATCTCTGATCTACTGTATTTCACTTTGAACAGTCTTGTCGCTTTTATAGTATTCGAATGGTTGGTGTAGAAACTTCCACGCTATTCTCGTATATTCTAGAAGCTTCTATCCTCTTCGACAGAAGTCGAGAATATTCTTTTTGATATTACCGACAGATGGTTCTTGAATAAGCTTTTATTCGAATAGTTCGCATCTTGACTCACAGGGGGCACTCATTCTCCAGATGGGATCCTAAAAATATGCTATCCCGTTTCACTGATATGCAATCACGTTTCACTGCCCTCCGCTTAATCTTGTTCGTCCCGAACAAGGATAGTATTGCAACCTTTATAAGGAGATAACCTCTCTAAATGAACGACTTTCATTTTGCTCCTGGCATTTCTCGCCAACTGGATACGGTATACTACATCGTTGAGCCGCTTTATCACCTTATAAGGGCCTTCCCAGTGTGTTTGCAGTTTTGGCGATAATCCCTTTTTCCTTTGCGGATTATGAAACATAACTAGCTGCCCTTCCTGAAATCCCTTGGAGTTTGCTCGTAGATCATATCTGGCTTTCATTTTATCACTCATCAGTTGTGTGCGCTTTCTGATGGTTCCATGAATTTCATTCAGCTGTCTTCGTTTGTCAGCTACATAACTGCTACATGAAACTTCCGTAGATGAGTAGGCACCGAATTTCAGATCTGCAGGCAATCTTATGTCACAACCGAAAATAGCCTTAGCTGGTGTTGTAGATGTTGTATCGTGAGTTGCCGATCGGTATGCCATTAAGAAGAGGGGTATGTGTTGGTCCCAATCTTTCTGGTTTCTGTCGACGACTTTCCTTAGGTGTTCCTCAAGCGTACGATTAAATCTTTCAACCATTCCATCGGATTGTGGGTGCAAAGGGGTTGTACGAGTTTTGCGTATGCCCATCAATTCACTCATTTCCCTGAATATTGTTGACTCGAAATTTCTGCCTTGATCCGAGTGCAACTCGAGGGGAGCTCCGAATCTGCAGACCCAATTATTGATAAATGCATCTGCAACGGTCTTAGCTTCTTGATCGGGAATGGGGTACACTTCTGGCCATTTACTAAAATAGTCGATTACGACGAGAACATATTTGTTGCCGGAATCACTAATTGGAAACGGACCTGCTATGTCCATTGCAATACGCTCAAATGGCGCTCCCATGTTGTATAAATGCATCTTCCCCTGACTGCGACGGCTCGGTCCCTTGGCAGCTGTACACTTTTCACAAGCACTAATCCAGTCAACTACCGATTGCTGGCAACCAACCCAATAAAATCGTGTTTTAATTTTCTCGACTGTTTTTGTTATTCCCAAATGCCCTCCGCTTGGCCCACTATGGTATTCCTTGAGAATTTCGCTTATTCTTGCCTTGGGTACCACAATCAAGTTCTTCGTGGTTTTTCCATCTTCGCTCTCCCACAGGCGGAATAGGCATCCATCTTGCAGCTTTAAGCTATTCCATTGAGCCCAATATGCTTTAGTTATGGGGCTTTCAGTCGAGATTACGTTCCAATCAGGCCGTTTTCCTTCATTCTTACTTGATACGATTTTTGCCAAATCTGGGTCATTTCGTTGTTCTTCTTTTATCTTTTCCGCTGTCCATTCATCGTCTGGTAAAACAGCCATTAAGCGCACATCGACTACTCCTTCTTTCCCTTCAGCTTTAGAACAGTGCTTACATTCCATACTGCAAGGACGTCGTGATAGTGCATCAGCATTCCCGTGGTTTCCGCCTCTGCGATGTTCTATTGTGAAATCGTAGCTTTGGAGTCTCTCAATCCATCTCGCAACCTGACCTTCGGGATTTTTGAACTGTAATAGCCAGCGCAGAGCAGCGTGATCCGTTCTCAACAAGAACTTTTGTCCATACAAGTACTTGTTAAAGTGCTTCACGCACTGCATAACCGCCAAAAGTTCTCTCCGTGTTACACAGTAATTTCGCTCTGGCTTTGATAAGATCTTGCTGAAGTAGGCTATTACTCTTTCATGTCCGTCAATAACTTGCGACAGGACACCTCCAATCCCGAATCCACTTGCATCTGTATCCAAAATAAATTTTGCGCCAGGTATTGGATACGCAAGGATCGGAGCTGTACACAATAGCTCTTTCAATCTGTTGAATGCCTTCTCTTGTTCGCTTTTCCACTCAAAAGGACAATTTTTCCTCGTTAATGCATGCAGACTACCAGCCACGTCTGCAAAGCCTGGAACAAAGCGTCTGTAATAGGTGCAAAGACCCAAGAAGCTGCGTAGCTCATGCAGACTAGTTGGTCTTGGCCACTCCCTTACTGAGTCTATCTTATCTGGATCTGTGTGTACTCCTTCAGGTGTGACTTTATGTCCAAGGTACTTGACTTCTTTCTTGAAGAACGAGCATTTCTTTGCGCTCAGCTTCAACCCTGAAGCTCCTAATCGCATCAATACTTCTTCCAAATTCTTCAAGTGGTCCTCGAAGTCCTTTCCCATAACGATGATGTCATCTAAGTACACCAGACACGTTTTCCAGTGGAGGCCCTTTAGCACATGTTCCATTAGGCGTTCAAATGTAGCTGGAGCATTACACAGTCCGAATGGCATTACCAAAAATTGCCATAGTCCATCACCGGCGCTGAATGCTGTCTTTTCCTTGTCTTGGTCGTCTACTGCCACTTGCCAATATCCGCTTTGTAAATCCAGCGTTGAGAACCAATTTGAACCAGAAAGTGTGTCCAACGTATCGTCGATTCGAGGTAATGGATAACTATCTTTCTTCGTTACCTCATTTAGTTTACGATAATCTACACAGAAACGTGTGGAGCCATCCTTCTTCTTGACTAATACCACTGGAGAACTCCAGGGGCTCGCTGATGGCTCTATGACGTTGTTCTGATGCATTTCCTTCAGCAATACATTCACCTCTTCTCTCTTTGCCAGAGGTACTCTTCTTGACGCTTGACGAATGGGTTTGGCATCACCAGTGTTGATTGTGTGTTTCACCATCTTTGTTCTGCCTTCGTTTTTACCCTTTTCAGCAAATACTGACCAATGTCTTGCCAAAAGTTGGCTGGCAGTCCTCCTCTGCTCTGTGGATAAGTCTTTGCTCCATTCTTTCGTAAGATCGTCGAGTACCTTTTTATCATCTGGTATCTTCATTTTTGTGTCTCGCGGCTGGCTTTCACAGTTTACAATTGCCGAAATTGCCCGGCAATTTCCAATTATCTGTCCTTTCTCTATGGTTTTAGCGGAATTTGCAAGATTGACCACTCTTACTGGCACTATTCTGTTCTGCTGTTCTTCTACGAGGGTTTTTCCAATTATGATGTCATCCAGTGCGAATTTTTCATCAGTCTCCACAACCCACAACTTGTTCTTCTCCACATCTCCGTCCATTTTGGCCCATATGACTGCCTCTGACTTTGCTGGGATTTTTGTCCGCCGCGATACAATGGCTTGTCGGATACCTCCATACTTATCCTCACCAACGGATAACGGTATTTCGGTGTTCGCATACTTCAACGTTCGGCATTTCAAATCTAGGGTGAATCCATTCCGAATCATAAAATCCACACCTAAGATTAATTCGTCCACAATATCCGCAACTACAAACTCGTGCGTCACTGTTGTGGTGCCGATAGTTATTTTCCGTGTAACTTTTCCCAGTACCGGTGCATCATCTCCAGTTGCCGTACGCAATCTTATTCCCTGAAGCGGTTCGATTCCCCGAACGAGATCCCTTCTAATTATGGAATGTGATGCACCCGTATCCAATGTTACCACGATTTTTCTTCCATTTACTACGCTGTCGACAGTTAGGCTGTTGATTTTCCGTGCCATCTGAGAAATGAAGATTCTGGGGCTACATGTTGTGGGAGTCAGATCAAGCCCCTCGAGACTGACTCCATCTAGTTTGTCGACGGCTTTTCAACATTTTCTGATTCCCTATTTTGGAATCTGACTTGCTTTGGAGGTCTTACCGGTGAGCGTGATCTAGAACGTTTCCGTCTCGATTGGCAATTACGGGCCATGTGTCCGACCTCTCCGCAGGTGAAACATTTGCCCGTGAAACTTTGGCCGCTTTCGACTTGTACCTGACGGGCTCTGTATACTGGCTGGCACACCAAGGCTGCTGTCTCTGAAGTTAAAGCGCTAGCTACTGTCTCCATATATGTAGCTTTCGGATTAGTTATTGCAGAACGCTTTATCTCCGCATCGCGAATGCCATATACGAAGGTGTCCATCATACACCTCTCAGTGATCTCTCCTGGGTAGGCAAGATGAGCCAACCGCTCCACTTCCGCCGCAAACTGTTGAAGAGACTCACCACTCTTTTGTACCCGTGTTCGTAGCTCTACTTGGTACATCTGCTTCCGGTGTTCACTACCATACTTGCGCTGAACGGCATTCATCAAGCTTTCATAGCAGTCTCGCTCACTTTCTGAGATAGTTTGAAGCACATCAGCGGCAGCACCTTTCAATGAAACTGTTAATGCAGCCACTTTTTCGCGAGCACTCCAACCATTTGTGCTAGCGGTAGTCTCAAACTGCATTCTGAAGACGCTAAATGTCGTGGTTCCATCATAGGTAGGAGGCTTCAGTTTTATTGAGGATAAAGCTGGCACAGGCAATGCACCTTCCTGTAGTAGGTGAATTCTTTGCTCTATTTGTTGCTTAAATTCGTTTTGCTTTTGCTCGTTCGCAATGAATTTTTGTTCTACACATTTTTCGAACGATTCCTGCCGTGTCTGAATATCACAAACCTTCCTGTCTACCATTTCGGACATTTCTTTCATCTGCTGTGAGTTTTGTTCCGCTAATAGAGCGAGTCGTATTTCACTCTGATGTAATTGCTCTTTGACTTCCTCCTTGACAGCTTGAGCATTTTGTTGTAACTGTTCCTTTACAGCTTGAGCATTTTGTTGTAATTGCTGCTGCATCCTCTCATCTCGCAACTGCATCTTCTCATCGGCTGCTTGAGAATTTTGTTGTAACTGCTGCTGCATCTTCTCATCTCTCTGCTGCATTCTCTCTTCGGCTGCTTGAGATCTTTGATGTAACTGCTGCATATCCTGTTTAAAGGATTGCATTATCCCGATAAGTGCGCTCATGTCAAAGTTACCCGTGTTAGTTTCTTGCGGTGTTTCTTCGTGTCGAGATGTCGTTGCCTCTTCACATTGGAATTCATGCTCATCGACATCTATACCCTGCTCCTCTAAAGCGCTTCTTAATCGCACCTGCAGCTCCGCTTTAAGCCCTTGTGTTTGCAAATTTAAACGCTCAAGCTCCTTCTTGAGCTGCTCCAATCTCAGTTTTTCAAATTTAACCATTGTTTATCACAGATACACAATCCCACTTCTGACACCAAATGTTACGAAATTGCCCTCTTGACAATTTACTCTGTTACAAAATTGCCCTCCTGACAATTCCTCTAACTCTCTGTACTCGGACTCGTACCACTGGATTGTGTAGTAATCAAACAATCGCTGGTTAAATTAAAATAATTAGCTTTATTTAATTATTGCTATTTACACATTTAATATTAGGCTTAAAGTTTACTTAGTTATTATTTGCACTTTATTTAACAAACCATTAGTCACTTTATTTACTAATGAATTTCACCACTTTGTAAATCACAAATACTGCTGCTTCGATTAAAATGCCTGCTGTACACACTTTTACGATCTCTGATCTACTGTATTTCACTTTGAACAGTCTTGTCGCTTTTATAGTATTCGAATGGTTGGTGTAGAAACTTCCACGCTATTCTCGTATATTCTAGAAGCTTCTATCCTCTTCGACAGAAGTCGAGAATATTCTTTTTGATATTACCGACAGATGGTTCTTGAATAAGCTTTTATTCGAATAGTTCGCATCTTGACTCACAGGGGGCACTCATTCTCCAGATGGGATCCTAAAAATATGCTATCCCGTTTCACTGATATGCAATCACGTTTCAATATATATGCATCTACATATACATTAACATATACATATAAATATACTTATACGTATACATATACAAAAACATCTACCTAAACATGTCATATAAATATACTTATACATATGCATATACTTATAAATATACATATACATATAAATATACCTATAAATATATATATATATATATATATATATATATATATATATATATATATATATATATATATATATATATATATATATATATATATATACATATGCATATAAATATACATATACATATAAATATATATATATATATATATATATATATATATATATATATATATATATATATATATATAAATATATATATGTATTTATATGCATATGTATATGTATATGTATTTGTATAAGTATTTGTATGTATATGTATATGTATACTGTTCAAAAGGTATCGTGAATTTTGAATTTTCGCGTGCTGCGGATGTTCGATTTTCGATATTTTTGTGGCGTTATGTTGGTACTCATGTTCCTCACTTTTGTTGACAATTTCAAAGTTCGGAATACTTCCGCCCACTTTATGTTGTTTTTCATCCATTTTTCGGGATAGACAAAAATCGAAGACAAGCTAAAACACGTCCACGCACAATAGCTGTCAAAAACTGACTGCACTTTCAAAATGGCCGAGATTCTCGACATAAGTGAGGTACATGAGTACCAACATAACGCCACAAAAAGATCGAAAATCGAACATCCATAGTCCGCGAAATTTCAAAATTCGCGATACTTTTTGAACAGTACAAATACTTATACAAATACATATACATATACATATACATATGCATATAAATACACATATACATATGCATATTCATATACATATACAAATACATATACATGCAAATAGATATACATATTAAAACACATATACATATAAAAACACATATACGAGTACATATACATATACAAATGCATATTCGCATTTTTATACAAATACATATATATATACTGCCAATGAGCCTATTTGTTCGATCCCTGTCGTCACTCCATTGCTGGGTAGCGACAATGAGAGTATGCGCGCCAGAACTACCAGAAGCAGCCGCATCTCCACTTCCGAATACATCTCTTCAATCTCCGAAGAGGAAGAGTTGAACACCACCGTTACCAACCTCAAGACTATGCTGAAGGTACTACAAATTAACCTTCAGCATTCGAAACCTGCCTCGGCAGCCCTGCTTCTCCGACTTTCAGATATAGTGGAGGAGCTCATTCCCGTCCAATAAACTTAGGTCGTAAATGACCGGGTTTCAATGCATACGGATATCGTATGGCAAATATCGAGGATCAAGTTAAATCGAGATCCTGAATTCTGGTAAACAACAGCGTTAATTCTCTTTTACTCCCTAGATTCAGTGACAGAGACAATGTTGAAGTGGTCATTGAAATGGGTTCACGAACCTTCTGGATCTCCTCTACCTGCATGGATCATGCCTATGGCGAGTCTCCGCCACCAGATATATTAATGCAAATATTTGCGGTAGCGCACCAGAAACAGATTGAGTAATCATCGGTGGCGATGACAATACTCAACACGAAATATGGGGCAGCTCCGGCACAAATGATTGAGGTGAGTGTCTTTTTGACTTTATCCTTTCAAATAACTTTGTTATTGCTAACCGGGGAACTGAGCCGACCTTTCTTACATCCATCAGGAAGGAAGTGCTTGACATCACCGTCGTCAGCGATAACTACTCCAACATGATAAGCTGTTGGTTCGTCTCCCAGGGATGCTCCTTTTAGGAGCACTGCAATATCACCTTTGACATTGACTCGAAGGAGACTACAGACAATACAGGATCTCTTAAACCAGTCAATAAGAAAATATGAACTGGCTTCTTTTTCGGCTCAAACTGGAGTCATGCTTAGCAACGACTCCCCCCATTATCCACCACTGTCCCGACATTGATCGGGCGGTCGATGATCTGACCGCATCACTCCCGCACCACGGGGCAAACCTAAACCTCCGTGGTGGAACTCGGAAATTGCAAGTCTTCGCAAAACTTGTAGAATGCTTTTCAACAGGGCTAAAGTTACAGCTGATTGGGCCCCTTTCAAAAATAAACAAAAAGAGTTGAAATACGCCATTAGGTGAGGGAAACGAGTGTCATGGAGGGAATTTTGCGAAAGCATTGAATCGACGTCCGAGGCTAGCCGTCTTCGAAAAATTCTCCTCTAACAAAGCCCTTGACTGTATCCAAAAACCAGATGGCAGCTGGACTCACTCAAGCGCCGAAAGCCTTGATATCCTACTAGATACCCACTTCTCAGGGAGTTTAGCCTTAGCGGAACAAGCACTCTACCAGGTGGATGAGGTTTCCCATGATAGCCTCCCTATATTCCAAGTGACAAAGAGTCACCTTGAGTGGTCCATACAAACCTTTAAGCCATACAAGTCCCCGGGCCGGATAACATCATCCCGATATCCAAAATGGGCAAGAGATTATCCTTCCATGGCTGCTACAAATATATAATGCAAGCCTCAGATTGCAATATATTCCCTTACTCTGGCGCACGGCTCGGGTCGTCTTCACCCCGAAAGTGGGGAAGGCCTCACACACCAAACTTAAAGATTACAGACACATAAGTCTAACATCCTTTCTTCTTAAGATTTTAGAAAGAGCTCTGGACCTACATGTCAGGACATCGATCAACCCTTCTCTTCTCTCTGTATCTCAACATGCCTACTCTTAATGCAAATCAGTTGAAACAGCACATCTCTCATTTCTCAAGTTGACAAATGCTTGGAGTTCAAGGAATTCACACTTCCATATTTCTGGACATCGAGGGAGCATTCAACAATGTATGCCCCAACGCTGTCATCTCCGCACTCTATAATCTTAACCTGAATTCAGGTCTTCTTAGATTTATAGAGCTTCTAGTAAAATCTAGAACCATCACTTCCACGATCGGCAGTGCCCAATCAAGGAGGGTGGTTAACAGGGGCACGCCACAAGGGGGTGTTTTATCACCCCTCCTCTGGAACCTGGTAGTTAACACACTACTGGTGAGAATGGAATCTACTGGATGTAAAGTGATAGCCTATGCGGACGACATAGCAATCGCAGCATCCGGCAAATTCCCCCAAACACTTTCCGAAAAACTTACATATTCACGTTCTATTGTGTCGAACTGGTGTAGGGAATTCGAACTTGGGGTTAACCCATCCAAACCCGAGACTATGCTTTTCACTAAGAAGTACAAAATTCCGAGGTTTACAATGTATAGTCTAAACGGCACTCCGCTCTCTTAGAGCACACTCGTTAAATACATAGGCCTGATTCTCGAAACAAAGCTCAATTGGAAAGCCAATCTAGTTGCGAGGGAACGTAAAGCAATATGCGCTATACTCGTATACTGCTGTAGAAGAGCAGTTGGAGCATGATGGGGAATTTGTCCTCGAGTCGCGCTCTGGCTCTACACGGTCATCGTCTAACCCAACCTGTTATACGGGTAGGTCTTCTGGTGGCAAGCTCTCGAAAAAGCCACACCCTGCTAGAGGTAACCGGGCAACTGAACAGAACTTGGTGGATCTAGACTGTGGAGTCCATAAATATATCCCCTACTCCAGGGTGTCATGCGACCCGTGCCCGTTGGTTGGTGGGCAGCCAGGGGTAACCGGCTGTCTGAATACGTTGCCTCACTGATACCTGGTCGACTCAGTGAGTATAGTGACCTCTACGTGTTAGGGGGGTTACCCCTACACTAGACAAACAAACACTAAACTAAATAGCGGGAAATTATACCGCATCACAACTGCCCATTTTTTAAGCAATCATAGCGGCATTCTCATAACGGAAGCATTGCGCACCGGTAGCACTATGATCACTAAAGCTTGGATAATCGACGTGCTTTACTAAATAGGTATCTAAGACATGGGAGTAACGAATACCTTTGTCAGTTTCGTTCTTTACATCTGAAAGAAGGTAATTTCATGATGTATCAAGGTTGGCGATGTGGTTCTTGTTGGCGATGATAATCAGGTAAGGTTATTATTGACGTCTGGCGGTTATCCTATCCACTTACGCAAGAAGAGATGGATACATTGGAGCTTGCGACATGAGACTAAAGAATCAAATGATTTTAAAGAAGCCAGTGCAACTACAGTTAGGCACTTAGGCTATCATCAAATATTGCGGGGCCGAGGATATTTAAAATAAAATCTCTTTGGCTGTAATTTAAATATATTTTTCTTCTCTCTCTCTCTCTCTCTTTCGTTAATTATGTTAGACTGAATATTTAACTTGTAATAGTTTAAGTTAAAGTTAATTGTTAAAAACTACAGAATGGAAAAGTAACGAGCCGGAGTTGTTAGTTACATAATATTAGACTATTTCAGAATAATTTTCAATAGTAATAAACAAGCAATTACAATAAAAACATCATTACTAAAAATAGGTAAGATTCTGTTTCGGTAAGGCATATTACTTATATATACAATGCTGTACTCAGACTGGGATATTATCTGAAAGTTTACAAGACCTCGAAAATCACCGTGATACCTAAACCTGGCAAAGATCCAACGCTGCTATCATCTTATAGGTCTATTAGTTGTATACAAACGCTCTATAAGTTATTTGAGCAACTGTTAATGGAAAGTTCCAACCATATTTCGGTACTTATAATGTAGTCCCACAAAATCTACTTGTCATTCAAGAAAGGTATGGACGGTTGAGCAGGTACACAGAATTGTATCAGAAATGCGGTATGTTTTAAAGAGTAAAAAAAACTTCAAAGCGTAGCTCAGGTAATTGACAAGGTATGGCAAGAGGGACTATTATGTATCGTAAAATAAAAAACTACTACCTAAAAGCGTTCACCAACTCATTAAATCATTCAGTGTATTTAGGGTAAAATACGAAAGTTTCACATCTTGTGACTATAATAATGGACTATCATTGGGAAGCACACTAGATCCCGTATTGTATCGAAAGGTGTGAGAAACATTTTGTAAATAGTGACTTTATAAATAATGCGGAAGCCGCCACAATTGGAGTATATAGCAGGCTATATTATTCGAAGACTTAAGCTTAACGAACATGAATTTGAAGGCAGTAATTGGGCATGGGTGGACCAAGTCTCAAAAGGAGGTCTTAAAAAGACTTCAGAAATGTTTTTATGTCTCATCAAATCATTAGAGATAATTTTTATAGAGTTCAACAGAAATAAAAATGTGCACTGCAAGAATTTCCGTGAAAAGTTAATGGAATTAAGCACTGAAGTTAATTTACCAAATGCGGTAAACAACATTTATTTTTTAATGTCGAATGTTTAGGCAATAGTTAATTATTAAAAATATTATTTTAAGTTGTATTAGTTGTTATATGTGTGTATGTATAACTTTGTAAATAATAATCAAAGGAAAAAGCAAAAAAAGGGCATTTGAGTTTTTACTTATTACGACAAAAATTGCAAAACCCGAAAATAGCGGCCAAAATTTACAAAAGAAGCAACATTGTTTATTCATTTTGACACTTATTATGACGGTGAGAGAATGACATTTGGAGAGCGGTCTTCTATTAATAATACCTGGTAAATGTATTTTGGTTGTTGAGCAATTCTTCCCCTATCTGTGATTTTATCGACAATTTGACTGATACGTATAGATTTTTGATGCGAGTAATATTTTTCCGAGTGGTACTCCGCTGATGTTTATAATGTTCTAGCGGCGTAATAATGAGCGAAAATAACAATAGAAAGAATATAAGCGAAAAACAGAGGAGTGATAATCAGAGCAGTGAAACACTGCTGCATATTGCGACAACTAAAATGCGAGAGCGAAAATGAGGTTAATTTTCCAAGCAAACTTGGAAGTGAAGAAGAGAAGAATCCTCGAGACGACAGTCATAAACGACAAAGTGATGCAAGTGTATCGTAAATTGGGAGCGCAGGCACACGAAAAAGAAAATGCGCCGACATTCTGCTTTGCTGCAAGCGACGATGGTTTTGCGTTGCGAGAAGAGTCGGTTTCGAAATAAATTAAATTTGTGATATCATAAAGTTACGATCACAGCAAGTAGTTTCTGAAAAATTAGGTTGACCTTTATGGGGTTATGCGTTTTCAAAAATTAGACAATCCAAATGCGTTTAAATATTTATTACTAAATGCACAATTTGATAAATGTATACTCCCTGTTGAGACAGCATGTAAATATATTCAGGAACAATGGTGACTACGATAGCTGAGACGCTGATGACAGCGTGAAGTTAAGTTAGTTCTCACCCGAAATTATGAGATTTATGAAAACAACTTTTACCGCGCTAACTACGGTTAGTGAGAAATCACGTTTTTTGGTTCTATGAATATTGGAATACAATTATTTTCCTCGGGCACCAAAATGTATAATAAGAACCGTATTTTTTTATTTTCGCAGGAATTAAAATTTATAATTATTGAATTTTTTAATCCCGCTGATACAAGGGGCGAGCAAAAGCACGGTGCAAAGTAATTAAATAGAAACACAAATTTGTAACGGCCGTATCGATAAACGAGATGATGTATGAACGATTATGAGAATGCAGCAAGCAAGAGAGCGAGCAAATTTATTGTTCAACTTTATATACATTTTGTGAGCTTATAGCACGTGAGCTTATATACAGTCATTTTATAAACTTCATGAAAGTGCTTAGTTATATGAATATTAAGAAAACTAAGTTAAGGCCTAAGTATAGAAAAAGTGTTACGAACTGTAATTAACTAATATTTAGGGTATACCAAACAATATTTAATAATAATATTTTTAAACTTCATTATTTAATATACAAATTGTACGTTGACCGACCAATTATTATGTTGCCGATTTTGTCCCCAATTATTTGGATTCCATTCGAGTTGTAATCTTTAAGCTCTGCCGGAAGCTGTGTTGAGGTTATTCTCGGGTCCTTCTTAACTTTATTTACATTGCGGCATTCACGGCCAGTTAGTGCTCACGGACGACTTGTACGATTTGCTCTTTCAAAGCTTATCCCTGCATTGAAGCGATTTACAATACTTCGAATTCTGAATCAACTTCTATCCATAATTTCTTATGGATTTATTTCTTAACTTTTTGCAAGTCATATTGGGCTAAGACAATCAAAACTACTTTTGGGTAACTACAACTGCAAAGATTCAAATTTTGCATTGACTTGCCCAAAAACAGCTAAAGAATACTTACCGGGCTTTTGACTGGTCAGTGTAAGCTCAAGGGACACCTAAGCAACTTAGGAATCGTTTCAAGTTCATTGTGCAGATTCTGCAACGACGAAACCGAGTCGCCAGAGCACATATTAGGCAGCTGTGGAGCACTGATGCACAGCAGATACAAAATCCTGGGATCATATTTGATACCAGGTAATGAAATAGCAAAGCTAGAGCCAGCTGATATCCTAGTATTTCTAAGGATAACAAAGATGAATGAGTTTCTATAGGGTTATCCTATATTAGCAGAGGGTTGTACAATAGGTCTTTTAGGTCGCAGTACATGACATACCTCCCTTTACATTACATTACATATGAGTGGCCTTGATTTACGCAAATGAAGGATCATTTTTCGTTGTGATTCTGATGTTTCCTTAAGTTTGGAGCCATTCTTCAAATTGTCAAAGTAAAGTGAAATTTTAAGACCACTTAAAGACAATGTGTGCACAAAACAAATTATTTTGCCAACTGACAAATTTCATTCACACAAAAACCTGTAAAAAACACTAGTAGGCGAAAGAAAGCTATAAAGTCGATTAAACGCGCAGTAGTGAGGGGATTGGCAAGAATAGAGAGCGGAAAATATAAAAAAAAACATTCCACAATCGGTATTTTAAACAAAGACACCGAGCAAATTTAACTCACAGGATTTTATATTAATAATTTTTGTATACGACCCCTGAAAGTTGCTGAGTTTTTCCCTCGGCAATGGAAAGTGCGTTGCAGGACTAAATAATATCCAAGGATAATCCAAGTGCAGGACTAAATAATATCCAAGGATAATCCAAGGACTTGTTGCGAATAAGGACTAAATAATATCCAAGGATAGTCCAAGTGCAGGACTAAATAATATCCAAGGATAATCCAAGGACTTGTTGCGATTAAGGACTTTCAAGGACCCACGAAGAACTTCAAGGATCCTTGAGGTTTCTGGTATAAATACGAGTATACGATACCTGGTTATCCGGCGAGCTTACCCCGGCGGAAAATTGAGTCGTTACAGTGGCGCCCGAGCAGAGACCAATAAAAAAAAACAGAAGTTCAACGCATCGGACTTTCAAAGGAAATTCAACGCATAGAACTCCTACGTAATAAATCCAAAAAGTGCCAGAGAACTACGTCGATCTACGCAGTCACACAGAGGAATGCCGATTTAGCAGCTGCTGACAACACACACGCACACCCATTGTCTTCATCATCATCTAAGTGAAGCACAGGATGGTGAAAACAAGCTGGCTGTACTCGCTACGCAAGGAGTAGCTGGTGCTTTTCTGTGCGGAATTCGATGTAGAAGCTACAGGTACCATGCAAGAACTCCGTAAGCGACTCTCAGAGTTCTTCACGGAGACAGAATTGACTCAAGAACAACAAAACCGTTTAGAGAAGCTAAAATCCAGGTACGTCAGGAGTACCTCACCCAAGCTGGCTACGCCCATACGCTGAGCGTGGACAGGCCAGGTCATATATTCACAGGTGAAATACCAGCGGCATGGGAGGCAGAGTTTCGGAGGACCTCACTTAATCGCGCTGTGCCACCAACGGCCGTGGAACAGCCACGCCATGTAGCCGCACCACGCGCCGTTATCATTGATCATGTAAGGAAATGGTCCATTAAGTATGATGGTGGCCGTGACCCCCTGGCGTTTCTGGAACGAGTGGAGGAGCTGTCGGAAGTGTACGGGCTCGACAAGAATCTACTCCCGCGTACCATGCCAGAATTATTGAAAGAGCGTGCGTTGTTATGGTACAGAAACAACAACAGATCGTGGAGCAACTGGGACTCGCTCAGGAAAGTCTTCTTCAAATTCTTTCTACCAGCGAGGTACTTTGAAAAACTCGATGACGAGATTCGCCAGCGAGGACAAAAGCCCCGGGAACCATTCAAACTATATGTGGTAGAAGTCCAGGACCTCATGCGACACGCTGGGTATTCAGAAGAACAGAAGCTAGAACGAATATTTAAGAACAGTCTGGAGGAGTACCAATAGTGCGTACGCCGAAAAGACTTTACGACGCTGGAGGAACTAGTGAGCATGGCGGAAGATTTGGATGGCATACGGAGTGACCATGATGTACCCAGAACACCCACGCCACAACCCAAAACACATATGCCACAACCAAGAGCACCTACACTACAATCAAGAGGACTTATTCCACAAATCAGAATCGAGCATACCACACAAAGGGAGACTCGGAGTCGGCAGGACCTGCCAACGACCGATACCAATGCTAACACCATGATAGACGTACGCACTGCCTGTCGGCGTTGCGGTCAGAATGGACACGTCTCGCGCTACTGCCGTAATGCACAGATTCTATTCTGTTGGGACTGTGGCAAGCTGGGAACCAGGATTGTTGAGTGCTGCAGAGCCCAAACGGCAAGGCTGTCGTCAGGAACGAGGCCCGACACAGCCCACAAGCATCCGGCCTCACCAACAATAAGTGCGTTGCGCTGCGATGGGCAGCGCATCTGTACCACTGTCTCCATTGGCACCTACACCACCAACGCCACCATCGATACAGGAGCCACTCGAAGTTTCATCAGCAAAAGCCTTAGCCGCCAGTTACATGCAACCACTGGTAAGTTAACATCTACACACATACGTGCACGTATGGCCGACGGACGCACCCGAGAGGTCACGGAGGTGCTTCAAGTAAACATACAATTAGGGGGGCGAAACTGCGACCTCGAGCTACTCACAATGCCGGACGCCACAGACGACCTCCTTCTGGGACTCGATTTCATGTCGACAAAGGGAACAAAAATCGAATGCGGTGACCAAGATATCATGCTAGGACCTCAGGTTGGGGGCGTACAAAACAGCGACTTTACAGAGTGCACGACCATCCAAGAAGAGGCCATCACGGAGAAAGAGACTATCGAAGCATTTCTGAAGACCGAGCTAGATAAATTTTGAAGACAAACCTGGAGTAGCCAACATTACAACACACAAAATTGTGATGCGCGATGACAGGCCAATAAAGCAACGTTATTACCCCAGGAACCCCGCACAGGAGGAAGTAATCAACGCCGAAGTAGACGAACTATTGAAAAAGGGATGTATAGAGCCTTCACATAGTCCACATAGTGCACCAATTGTCCTCGTGCACAAGAAAGATGGGACGTGGAGATTATGCATAGATGACAGACAACTGAATGCCAGATCTATACCCGATGCATATCCGTTGCCCAGAATACAGCACATACTGGACCGCTTACGGGAGGCGAAATACATCAGCAGCCTCGATCTGAAGAATGGGTACTGGCAGATACCCATGGATGACCACAGCAAAGAGTATACCGCATTCACGGTGCCAGGCCGCAGACTCTTCCAATGGAAGGTAATGCCATTCGGGCATTCAGCACCTGCGACCTATCAACGAGCGTTAGACCAGGTAATAGCAGACTGAGCACGGATAGCCAACCGATATTACTGGCCGGGGCTATTCCGCGATACAAGTCAATACGTGCGTCAGTGCTCCTCCTGCCAACGATATAAAAGCAGCCACCAACAACCAGCTGGGAAAATGTTGAGCCACATCCCCACTGAGCCTTGGTCTCTTTTGTGCGCCGACTCTGTCGGACCTTTACCCCGTTCCACACATGGTAACACCATGCTAGTCGTGTTCTTCGATAAATTCTCCAAATGGACCGAGATGGCCGCCCTCCGAAAAGCCACCACCGAGACACTGCAACGGGCTTTCTGGGAACTCATCCCGTCTCGTTTTGGAGTACCCAAAATCCTAGTGACGGACAATGGGTCTCAATTCAGTAGTCGAGCGTTCCGCCGGTTTACCGAGGGCTATGGCGTCAAACACCAGTTCACGGCGCCCTACACTCCGCAGGAAAATGCGGTGGAACGCACCAATCGCACCATCAAGACTATGGTGGCCCAATTTGCGAGTCAACGGCAGCAGAAGAGGGACGACTTGCTTCCCGAATTGACTCTTGCCATTAATACTAGTGTATCGGAAACAACGGGAAACAGTCCGGCTTATCTGGTACTGGGGCGCGAACCGCGACTACCGAAGGCGCTGTACGATGAGACAACGTTGGGTACAGGGCTAACCCCACAGACTGCTAACGAACGAGTAGATCAACTACAAGAAGCTTATCGCATCGTGAGGCAAAACTTGGAACGAGCAACATAGGATCAAAGAAGATATTATAATCTGCGACGCCGAATGTGGAAACCAGAAGTCGGACAATTGGTGTTAGTAAGACAGCACTATTTTTCCAAGGCCACCGACCACTTCACCGCCAAGTTGGCCCCACGTTACGATGGACCGTATCGTGTAGACACCTTCACCTCCCCAGTTATTGTCCAGATGAAAAGGGAGGGAAGCAAGGAGACGAAGACAGCCCATATCAGCGAATTGAAACCCTACTACACCGTGTCTTTCCCACCGCAAAGTAAGGAAGGAGTGTGAAGATGAAATTTGCCAACTGACAAATTTCACTCACACAAAAACCTGTAAAAAACACTAGTAGGCGAAAGAAAGCTATAAAGTCGATTAAACGCGCAGTAGTGAGGGGATTGGCAAGAATAGAGAGCGGAAAATATAAAAAAAACACTCCACAATCGGTATTTTAAACAAAGACACCGAGCAAATTTAACTCACAGGACTTTATATTAATATTTTTTGTATACGACCCCTGAAAGTTGCTGAGTTTTTCCCTCAGCTCTGGAAAGTGCGTTGCAGGACTAATTAATATCCAAGGATAATCCAAGTGCAGGACTAAATAATATCCAAGGATAATCCAAGGACTTGTTGCGAATAAGGACTAAATAATATCCAAGGATAATCCAAGTGCAGGACTAAATAATATCCAAGGATAATCCAAGGACTTGTTGCGATTAAGGACTTTCAAGGACCCACGAAGAACTTCAAGGATCCTTGAGGTTTCTGGGTATAAATACGAGTATACGATACCTGGTTATCCGGCGAGCTTACCCCGGCGGAAAATTGAATCGTTACAAAGTCCAATATGAAGTGTTAGTTTTTCTTCAAGTGACGGGAGACCTGCCTCAGCTAATATGTTGGTAATTGGAGATGCGCGGAAAGCACCTAATGAAAATCTTATTGAGGAGTGGTATATAGATTTTCATTTTTTTTAATTTTTCCTTGATGTATAACCGTAGATACCAAAGGCATAATCAATCTTTGATAATATAGTATCTCTAGAATTGGTGTTAGGCTCTAATTTTAAGTTACTTAAGCACTTAATTATAATTATTCTATTGTTGAGTGATTTACATAAAGAGTCTATGTGTGATGTCCATAAGTATTTGTTGTTTAAAATTAGTCCGGGAATTTTTAGCTCTATTACATTTCCTAGTGTTATTGTATTTAAAATTATATTGAGGTTTCTACATTTAGTTTTCCTACATATATGAAGGTTTTTACATTTTTCTATTGATATTTTGGCTCCACTGCAGTTGCACACCGTATATTAGAGGTCAACAGCTGGTTGAGCTTGGATGAGAAAGTGACAGAGTCTTGAAATTGTCGAAAGATGTATAGACCATCAGCGTAAATGACGTGCTTAAAAAATTTGTGTTCTTTTATAACTAAGTTTAGTTTATTATAAACAATCAAAAATAGCACCACCGAGAGAAGTGATCCCTGGGGGATGCCAAATTGGTAAGTGGAAATAGTGCGTTTTTCAAGTATATGCGGCATTAGTTTTGCAAGAAATGCCTTTTAAAGAGTTTTGCAGGAGGCTAATCGGTCTATATGATGACGATTGGGAGAGGTCTTTTCCTGGTTTCGGGATCATTGAGATTACTGAAACTTTCCAGGCATTAGGAAAGTATCCTAAGCGCAATAAGCCATTAAATAGTGAAGTAAATAAGATGATGGCCATTTGGGGCAACTCCTTGATCATTTTTCCAGTAATGAGGTCGTGCCCTGGGGCTTTGTTAAGAGCAAGGTTACTAATTGCATTACTTACTTCTTTTGTTTTTAATTTAATAGGCGAAAATGTTGTATCTGGCGCGGGGATTAATATTAGGTTATTAGTATTGCGAGGTGGGTTGGGGTAAAACCATCTCTTAAGTGTTCTGCGAAAACAGCAGACTTTTCATCATCGGTTCTTGCCCAGTTTCCGTTTTTTGTACGAATGGGCGGAATTCCGCATGTAGGTGGTTTCATTTCTCTGACAGCTTTGCACAGAGAGGAGTTGGTGACGTCAGTCGGAGAAAGGTTTTGGAAATATTGGTCCAGACAACGATCTGATTCGAGACGCAAGGCTTTTCTCAAGTTTTCACTGGCAATATATAACTTCCGTTTTAGGAAAGGGGACCTGGATTTTTGCGATTTACGACGTATCCTCCTTTTTTCAGTAAGGAGAATATCGATTTGGGTTGAGGTTTGTGGGCGCCGGATGCTGTTGCAGTTGTTGTCACACTTGTGCGGAGAGTGGAGCACAGCTAATCTTAGGGTCGAGGTAAATTGTTCCAGAAATGTTTCAATGTCCTCATTAGTTTTGAGACGTCGGTTTGAGCTGAGATGACTACTGATGTGTTTTCCGTATTTCAGCCAGTTAGTTTTAATGGGTGTGGAATAGTAGGCAGGGCGTAACTTTTTGTTCAGATGTATTATAATAGGAGAGTGATCTGAAGAGAGGTCGTTAAGGTGTTCTACTTTGAGTTGCTCTCGTTTTAGGTTTCTAGCAACTCCAAAATCGATAAAGTCAGGGATCTTGCATGGGTCTGTCGGCCAATATGATGGTTGTCCTGAAGAGATAATATTAATCTTGGTGTCAGAAAGCATGAAGTTATATAATTGTTTTCCTTTTGGTGTTGTTAGCCGTGAGCCCCAGTAAGTGTGCTTGGCATTGTAGTCGCCAGCAGCTAGAAAACTTGTTCGAAGTGTGGAGAAGAAATCTTAGAACTGGTTACTTGTTATTTTAAATCTAGGTGGGCAGTACACAGCGGATATTGCTAAGTTCTCCTCCCTCCAGAGAAATTGATGTTGCTTATAGGCACTCCTTGTTGTATTCTTCCATAGCGAAGTGTTTTTTCTTTGTTTGATTAGGATTCCAGTGCCACCATGGGCTTTACCAGCGAGATGCTTTGTATCATAGAATTTATATCCCGGTATGTAAAAATTGTGTTTTTCGGTTAGATGGGTTTCGGATATAAGAAGTATGTCGGTTTCATTAGTGAGTAAAAATTTGTTGATATCTAACTTGTGCTGGCTTACACCGTTTGCATTCCATTCACAGATCTTAAGTACGGTCATTTCGGAGATAGCTACAGCTGCACGGACTGGTTTTGGATTCTCATCGTTTGTTGAATCATTGTGTAATGCATTATGTGAGCGTTGCTATCATTCCTTCAAAACTGTGTAGATTTGAACCAGTCCCGGACTGCTGATCCTTCCCTAACTTAAGTATCCCTGCATACGTCGTCCCTGTGTCGGGGTATGGCATTGACTTCTGTGGTTGTGCAATGGGCGGTATATTTGGACTAGGTTGAGTGCGCTTATTCTTTAACTGAGGGTCATTGTTCTTAATTTACTGGTAAACAGGGCTACCTCTGTAGTTGGCAATATGGTTACCACCAAAATTACTGCACTTTCTAGCAGCTCTATCAGTTTTAGTCTTCGTACATTCTGATGTGGGGTGTAAATCACCACAGGCAACACATACACTACGAAGACTGCAGGTGGACCTTGTGTGCCCAAATTCTTGGCAATTAGAACATTGAACTCGGCCGTTTCGTTTGAGTGGCTCCTCTACTGAAATTCTACAATGCATAAGATAGCGGAGATTATAAATACGATGTACTTCTCCTTTTTTAAGCTTTTGGGTTTCAGGCTCCAATTCTACGCGAAACAATGGCTGAGGGATTCTGTTGCGATTTATTATATTTATAATAGAGCGGGCAGCGAACCCTGCTTCATGTAGTGCTTCTTTGACATCAGCGGGTGGAATATCCAATTCAAGTCCCTTTATGACAATGGTAAGGCCTTTGCTACTTTTAAGCTGATAGGTGTAGTAGCTTTTTTATCAGTTTAGGTTAGTGAGGTTTATTATAATCACTCTGAAATTGCTCTCACTATGTATTTGGATTTTTGTTTCCTGGATATTTCCTTTAACAAGAGGGGTGACATGGAAATTTTTGGACCAATGAGCCGGGTAAGCTTTGCAACTAATTTACTGGAGTTAGGTTCTCGTAGGTAAATGGGAGGTGGTTTAAATACAATATAAGATTTGGGTGCATCTGCCTCCTCAGCACTTTGAAGTAGTGCGAAGCGATTATTACTAGAGAGTAGGCTCTCGCTAGTTTTGCTGATTTTTGCGATGTTAGTTTTGATTGCACTCGATTTTGGGCTACGCTTGCGCTTGTTTATAAGGATATACCTATCTAAACCAGGTTGTGAAGTTCCACTTTTCCCTGCTGGGTTGCTTGAAAAATGTTTGGTTGAGTGGTTTGCATTTTCAGTATTGAAAGTGCGCTCAGCCACTGTTGGCGATTTTGTTTTAGCACGATCGGACGAGTGAGAGAGAGACGTGAATGGGACCTGTTTGCACTCTTTAGTTGTAGACGGCGTTGGGCTGGATGTTAAACATTGAGCGCTCCAAGAGGGCGCATGCGCAGAGAGTGCTAGATACACTTTTGGACATTGTTTCAGGTTTTAGTGCGAACTTTCTGTACTTGTACTTGCATTGTTAAGTGCAGTCGCAATTGTACGCAGTTGAATGCCGTAGGTCCAGATGAGTTTAATTACCAATTTATATAGGAGAATTTTATTTTCCATGCTCAAACTTGACCTGCTGTTAAGGAGCCAAAATATACTGTCGTAGTTTTGAGCTTTAGTTGTAGCCTTTTGGCTTCGATGTGCTTTCGCCAGCTGAGACGTCTCTCCGAATATATTTCCCTTTCACTGCTTGTGGGATCATTACACCATTTAGAGATAAAGGAGGGCATGTTCCTTGTATTAAAGTAAACGTTATGTGAACGATTTTCGACTCGTTAACCTTAATTCTCCATTTTAGTAACCATTCTTCTACACGTCTGATGTGATTCTTTAATTTTTGTGAGGTTATGTTGGGATATTTATGGGAATATAAAATTGTGGTATTGTCTGCAAATGTAGATGTAGTCAGCTGGTTATCTGTTGGTAAATCACTTGTATATAAGAGGTACAAAAGTGGTGAAAGTATTCTCCCCTGTGGGACGTCAGCTAGGATTTTGTAGCTATGTGTCATATGGGTTTTATGTTTGAATTTAGATTTCAGATCGAAAAGGTAGAACTTCAAAATATTACTATATTCGGGAAGGTAGTTCTGAACTTTGTAGATGAGACCTTCATGCCATACTTTATCGAACGCTTAAGCCACATCGAGAAAAATCGCAGAGCAATATTTTTTATTCTCCATAGCGTCTCTAATTCCTGGAGATATTCTGTGAATCTGCTCTATTGTACCGTGCTTCTCTCGAAACCCAAACTGGTGTGGAGGGATTACTTCTTTTCTTTCCAATAGTAGAGTTATTTAATGGAGAAGTACCTTTTCGAAGACTTTAGAGAGTGTTGAAAGAAGGCTTATTAGTCTATATGATATTACTTGTGGTGGATCCTTTCCTGGTTTATTAATCGAAATCCAAACTGGTGTTGAGGGATTGCTTCTTTTCTCTCCAATAGTGGAGGTATTTTATGGAGAAGTACCTTTTCGAAGACTTTAGAGAGTGTTTACAGAAGGCTATTTAGTCTATATGATATTATTTGTGGTGGATCATTTCCTGGTTTATTAATTAATAATAACGGACAATTTCGAAAAATTTTGGAAGTAATTTAATCTTAGCAAAGCATTTTATATATGCGTAAAATGAACAATTGCTATATTTGGTAGCATATTGTTTGTGATAAGGTCGTGAACCGGAGCTTTTTTTGGATTTATTTGTTTCGCACAATAAATTCTATATCCTTAATTTTTATCTTTGGGCGTTGTTTCGCCTGACGTATATTCAGAGGTGTTAGGGGTACTTCAGTCTGCATTAAATTTGGTGTCAACACAAGTTGGAGATGATCTGTAAAGGTTTCGCTCTTTTCTGCATCGCTTTTTGCCCAATTACCATCGGAAAGCCTTATAGGAGGTTCGGTTATATTGTAGTCTCAGCTCATGTTCCCTCTTTAAAGTATTTTGCAGCTCTTTTGACACTTGTTTTAACTAAGGGATCTGAACTTTTTCCATTCTCGTCTCAGTTTCCGTTTTTATTTTATCATTCTTTGAATGTCATTTAATGTTATGTTAGATCGATTAGAATCAATTTCAACCATTGGTTTGTCGAGTTTAGCTGCAGGGGTTAGTATTTGGGTAATCGTCTGTAGCGTTACGTCGACATCGTGTGTGGTTTTAAGGGCTACGTTTTGCTGGATGTGAGAGCTGACATATTTCCTAAATTTCAACTAGTTTGTTAATCGATTGGCTAAATTGTTTGCTTTGGCTTCTATTTGAGGCTGAGAGGTAAGGGTAAGGGATAACTGGCGAATGGTCAGAAGCTTCTGCTAAAATTAGGTCTCGACTAATATTTTTAGTAATGCCAAAGTGTATTAAATCTGGTATTTTACTAGATGGCCAGTATGTAGGTTTAACAGATGATATAAAGTCCATATTCCGATTTCGAATCATTGCGTCAAAGAGTTGCCTACCTTTCGGGGTAATAACTCTTGAGCCCGCGTTTGGCGTTGTAGTCTCCCGCAACAAGAAATTGATGTCCAAGGCTTTTGAACTGTTGTGAAGTTATTTTAAACTTTGGTGGATAGTTATTGAAGAAATTGTTATGTTGCCCACCATATGGATGTAGCGTGGAGGAAGTTTTTGCAATAATCTTCGATTAGGTGATGTTTTAATCAAGCTTTAATAAGGATCCCAGTGCCACCACATGCTTTAACATCTGGATATTTTGTGTCATAGAATTGGAATCCACTGACTTTAAAATTATTTTTAGAAGTTAGATGAGTTTCCGAAATAATATCAATTTTTTTGTCAAGTAGAAAAGTGTGCAACTCAAGTTTGTGCTGGCTAACGCCGTTTGCATTGCAGTGACAGATTCTGAGAGAGTTAATTTTTTTGACATTAACATCAGGAGGATTTGATTTTGGTTAAGCATTATTTCCTGCATCATTCCTTGCATTGAAAATATAAACTCGTTTAGAGTTTGTGCATGGACGAGACTATTTTTTATAAATTACCAGTTTGTGGTTTTACACTCGGAGGCCCGGTTTTAATAATATTTGCATAGCTAATACTAACTTGTGGCTCAGTGGCTTTAGCAGGTTGAAAACTATGCTGTTGTATTTGTTTCGGCTGAGGACGCATTTTTTCTTTAACTTCTACGTATGCTTTTCTTTTTTTTTTTTTTGTCGGAACAATCTAGTAAGCGCAGCACTCAGACAGAGTATATATCCATTGTACTGCACTTAAGGTTCCCTTTTACTCGGCTTTAAATCTACCCGACCTCCGAAGAAATAGAAGTAGATCCTGAGGTGCCAAGGAGCCAAGTTGGTTACTCCTCAGCACATCAGTGCCAAAAATCCCAAACCTGATTCGAGCAAAGGCAGGGCAGACGCAAAGAAAATGGTCCGCCGTCTCGTCTTCTTCTCCACAGGCTGGGCACAGCGCACTATCTGATATGCCAATCCTTTCCATGTGCCTAGCCCATAGAAAGTCCCTGTCATCACGCCAACCTAAAGCCTGCAGTCCCTCCTACCTAAAGATAGAAGGAACTATGACCATCGGTCAGAGATAGCAGGTAGCATAATTTTCGTCCATCCGCAGCGTCTCTCAGCCCGCCATGCTCGCTTGTGGGTCGAAACAACCCACTTGTTGATGTTGCATTCTTACTTTCAATGCCCTTTAGTGGCTCGACTGCAAAACTGTAGCACCCTAAAAGTTTACATAATAAATATTACATAGGTAATATTAATTCTAAATACCCGCACCCTAAAAATATGTGCGTTTCTAAGTAACTTTAACACATGCTAATCACACAGAAAGTGTGGCATCTGTTAGGAGTCGATGATGTGAGACACTGCGCGCAGGCAGCTTCATTCTAATTCACAACATCCCTCCTCTCTTTCTGAAACCTTTACAGTATTTTCCTCTTTTCTGCACTTTAAACAATCTGTGCATTTTCTTAAACCTATAGTACATATGTATATTTTTTTTTCAAATTCGCCTTATTTGGGTTCAATTGTTGTATTCTTTTCTTTTTACTTTTGTGTTCTTTTCTTTTTTCCTCATTTGTTTTATTTTGTTCCTTTATTTCTATTTTCTTTTTCTTCTTTTTTTTCCTTTTGTTTTATTTTGTTCTTTTATTTCTATCTATTTTTTTTTATTTATATTCCCCTTTTTATATTTGGTCTTTCATCGTCTCTTTTCTCACTGGCGTATATACAAACAAAATTACAAACTAATTACATATTTAGCTACGCTTCTTATAAATACGGTCCTCTGCAATTGTTGGTCCTGGTAACGTCCGTCCTGCGAGAGTGAAGTCCCTCGATGAACTTCTTTCTGGATCGGTACGTAGAAAGATGTCATAGGTTGGCGATCTGGTTTGCCATTAAAACTTTGCTTTTAGTAGTCTTCTTCTTTCCATTTATATAGCGTGCCCCACGGCTGTAGGTGGTACTGCCTCTGCTTATAGTATTCAACTTGTAAAAAACATTTGGCATACATGAGAGATTACAATACTCCGTCTAACTTTGCAGCAATGCGTTTTATGGTGGAAGTGTTTCTCTTGAGCTTCCTCATAATGGTATTTGACATCGTTTGGCTTTGATATGGAGACAATCGGTATTTTTCTGAGATACACGTTTAATGATGTAATTTGTGTACTCTAATCGATTACCAGTCTCTGTGTCCTCTTGTATTAAATCATATTTCATATGTAAATCACATTTCATATGTTCATACTCTAGATTGGACATATAATTCAATGAAGCAATTAACTTCCGTGAGCCAAATTTCCTCTGCTTATTATATTTCGTGGTGGTTTCAGTCACCCTCCTTAAGCTTTTACCCATCTTCAACTTATTCAAAATCGATTCTGTTGAGATTGTGATACACTGGGTGGACATTGTAATATAAAACTGTCCAATGCAAAATATGACTCCGCAAGGAAACTTGTTTATTTTTCGTTGCTTGTCAATAACTCATCCACAACGCGTTCAAATGCTGCGGCCATATCCCGTATCGCAAAATTAAAATTACTTCCGTCGCCATTCATCCCCAATCTAATATGTTGGCATCATTGGGGTCACAAACCTTAGATAACTGCCAAAAATCTCTGTTTTTCAAAAACGCATCTTTCCGAATACTACGTTGGTCTTTTAGTCCGCACCGTCTTCCGATATCCGCTGTTCTCGGAACTTCCTGGTTCGCTTCACATCATCAGAGCTATTTAGAGAACACCTATAATAATTTTCTTAATTTTCTAGTATACATTTTAGTTTGGTATTTCTTCTATGTTTAATTTTTGTCAAACATTTCATAAGTCAATTTAATAAATGAATTTCAAAATTATATAATATTTAAATAAATACATTATATGTACTATATATACTCTTGGGTATAATTTTCCAATTTAGTATGATTTTTGTTTTTTTTTTTATTATAACTCTTATTTCATTATTAATTTTTGTAACTCTAACTATTTTCTAAACTACTTTTGTTTCTAATGTGAACTTTGCACAGATTATAATTTTTTAATTTATAACTTTTCTTAAACATACGCTATTCCTGAATATATTAAAAAAAACAATATTTCTATAACATGCTTATTCTATAATTGAATGCTATATCATTCGATTTGCATCCACTCGTCTTTTCCCCTTACATGATCGGATTCGCTACCGTATCCTAGAGGCAAAGAGGACCGGACTATGTGTTTTCATGGCCATATAGGGCATGAGTTTCGCTTCGATTAATTTTTCGTGCTCTTTTTCAACACGTGAGTTATCACTCATTTCAGTTTTGAACCAATTCATTGGTCCTCCGATTAAAACCAGATTATATAAAATAATCCCGTTTGTATCAAAACTTTGTCCATTGCATGACTATATCTTTCATCGCATACAATTACTTTTTACTTAAATTTACTTCTAGCCTGATATGTATATATCCATTAACGATTCTATTTTCCATCCTGTAATTAGCTCGTATATGGCTACATACATACATTCGAGGCGCTTTAAATTACCTAGAATTAATTGCTTATTTTCTCAATCAACCTATACATTTTTGCTTATATCCCAACATATACATTTATTCAAATTTCCATACGCTAATTTCCTAATCAATAAACAGTTAAAACCTATGTATATCTACATATAGCCTGCTGCAGTATCTGCAAATTCCCAATTCCTAATCATATGTCCCTACATACTTACTTATATGGCCATACCCATTCCTATAACTAGAATACTTACTTCTTTAAATATTCCCTCGTACATTCATTCTGTACATTATACAGTTACATACATATATATTTACTTCACCAACGGTGCCGGCGCTACTGCTTTCATTTCATTAACCGCCGTATGTATGTATGTACATACTTGAAGTTAAGTTTTATATTACTTACCCACGACTGTCTTACTATTTTATTTTAGTTTTTTAAATATGTACGTGCAATGAACCCGTTTATTATTATTTAATATGTAAAAAAATATATATTTTCCTCTACTGTCTTCATTCGGTAATAGTACTTAATAAGCAGATTTTCATTACGTCAATTTTACTTGCCCGAGTTTAAGTCGCACACTTTTACTGGCATTGACTTTGAAAATCGGAGCTGCGTGTGTTATTTGATACACACACGTACATGTTTACATTGCTACTCTTGTGTTAACATTTGTAAAACACTATTAACACATGTCTTAAGTCGCGTGGTCTAATGTGGAACAATTTCAATAAATCATTATGTAGTTTTTTATTCTTACCCTTAATTGTTACGACTGTTGTAACTGGGCTACGGATTTCTGCTACTACATACGGACCTATCCACACAGGTGAGAATTTGTTTCTCCTAGCCTGATTCTTCATGAGTACTTGATCACCCACGTTAAAAACGACTGGATTTAGTACCTTGTTATAGGCTTCCCTGGCTCACCTGCTGGAGAATCCGCGTATCCTACTGGATCGCATCGCTTTCAACAACAGCGAGATCTACTGTCTGGTTACCGATGGGGCGACACGGCCCTATTTGCCACCCAACCTGCGTCGAGCGGCGTTTGGCATCGTACACGGATCATCCCACCCAAGTGGTCGAGCAACGGCGAAACGTCTGGTGGCCAAATACTTCTGGCCAAGCATGCGCAAAGTCGCGCTCCGCTGGGCCCGTGAATGCCAACCATGCCAACGCGCGAAGGTCCATCGCCACAATCGCGCCGAGTTGCAAAGCTTCGCTGAGACAGATGACGGGTTCTGCCACGTTCATGTTGACCTGATCAATCTACCGCTGGTGAGAGGACTGTCGCACTGCCTGACCATCACCGGTCGACCGCTTTTCCCGATGGCCGGTGGCTGTCCCACTCCCGGACATTCGAGCTGTGACTGTCGCACGAGCGTTCTTCCACAGCTGGGTCTGCACTTTCGGCACGCCACTCCCCATCACCTCCGACCAGGGGGGTCAATTCGAGGGGGAGCTATTCACGGCTCTCGCGAAAATGACGGGTGCTAACCATGTTCACACAACGCCTTACCACCCACAGTCAAACGGCATGGTGGAGAGACTACACCGCACACTAAAAGCGGCCTTGATGTGCAGTCCAGACACACCATGGCCAGACGCCTTGCCAACAGTGCTATTGGGGATGCGGACGGCGTACAAAGAGGACCTCAAAGCTACTCCAGCCGAGATGCTCTTCGGCACCCAACTAGGCCTGCCGAGGGAATTCTTCCGCCAACAGAACGACCCTACCACCCAACCGGTTTTCGTCGAGCAGTTGCGCGAGCTGCTAAAATCGATCAGGCCAGTACCAGCGTCCAACCACTCGAGACAGAAGCCGTTCGTCTTCTGCAAGCTGGACGCCACTCGAGCCGCCCGATAAGGTAATTCGCCGGGTCAACGACAAGAGTTTCATCATCGACTTGAACGGCGTCGAGAGAGCCATCTCTACGGACTGCTTGAAGCCGGCCCACCTCGAGGTGAGTGACTCAACATCGTCACCATCGCTGCAGGCATCCCAATTACCATCGCCATCCCGATCACCGTCGCCAACCCGATCGCCATCGCCGCAATCGTCGTCATCGTCAGCGATAAATGACCAGCCAGCGATCCATCCAAGGAGTCATCTGAGGAGTCTACTACCGCTCAGGGGACCAACCCTCACCACAGCCGGGGAGTCGACCGACGAAACAGGTATCGTTCTCCGCGCCTCCTGCACTGATCACTTGGGGAGGATTACCTGTGGCGTCACCACTACCCCCACCCAGTTGTCGGATACGCCAACGCAAGCAGGCGTTAGTTCCGCGCGCCATCTATTAACACGCTGTCGCTGTCGCACAGCGTGTTTATGAAAAACCAGAACTAGCCTGTGTTGGCTGCTGAACAACACACTTCGTGTTTCCGGCCTTTCATTCAACCTCTTTCTCTTTCTGTGTTGAAGCTGTGGTGACGTGTTAGTTACGCGTTTTGTGCAATTAAAGGTTATATTAATTACTGGACTTAACACAATCTCTAGAAATTTGTAGAAACGTATCCATCATATATTATATGTACGATATAACAAATAAATTCACAGGAACGTATTTTATTATATGTTAAATATACGATATAACAGATATTTCTGTTTTTTATTGGCAACGCAATTTATTTATATTTATATATATATATATATATATATATATATATATATATATATATATATATATATATATATATATATATATATATAAATAAAAGATTTAGTTTTTAAAAATGGATTGGAAAACTTTGTTTAAATCTCGTCGGGATCCATATAAAAATGCCTTAAGGATTTCAAAGGCAGTACAGTCCAAAAAGCAGACATCTCAACAAAAAAAGTTTTGATAATTTGTTTTATCTCAAGGGTGATTTAGAGCCAAGGAAGTAGTATATTTATATATGAACAGAACAGATTCTAAGTACAAGAAGGATTCGGAGGAGTGTGCTAACGAAAAAAATATACCGGCTAAATTCGGAGACGCTCTTTGTGCGCAGTTGGAGCATTTTAAAGATATGTATGCTCCACTCAAAGTGTAAGCACACCATTGAATCCTGTAAGCAACAATGTTTCATCAAAGTCGTCACGAACATCACAATTACCTTTTTTTTATGTCTTCATTTATTTAACTACAATCTGTCCAGCTGGACATTCAGTACTACTTGCATTATATTGGGTTATAAACATGTGTATAAATTTTCACAAGCATTCAATACATTACTTACATTGATTGAACAAAGTTAGATATCAGGACTTTATTTTCAAGTGTTAGGGCCGACCTTCATCCAAGTAGCCAGAACAATGACCTAAACGTTAGTCCAAGTTCCGTTTGGAGAAGATGTGACAGCGCCATGTAAGGCGCCGATCCAGGTGCACCCCAAGGTATTTTGCATGGTCTGCTTGTGCAATTGACACTTATTTAGTGGCACTGGAGGGCAAGAACCTGAACATTGGGTAAGAATCGTTTGCACTGATTTTATTGCATTTGCTTTTATTCGCTACTTGTCTAGCCATAAGTCGATTTGATTCAGGTTCTCCTGAAAACGCTTCGAAACTAACACGGGGTTTTTGTTGCTGGCCATTACAACAGTATCATGATGTTTCTTCGAGTTGGCATCAATAGTGAAGAGAAATAATCGGCCTTATCGTGAATCTCGTACTCACGTGAACTCATTAACATGAAAGCAGTTCCCCTTTCGTTCGCATTTTCGAAAAATTTCCCTTATCAGCAAAAAAAATTCCCTTACGAAAGGGTCGTTTCGCGTGAAAATAGCTGTATTCCAATGCCACTGGATCGGATCCAATTTAATGCAAAGCAACAACAAAATTTGGATCCAGCTTCATTTTCAGATCCATTTATTGGTCCGTAATTTTTCGGAAAGCAATAGTACAGAAAGTAGTGCCTGTATTTGGCACTATTGGCAAAAGTTTACAATCAATCAGCTGAGGCCGATTAATTTTTAAATAAGTTGCAGAAATTCTCAATTTTTTTTAATTTTTATTTTAATTTCATTAATTAACTTTAAACACAGAGGTTTTCATTAAACTCTAAACACAGATGTTTTTATATTTTTCATCTGTTTGTTTTTCACAACTAAACAAAAGTGCTGCCAAGTTTAACGTGGATCCATAATTTGGATCGAAACCATTCTAATGAGATTGGATCCGATCCAGTACCATTGGAATACTGCTAATGTTCACTTTATTTTTGGCAGTAAAAAGACGCAGAGCAGCATGTAAGATCTTATTAGTTATTAAATAAAATATATTATGAAAAACTAATATTTTTTATTATAACAGTAAAGCAATAGATAAAGTCCAAAGTGACATTCTCCGAAGCGATATCATAGGAACGTAACTTAAACGTCAAATTTTTTACCGTATGAAAAAAAAACATATACACTATATGTGAGTTCAACTCGAAAAAACGGGTGCCATTGTACTAAAAATTTCATATTACGAAATTGTAGTAGGAAAAGAAAAAAGGAACAATCAGAATAAAAGAGTTTATCTTTTTATGGTATATTTTATTAGTAAAACGGATTAAAAATATAATACAGAATAATAATAATAAGAAAAATAATTTTTCCCGGAAAACCCGCACCCAAAATCTCGATCCTCGATTTGGCCCTCCTATTTTAAAATAAGGAAATATCTTAATTTGTCTATAATATATAATTTGCCTATATAAATCAATATTAATCTGCCTGTAAATCTATAGTTTACTGGGAAAACTTCAATATATGTACAATAAAATACCTTTTTTTTGTCAAAACAAACTAAGTAACACACGCAAAAAGGAAATACGTATCACATCTACTAAGCCAAATGCAGCACTATAATTCAAGACATTTTAATAAACAAAAAACATATATTTTAATATTTCCTTCCATCCGGACCTTCCTTAGGGAATTTGAAGCACTTTTGCCACCCATTGCATGGAAGGACACACTTCCGCTGTTCAGACATCTAAATATTTGATCTGTAATATTAAGATTATAAAAAATTTCTAATTATAACTCACTGCTTCTGTAATTACACTTTTTAATTTCACTTTTAAAATCAAACCCAATCACTACTTCACTCTACAAAATATTAAATGCTTTAGTTTCCGTTTAAGGCACTGAACGCCAGATGGATTGCCCATTACGATTATTTTTCTTAATTGGATGTTAAGAATTTTTTATTTTCATTGTGATATTCAATTGTTGATATTTATATAGTTTTTTTTATAAATTCTGAAGCAATATTTAACTAAAAGAAGTCAACGTCTTTAATTACATGTTTCTTGCAAGACTATAGTAATAAAATTACACTATATTATAGTTTTGCTTTCATACACGGCACTGAGCGATTCATTAAATTGTATGAATTTTGACAACGTGTTGAGTAATTCCATGTAGATAAGATTTTGTACGCTACATGGTATTTGCTTTTTGTTATTCGTAATTTAGCTAATTGGGTGTTTGTGAAATGAATTCTCAATAATAATAAACAAAATAACGTAATTATATAAACTATCAAATCTATTTATATGAAAATTAGTAATTAAAATAATACTGAATACATTGTTAAATGTAGACATGCTTTCGCAAAATATATATATATTTATTTATATATATTTATATATATTTTCCTTTACAAAATTCCGCAGAATTCATATATTTATATACTGCTTTCTGCTTTGGTATTTCATAATTTGACTAATACATTTTAATTTGCCTGGAATATATTTTGTATTCATTAGATTTTTAGGTATGAATTGAATTTAAAATGCCCTCAAAAATAGTTGTTTCAAAACAAAAACAAGGTATGTAACATTTATTTAATTAAATATACGTACAGAATTGTGTTGCTTTTTTCTTATATTTATTACTAAACATTTAAAGTAAGTTTAACAATATAGTTTAATGATAATAGATACATATTTTATTATAATAGATAAATATTTTCTTTAATTTTTTGTACTTTTGTTGGCATTAAGTTCATTAAAAAGAATAAACAAGCCAAAGAAATTATACATTAATATAAGAATTAAATAATAGTTTTAATAAATTTATTTTAGCATATAGAGTAGTGTACTTAATATTAGTAATGATTAAAAATATTAATCAGAAATAGTATCTACTAAGTTGAATTTGGTACTTTTTGGAATGAGAATAGTATTAAAATATTAACGAACGACAACCCCAAATAGTGTTTTTTCCGAAACTCACCCCAATGTTTACATCCAGTGGCGAAAAAATTGCCGGCAATACAAGTGTATTCTGTGAATGAATAAGTAAGTTTCATTTCTCATATTCTCTGGCGATATGGACAAAACCGAAGATTGTAAGAGGGGTTTTCAAACAAAGCATGGAAACGTGGAAAAGTTTTGACGGCATTTAGAAGTGCAATGAAAAAGTGTTTCCGAATGGAAAAAGCATACAAGATTTTTACTAAAAATTGTCTTAAAATTAGGTTTGGTTTCTTGCTCTTCCATAAACAATCACCGCATCGCAATACTATGCATTTTAAGCCTTTTACAATATTTGTGTGGAATTGCATTCAAGTAAATAAAAAAAACCAACAAACAAAAAAACACCATTCACAATAATTTATTGTAATCTTATTTTTTCGAAAGCAACTCTGTTATTTCGAAGTGAAACCTTTATTCACGTGAGATTTTTCTTTTTCACGTGAACAAAAATTCTGAAGGAACAGATTGTACACGTGAGAATCACAATAAGGCCAAATATATGTAAGTATCCACGAGTGGATGTCATTTCAATGTGACTCATTGAAATATGTATGACATATTAATTCATATAAAGGGGCACAGATCGAATTAAAATTTATTTTTTTACTAAAAAAAATGTATTTGTTATTTTGTTATTTTTGAGCGTTTAAATTCGATAAAATTTGTCACCAACATGTACTTGTGTGCATTGTATTCCTTGCGTGTGCAAGACAGTTGCGCCTACTCGTAAATACTTGTAAACTAAAAATTTTGTCTAATAGAACATGTCTTTTAAACTGAATTATTTTTTTTGCAAGTTGAAGTACAAATTGCTAAATTTTTTGTTGGTTTAAATTGGTGTTTCTTTCAATGCGACTGTGTATTAAAAACTACCCGCCGGTTAGCATTTTGCAGCACTGGTTTGACAATTAAAATTCTTATACATACACATTTGTAAACAAATTTTAAAGAGGAAAAGGAAAAATATAAAATTATAAATTCTGAACAAACGTTGGTAATTTTACTTTAAATGTGTACATATTATTAAATACATGATAATATACTATATATTTTATATAATTACAGCTTTTTATATAATTACAGTGGATAATTCTTGTTTTACTCTTTTTCTCGTTCACAATAGACAACAAATATATCTTGGCAGCACTTCTGTTTGAGACGCTAAAACATAAGCGGATACGGATAAACTATTTTAAACTGAATTGTGAAATGATTTGAATATTTTTGCTTAATTTAAAGACATATATTTTTTAATTTGAAATTGAAATAAATTACAAATTATTTTCAACAACTTCATTTTATTTGCTTTGTCCCTATTTGATATTATTTCTTCGTCGAGTTGATCCAGGCGTTGAGAAAGCGTTGTTGTTTACATCATTCCGCCAATCTCCAGGAACGATATCTTCTTCGGGAAAATAATATGTGTATTTCTGAAGGATAAGGTAGTTGTGCAGCAGCACTGCTGCTTTGGCTATTTTATCCGCATTTGAAGAGAGCGCATGTATATCATTTCTAAGTACTCGCCACCTTCAGAGAGAGCACCAAACCAATTTTCAATAGTTGCCCGAGTGTGAGAAATTATTTTATTGAAATCTGCTGTCGCTTTTGAAAATAATTTTTCCTCTAATATGTGCAAAAGGAGCAGAATCTCCTACAAAATAATATAGGTTTCGTAGGAATTTGGAAGAGGCGATGTGGGAGGAATTGGTAATTTCTGCTGTGACAGAAGTTTCCAAAATTCAGTTCCAGATAAAAATCCTCCATCACTTTGGCTGCACTATGCTCCTACGTCTACCATAGTAAAGCAATAAATCACATCACAAATTGCAAGTAAAACAATACTATCCCGTCCTCTATAATGAAGAAATTACGGTCCTCCATTTTGATGATATACTTTGCCGTCAATTGCTCAAAGGCAATGAGGAAGCCGCCATTTTTCTAAATAATCGCTTGCGATTCTCAGCCAGTCGTCATGATTTGGAGGAGACAAGTATATTGAACTTAACTCGTCCCAAATAGCTACGCATGTCTCGTGTGCACACATTTGAAACCGCTATTTTAAATGTCCAATCGTATATGTCTCTTTGTTCACCGTGTGCTTTATATCTAAAATAAATTATATATATATATATATATATATATATATATATATATATATATATATATATATATATATATATATATATATATATATATATATATATAATATGTCTTTAATACTTACTATAATGTATTCACACTTAAAAAATAAATCGTTTACTCACATCACTGTTAAAGCTAGTCGGCAATCCGCTGAAATAGGTTTCCTGTGCTAACTTTTTGTAACCGATGATCTAACAAATTTAAGAGAACAATAAAATGTTCAATATTCATACGGGTAGCCTTCAGAAACAAATCATGATCTTGTTAATTATTTATTTGAAACGTACTTTTATAAAAACCCAGTTTCACGACCTTTGTAAATCAGTCGAATTCGCCAGCTCCTTCTCCTACGGGTTAGGCCCTCTACTAGATTGGCGTATCCTAAATGAGCACATATTAACAATTTACGAAATTTTTCAGCACGCATTTTTCAAACTTTTTCGAAACATTTAGTTTTTAATGGTTCTTTAGCTTTTTTGCGTTTGTTTAAATATGGCTGGCACTTTGCTCGCTGTATATTAGAATGCGAGACAGTGCAAAACGAGTTGTCGTCCGAGACTCGCTCTGGCCTCGTGCTATCGCGTTATTGTCTTTGTGCCTTATTGCACGTGAGTTCTGCTCGCAAAAAGGTTTGCTTTGTACTCATATTCCCATTTGACAAATTTGTAGTAGGAAAAGAAAAAAGGAATAATTAGGACAATAAAGAGAAAAATTTGCATGGGACAATACTTATATTTTTTTATTTCATTCGATAACAAATATAAATGCATATTAAGTTTTTTTTATACATCACAAATCTATATAGATATCGATTGATTTCAACTGCATCTTTCACATTTTGAAATACGATAAGTTGAGGAATACATTGATAAAGCAACCAGACCAATAATAAAAAATTAATGGAGGAATTAACTAATAGTTTTAATAAATTTATCTAATTAATACAATTACTTTAATATCTAATATTCTTAATGCTCATAATTGTCAAACAAAGAAATATTAGACTATATTGAATTTCGTACTTTTTGGAGAGGGAATAGTAGTTAAAATTTTAATGAACGTTAACCCTAAATTTTGATTTTCCCAGAAACAATCGGTTTGTTTATCATTACTTGTGAATGGATAGTTGGTTTTGTAGCTGGTTTGTTCTTAAAAACTTGCGGCCATACTACTCCATTCGTTGAAAGCCGTGCAAAATGTGGGACAAACTAAATCAGTGGCAGTTTCTACGTTAAAAAAAAAATGATCCTTATGCTGCATACACACGAGGCAACCGTCGAAACATCGTGTTGATGTATTTTCTTATTCAATACACACCGTGCAACAGTCATCACCTTCATTACTGTGTGTACTGTGTAATCAAACGGACCTACGCGGAAGAAAGGCAAATTTTCGAAATGAGTGACGTACTAAGGGAATTATTATGCAATTATTGTTTTTGACAAACTGCTGTATAAAAATGAGGAAGAGGAGATGCAACCAAAAAAGAAAAGAAGAATGTAGTAAAAAAATTGGCCTTTGAAGAAAGTAGAATCTTCAAATTATATATTGTTGAAGGAATTAAAAGAAAAATAAATAAAATTGTATGACGATTGACGAAGAAACATTCGAAAAATAGTAGGACATGATAAGATTTAACCAATTTTAATTTGTTTTCAGTTCCTATTTTTGTTTGCTTCACAATTCTCTGTTTTCAGTGTTTGCTTCACTCCGCGAAAAGCAAAAACAACTTCTCAGCACACTGGATTTCAACGTACTAAGCCAGTAAAAGTGGTACACAACGATCCACACGAGGTAACCGTTGCGGTAACCATCACAAAATATTTTGATATTTCAGGCAACTGTTGCTGCAACACGCATTTCATCGAGGCAACCGACGATGCAACATGCGTCGTGTGTATGTAGCATTGTGCAAATTCATTCCTGTATACTGGAATTCCATTACATCAGAGCCGCTCACCCCATAAGCACGCGTAGCACGAATTGTTACTGTTTCGCACATAGGTCTTGAAAACTATTTATTTGCGCACAGCCGTAAGCACACTCATAGAGTTAGACATCTTACGAACGTGCTTTTGCACGGGTGTATGGTGTATGCAATTGCAATAACAACGATAACAATAGATGTGATTAAAAGAAGCAATTAAATGTAAATTCTCATGTCAAAAAAAAATGTTGTTGTAAATACATACATACGTATATTATAACAGGATAAAAGTTAGTTAATGAGCTACATTATAAATAAAAGCTTTAATCGCTCTAAAAAAAAACACTATAGACTATGCTCAGCAAAATTTTTTTTTCTCTGCAATAACAAATTTCGTTAGAATGGGGTGGTAAAGCACGCCAATCTCAAAAATTGAGCGGCACTGTTACATTATGTTTGAACGAGGGCGGATTGATATTGAAGCTACCTAGCGCTAGATGGCAGCACAAACACAAAAACTTTTTTCAGCTGTTAAAATTTCACCAAATTCATCGATTAGTTTATTTGTTGTAGTCGTTTGAAGTAAGCAACTTTTGTGTTTCTTGAAAAATGGAAAAAAACGAATTTCGTGCAGAGGTTAAACACTATTATTTGAAAAGGAAAACGGCGAAAGAGACAAAAGAAAAGCCCGATAAAGATTACGGTGATCTGCTCCGTCAGATTACATGGTAAAATATTGGATTGCTGAATTTAAACGCGGCCGAACAAGCACTGCAACAATACCATCAACAGGAAGGCCAAAAGAGGTGGTTACTGAAGAAAATATAAAGAAAATCCTCGATATCGTTATGAATGATCGCCGAGTCAAGTTGCGTGAGATTGTTGAAATGGTAAACATATCATATGAAAGTGTGTTCAACATTTTGCATGAACATTTGCATATGAAAAAGCTATCGACAAGATGGGTGCCGCTTTTGCTCAGTGTCGAACAAAAACGAGTTCGACAGACCACTTCACAGCGGTGTTTGGACATGATAAAGCGTAATCCTGTTGATTTTTGGCGTCGATTAATAACTGTTGATGAAACGTGGGTCCACCACTACACACCTGAAACCAAAAATCAATCGAAACAATGGAAGCTGGTGGAAGTGCTCCGAAGAAGGCGAAGGCAGTCAAATGCACGTTGTATTGCATGATTGTTTATTGTTCCATTCAACCAAACAAATGGACGATTTAGTTGCTATTAAATGTTCCAGAAGATGCTCAGGCTTTATGGAATGAGTTCAAGCTATTCGTTTCTCAAGATTCAAGGGGGCAGGACAATTCACAATGTGTTTAAATTGCATATTCCGGTTGTTGTAACTTCAGTTTTTAATATTCCTGTAAATAGCAGTCAGAGTCGCTATATAAATTTGGCCTCATTGATTATCATCGATGAAATCTCTATGTGTGCCCTTTCAAAACTGAAATATATTGATAGTTTATTAAGAGATATATGTATATACAAGATGATCAGATATAATAATATTCATCTATAATATAGATGATCAGATTATATAATATTAGTTATTCGGAGGCAAGACCAATTAGTTTTCATTTCGACAGATTTTTCCTGTTGTGCCGAATGGTTCACGATCAACAAAGGAAGTACAAAACTTCTAATTATAATTAATCCAAGAAAAATATTATATTCAATTTGGAGTTGAAAACTCAAATGTTAACAAGTTCATTTAATATTTTATAACTAGTCTTAATATGAAATCTGACACAATTAATTTCCATTTTCAGTTTTGTTCACTGTAAATGCAACATGGTAATCCGAAGTTGCAGAATCATAATTATTTGCTTTTTTGGCATAATATTATACTACTTATTTTTAATTTTTAAAAATCCTTTTATATTAAAATTGGATCCGAGTACCCCAATAAAACCCCTCAGTATACATATTAAACTATCGTCATGGAACCACCATGCCGGAAAAATAATACATCGTTGCATTAAATTTAATTTAAAAATTATATTAAGAATGGTTTAAATTTTTTATTCTGCCAGTTTCTTGCCAACACCTTAAACCGAACTAACTATCAACTATTTGTTGTATTCAGCTGTTTCCTTTTTATGCAATTTTGCATTTATTTGCGTATTGTGGCCTGCTTCGGCTCAATGCGATCGCTCCGAAGCATGCCTATTCGCAGCTTTGAGACAAAAAATTTACTGAATTTATTTGAAAGTCTGTCAAAGCCAAAGCTGAAAGAGGTTGCTGAATGGGTATTCGGAGAGTGTAAGTGGGAGCGAGTGCGCTGGTGAGGGCCACATTGAGGACAGCTAGGATATGAGGTGATGCGAAGAAATGTGGAATTGGACAGAGGAAAACGGCAAATATTTTGATGGAGGTCAAGGAGAGAGAAGATTGAACCGTGGAAGTGAACGGGCTCGCTACTCACTTTTTTCGTTCTTGATTAAACTTTGCGCTGCGGAATTGCTAAAAATTCCTTCAATTTACGGAATTAATAAATAGTGTTTTATTTCAATTTATATAAATGAGGAGAAATTATTTAATCGTTGAAGGTTTGTTCGATGAGATTAAAAGTTCAAATTAAGCTTGTTCACATATTTGTTGGTTATATTTTACCTTTGAATTGTTCTGCTTGCAAAATAAAGTTAAACAAAAACTCTGATTGAGAGGACATAGTTTTTTGGAAAGGACCGATGAGTCATGCAAATTGTACCGGCACCAGCAGTTTAATCTAACAGTATAAGAGGAAAAATAGGAGCAGAAAGGTGTCGCCCCAGGCTAGATAAGTTTAGAAGTAAGAGTAGTTTATTTAGTAGTATATGTAATATATATATATATATATATATATATATATATATATATATATATATATATATATATATATATATATATATATATATATATATATATATATATATATATATATATATATATATATATAGATATATATATATATATATATATATATATATATATATATATATATAGAGTTTTGGTAGCATATGTAATATATATATATATATATATATATATATAAAATTACAGGCAGTATTATTTTTTTTTTTCATAATTCCTTTATTGGATCTACCAATTTAATTTAGAACTAAAAATAATTTAACAAATTTTCAATAAAGTTTATATATACTAACACAAAAAGTTTACAGTTTTTAGTTACTCGATGCCACTGCTTCGAGCGAAATTAGTTTTCAAAGTTTTTTTTATAAAGTTTATTCTTAATAATTCTGAATATTCATATGATTATCTCAAATTAAACGCAATTCTGGATTGTCCTTCCTTCTAAGTCGGATGTAGTCTTCATTCTGTAATAAATTTCTGGCTAAAATATTTGGATGCTTTCCAAGTTTAGAACTATAGCTTGTAGCTAAGTTTGATATCTCTTTAGATATTTAAATCCTTGAGGATATTTGCGTTTTTTATGTACCAAGGGGCTTTGGTAATTGTGCGCAATACTTTTGATAGACCCCGTTGTAGTTTCTCAACATTAGATGGAGACGTGATACCGTAAGTCCATATAGGCTATATTATGGGTTTATAGAGTAAGACCTTGTAATCCAGTTTGAGTCAGGATTGCCTATTAAGAACCCAGTCTAGTTCAATCATTTTTAATTTTATCTGCGTGATATTGGTGTTGATATGGTGCATTCCAAAATATTTTGTATTGGAGCACTGAGAAATAGGTTTCAAGTTTATCTGTACTAGGGCGCAAGTTTTTTTACATAATGTACGTGTAAAATGTACGCACTTATATTCCATCCAGTGGATGCAATGTTTGGCTCCGAGTGGGAACATAAAATTGCAGTGTCATCGGCAAATGTTTAGGTGACGGTTTTTTTCATTGGTTGACATACCAGCAGTATATAATGTGTAGAGCAGAGGGCCCAATACACTGCGTTGGGGAACTCCGGCTTGAATAGGATATTGCGCTGCCATGAAATTTTTGTTCCTTATAACAAATTTTCTACACGAGAGGTAGCTTGCTTGTATCATATATAAATTTAAAGGCAGTATGCTTTGTACTTTGTCGAATGCTTAGGTATGGTCGAGGAACAGAGCAGAACAATATTCTTTACGTTCGTAAGTTTTTTAGATGGTGCGTACAATGCGGTGAACTTGTTCAACCGTGCAGTGCTTTTCGCGGTAGCTAAACTGGTGATTTGGTATTACATTTTTTCCATCTATGGCAGTTTTAATCCTCTTTGTTATCAACTTTTCCAATAGCTTTGAAAAAGTTAATAATAAGCTTATAGATCTATAGATTCCACCTTTGTCGGGTCTTTGTCAGGCTTGGGAATCACCGTCATTTGAGATATTTTCCATATTTGGCGGAATGAGCCAGTGCGTATATCTCATTAAAAATGTGCTGGAGATATTCTATGACTTCTATTGGAGATTCCTTTATCATCTGTCCTGTTTCCAAGTCACACCCTGGAGCTTTCTTTACATCTAATTAGATAATAGCGTCTACCCATTCTTTGTTTGTATTGCTACCTGGGATATTTGTGTTATCGCTCGCGTGAGGCAATTTGGAATCATGAATAGCAAGGTTTTGAGTAAAGACTTGTTTAAAATGAATTGCGAAAAGTCTTTGGGAAATGGTTTATTCTATTTTTAATAAAATTGCTGTGCCACCAGGAGCTTTGCCACTAGGGTGTTTGGTATCATAGATCATCTATACTGAAGCTATTTTTCTGAGTGCGATGGGTTTCCGAAATTAGCATAAGGTCAAAAGAATTTGAATTTAGAAAATATTTGAGCTCAAACTTGTCCTAGGTTATACCGTTAGCGTTACAATGTGCGATTTTTATGGTGTTTATGGTTTTGACAATAGAGATTGTAATGTTATCTTTTGTTTTCGCATCATTTTAAGATGTTCATAATGATATATATGTTTTCTTTCTGAAATTAGAGAGTCAGTCAGATACAGCATAGATTTTTCATAGGTTGAGACGTTGGATTGAGATTCTCTTTGTGTTACATGGTAAGCATAATGCCGTTTTTTTTTCTTTCCTGTAAACTATGTCCCAGTCTTAAACGCATAAATGTTGAATGTCTATATTACATGCGTATTTGGAGAAATTGTTATTTTCTTATATAATTGTTTCGTTTTCCACAAGCAAAACAGAAGATTTTATGATCATATGCTTCATTTGACTGACAAAGCGCTCTTTTTTTTACTTGCATTAAATTGCTATACATTCCTGTGAGGTGATGTGCTCATATGCACTAAGTTAACATATTTTTTCCGAAATATAATGCAATTTTTCGTGGTATTTTTGACGTTTAGTGCTATTGTCTATTTTAACGCAGAACACATGAGTATCAGAATAAATGCAATTTGTGCTTATGCAAAAATTATAAAAATACAAGGTTTGGCCATTAGAGCGGCGGTAATACGACTGTTAAAATGCAGAAGAATGTAGAATCGGAAAATTCCCTCAATTATCGGGGTTTTTTTTTTACTTTTATTCATTTTCTTAATGAGTAGTTTACTTTAGATAGTGTATATTCATTTATTTCATTTCATTTATACACTTAAATCAGTTGTGAAGACATGGGCAATTTCTTTACTTTGGCTCTGGCCATGTCGATCGACAGTGCGAATGGTAATTTAAATGGGCATTAGTCACTGCGACAAAGTGTAGATGAAAACTGTGATAATCTTCATTATTTTATATATATTGAAACATAAATGTTTGCATATTTTTAGGATCCTCTATTCATTCCAGTTCAAAGCATACTCTAGAACCTTCTTGAAACTTCTTTCGAAGTTTGGAGAATATGCTAGAATGTACTTGAAACTTCTTTCGAAGTGTAGGGAGAATTGTAGAAGTGCCAGAAACTTCTTTCGAAGTGTTGGGAATATTCTAGAATGTTCTACTTCAACATACAAGAGGTATATAATCCAACACACAGTTAAAGTCGACAGAGTTGAACAGTAATCGCAGCAGTGTGTACATCATGCATTTCGTCGAAACAGTAACAGTATTAAGAAGTAATAAAGGGATTAAACGCATCATTAAATAAAGTGCAAAGTTATATTAAAGTAAACTTTAAGCCTAATATTAAGTCTGTAAATTGCAATCAATAAATAAAGTTAATTATTTTAATTTGACCTGCGATTGTTTGATTACTACATAATCCAGTGGTACGAATTCGAGAGTTAGAATAAATTGTCAGGAGGGCAATTTCGTAACAATATATAAGACTTTTTTATGTATGCATACATATAACTTTCTGTAAGAATAAACCCAACACAAGCGGCGCACGCGCAACCATAGAAACAGTTAAGTTCACACATATTTCTTAAAATTTGGCGCAACTGATTATTTCGTAAGAACTATTGTGCAATATGCATTCTTTCGCATCGTTAAACTGGAACCTAATTTGTGAGCATTACTTACACTTTATTAATTCTTTACCATATAAAATATAAAATAAAATATTAGAAGCTTTGAAAAGTTATAAAAGTTCCTATTTGTGCATCTCTGATGTGTGATATATGGGGAGTTGACTTGACGAATAAAGGAGCGTACGGCATCCAAATGATAAGAACTAGGAGCTTAGAGAATCCAAATTAAAAGAATTAGCCGGTCATAAGGGAACTTAATTATTTTACATTATATCCCAAATAACGACAGTTTCATAAATCTCTGAATATTCTCCAAACTAGGTCAAACATGCAGCTAAACGAACTAGCTTAACGATTTTATACTTTTAGTAAACCGAGGTGCTGTTTCTTTCTTTAATAATAATGAAAATAAATATTTTAGTTCCTGTATTAACTTTTGTTACTTAAACGCAACTGCAAAACTTCGACTTGTGGATTTTGAGATTGACAAAGAGAAATTATCAAAAAACTTATGTTTTCAATAATTTTGAGAAGTGAGGATGATGAAAAAGTGGTATGTATGAAGTTGTAGTGGCAACCCGAATATTTTTTTACACTCATTTCTTTAACCCTTTGTTATATACCTACATTTTGCCACTCTTGAATAAACCCTCCTTAAGCTAAGAATAAAACTCCACGTGTTTATGTGCTTAGTAAACGATGCATACGATTTTAACATGTTATGGACCCAGAGACTAAATTGCAGAAAACCAGGAGATCAAAAAGCTCTGTACCTTCCAGAATATCTAATTCGAAACGAATTTTGAAAAATATTAATAAGAATACTGCGGACGAATGTGTAACTAAAAATAAAAGTAAACCTTCTCTAACAAATATTTTCAGTATGTGTACTAACATATATTTCCAATTTATATTTCAATTTCAATTCAAGTTCAATTTATTGTTTAAAGTTGCAATAAGACAAAGTCCTTTAATATATAACTATATATCAGTTATTAAAATATATATATTAAATTAAATTAAATTACAAACTAATAAAATAGATAAATAATAGATAATAAATATTCAAGTTCAATTTATTGTTTAAAGTTGCAATAAGACAAAGTCCTTTAATATATAACTATATATCAGTTATTAAAATATATATATTAAATTAAATTAAATTACAAACTAATAAAATAGATAAATAATAGATAATAAATATTTAATAAATTAATACAATAAGAAATTAAAAGATTTCTGACAGAAAAGAATGATAAAAGAGATTTTCAAGGGTAAAAATTTAGAGAGCTCTACTCGTATGTCAGCTCTCAACAGAAGTACTGGAACACTAAATACTTAAACTCACTAATCCCTGCCGTGCCTCTCACAGCAGAAGGCAGTGAATTCCAGATCTTGATGGCATTAATGAAAAAGTATCGAGTTGAATTAGAATAGGCAAATTTAGGTATTATCATGCACCGACTTCTTTTTGATTGGCTCTGCTGAAGTTTCTCAAAGAGATAATTATGAGTTCTCGTGATAATCAGCTTGTAAAGTGTGCTTATTCTACATGTGCGGATAATTTCTTGTACAGTGTCAATGTTGAGATCATAGTGAATAGCGTCTTTAGGTATATACCATAAAGCATTGATGATTGTGCGTAGTATTTTTTATTGTAGCCGTTCATACAAATTTTGTAAAATGGAAAATACTCTTAGGTATGTAAATTCAGATATTATTAAGATATTTTATAAAAATGATGCTGAAGTATAAAATTTGTGTGTTAAAGTGCGTTGTCTCTTGTATGCAGTTTTGGTAATCGTCCCTATGTTTCTTGGAGCAGTACTTTGTTTATTGGTGCGTATTGGTGGAAAAACGTATACATATGTGTAGAAAGGTAATAATGTGTACTTTCAAGTGTTTATAAAATCAACTGCAGGAATTTGCCTTAAATTATAATATTTTCGATTTTAGATTGCATTAAAATTAAAAATGCGGATATTGTAAAATTTTGGTTGGAAAATAACCGAAATGCCAATAATGTTATGAGTTGGATTTCTACGAAATTTCAAAAACACGCTAATGAAGACAGCTGTATGATAACAGTTAAAAAGAAAATTAAAAATTTTTGCGCACAAGCTAACCAAAAGTGGAACAAAAACAAAAGGTGTGCGAAGCAGTTCGAAAAAAAAGAAAGGTTATGGTTATCTTATGTGGCTTGCTTAAAATAGCAAAAAGTGATGCCGTTAACAAAAAAGGCCGTCCTTGTTTTGGATACAGGGACGGAAGTGTACGGCAAAAACGAAAACTTGCTTCAGAAGTTTCGTCCACACAGTGTAACGATTCCAACTTATTGGTTCACGCAGCTTCAATTTCAGCTTATGCATAAAAAAAAAATACCTGAGTTCTGTTTTAAGGGAAGCAGCTTCATCTCCATCAAGGTCAGCTAAAATTAGAAAATTGCTAACTTCTGATGACAAAAAGCCATTACCACTCTCTCCTGCAGAAGCATTAGTATTTTTGATAGACAATAATTTAACAAAACAACAATATATTAACATGAGGGAACTAAATAAGTCACACAACTGTGATATTTATCCCAGTTGCATAAAATTCAAGAATATAAGCTGCAATGTCGACCTGAAGGACTTACCATAACGGAATCATTGGCACAAATTCCTCTACAAAACTTTTTTGATCATACAGCGAAGAGAATTTTATCCTACCAAGAAGAAGTTTTGATGCAACTGGCTGATTTCAGTGAAGTCACCTTAGTTGTAAGTTATGGTTTTGACGGTTCCACAGGGCAAAGTTCATTTAAACAAATATTTAACATCAATGCCCCGGAAAGCTTAGACAACTCGCTCTTTGTAACCTTAGTTATACCATTGAAAATAGTCACGTCACATAATGCAATCGTTTGGATAAACCGTACTCCTCAATCTGTCCGTTTTTGCCGACTACTTAAAATTGAATTTATAAAGGAAACCAACGAGCAAACCAACGAGATATCAAATCTTATACCTTTAGAATATTTTTTGGTAAATGGTAGAAATATTTCAGTAAAGTATGAACTTATCATGACTTTAATTGCTGGGAAAGTGCTGAACGTGCTAACAGAAACAAAGTCTTCTCAGTCATGTCCAATATGTGGCGCAAATCCGAAGCAGTTTTTGTCGATAAAAGATTTAAGCTCAGTGGTGTTTCAGCCGAAATTAGATTCATTAAAATATGGTATAAGCCCATTACATGCCTGGATTCGATGTTTTGAATTTGTTTTTAATCTTTCATATAGACTTCATATAAAAAAATGGCAAATCCAAAGTGCTGAGGATAAAGTACTGATGCAACAGAGAAAAAGTGAAATTCAAGAACAATTCTGGCAGAAAATGGGACTTCATGTCCATAAGCCGAAAAGTAATGGCAGTGGATCAACGAATGACGGCAACACCGCGCGAAAAGCATTTTCAAATCAGAAATTATTTGCATCTATAACAAACGTTGATATCGAGCTTATCAAACATTTGCTTATCATACTAATTGCAATTTCCAGTGAATGTGAAATAAGTGTCGAAAACTTAAAGATTTTTTGTTATGGAACTGCCGAAATATATTTTACAAACTATGAATGGTATCCAATGTCAGCGACCTTGCATAAAATTTTAGCACATTCTTCACAAATACTACAAGCCTCAAGTGTGCCTCTTGGATGAGCTGGAGAGAACGCTTCTGAAGCTAGAAACAAATTCTATAAAAAGGACCGCATTGAGCATGCTCGAAAAGATTCCAGAGAACACAATATAACGGATGTGTTTAACAGAGCAATGGATTCTTCTGATCCGTTATTATCTAGCATTAGTGTGAGAAACCGCCATTCAGCAAAGAAAAGGTTGCAGTTGCCAAGAGAAGTTATTTCTCTTTTAAAGATTCCTGAAAATCCTGAATTTCAATTGCCTACTACATCAAGTTCCGTTGAAAATGATGATGTTTCTGATTGTGGAGAGGACACACAAATTCTATATCACTTTGATTTAGAATTAGAAGTTGATGAAACGTTGGATAATTTTTGAAGTAAGATTAAAATTATTGAATAAATGTTGTCTCTAGCAAAATGTTGTCATTCAATTCAAAAGCCATTTGCTAATAATGATAGTATGTTGTGAACACCCCCAGAGCAAGAAATTTATTAGTTTTTTATATAATTTTCTGAAATGTATTAATATGGATTGTTTTGTGATTTAAAGTTAGTTGCTAAATATATGTTATCTCGAACAATTATCGCTAAATCTCGAACAATTATGGCTTAAATTTTTTCCTGAAGACTTAAAAACTCATTATAATCATCTGTACGAAATTTAAAAGGTCTAGCTGTCTCCTGTAATTTTTTTCCTCAAAAACTGATCATTGGCCCCATAGTGCGTTGTATGATATTTATTTAGATCTGCTTCCAGTACCCCAAATTTCTATTCCGTACCTCCATGTAGGCATGATTATTGTCTTTTAGATCAGGATTTTATTTAGTAGCGAAGGATTCGATTGATTTCCTAACAGCCAGTACAGTTGTCTGCATCTATTTTTTTACTTCGTTCCTCTTTTGTATTATGTGCTCTTTCCATTATAGTTTGACATCAATTGTCATACCGAGGTATTTAGCTTTAGTGTCAACCTTAATCTGGTCATTATTTATGGTTAGAAGCACTGGTTTAGTCCTCCTTTTAGTGTAAATGACTTGCATAGTCTTGTGAGCATTGGTTTTGATTCCCCACTTTACAAACCAATATAAAGTTTTGTCAAGTATTTGTTGGAGATTTTTTGCAGTTATAGCCAAGTCTTTGTGCGATACAAGCAGAACAGTATCGTTAGCAAATGTTGCTTTCATGTTGTCATCTGATATAGGTATAGAGATGTCAGCTGTATATAAGACATAGTGTTGGTCCTAGTACACTACTTTGTGGCCTCCATTTCTAGAATATCGGAGTATTCCTCATCTTACTTGACATCGAATTATCGGTTTTTGATGTAGCTTCTTAGAAGTAGGTAGAAGTCTAGTGGAAGGCATTGTCTTAACTTGTGCAGTAGTCCTTTGTGCCATACACTATCAAATGCCTTTGCAACATCAAAGTATACTGTCACACAAGTATTTTTTTTTTTGTCAATTTCAGAGGATTTTTTATGCGTTCCTCTATGAACTTGTAGAGTATTTACGTCTGAAACCGAACTGTAGGCAAGGGATTATTTTTCTCCTTTCAGTTCTTTCAGAATTTTATCTGTAAGTCCATCATATCCAGGAGCTTTTTTGTTTGTTTTAATTTTTGTGTTGATAGTATCTCTTCCAACGTTACTTTTTTGATTGCTATATACCTAATACGCAACAACTACATGCAAGCAACAAGAAATTCATAAACAGGAAAACAAACTCTAACGACTTTAATAAATATTACAATAATAAAAACAACAACAAGGCCAAAAATATCAAATGTTTTACTTGCGGCAAACGAGGCCACATTGCTTCAGAATGTAGAGAACAAAGTGCAAGAGGAAAAGAGCATTCATATTGTTATGAAATTGCCCTCCTGACAATTTATTCTAACTCTCAATACCCGAATTCGTACTACTGGATTCTGTAGTAATCAAAAAATCACTGGTTAATTTAAAATAGTTAACTTTATTTAATGATTGCAATTTACAGACTTAATATTAGGCTAAAAGTTTACTTTAATGCAATTTTGCACTTTATTTAATAATGCATTTAATCCCTTTATTACTTTTTAATACTGTTACTGTTACGATTGAAATGTATGATGTACACACTGTTACGATTGCTGCTCAACTGTGTCGACTGAATTGTGTGGTGGCTTAATACTTCTCGTATATTACAGTAGAACATTCTAGAATATTCCCTACACTTCGAAAGAAGTTTCTGGAACATTCTAAATATTCCCACACTTGGAAAGAAGTTTCAAGAAGGTTCTAAAGTGAGCTTTTTTCGAATAGATAGAATACCTACACGTGGTGAGATGCAACGAATAGAGGATCCTAAGAATATGCAATGATTTATGTTTCAATATTATGCTTCTTTGTTGACATCAGTAAATCGATTAGTCTGATCTGTCGACAGCGGAGCGACGTCGCATATGTGTAAAAATCGACAGTTATTTCCTACAGAAATAGAAACGTGAAAAAGATGTATAGAATCGGAAGGTAGAGAAAAAGTTAGCATAAAAACGACGTATTTGTAAGCTCATGCTAAAAAACGTTTTGTATATTCCTTCTTTACAAATTATTTTTTCTCGAAAAGCAAATTTTTTTCAAAACGATGCCTTCGTAAATTTTACAAAAACAAATGCAATAATAAAAAAATGCGATAACACGAAAACGCGTAAATTACAATAAAATAATGACGTTAAACCTTGTGTAAAACATCTAAAAGATTTTGGATACTTGGCAATAGCGTTGAACAATGCTCGAATAGGCAAAAAGGAAAAGGCTATCGTATATATGATCTGCGCACACACAATGTGGGGGTCACAAGAGATGTCCGATTTGATGAAATTACCATAATGGAATCGAAGGTGAGCTCTGTTCCAAATTTATTAATTGGAAAATACAATTGTAATCGTGACGTCGAGAGAGACACGCTTATTTCATTAAGTATGAAAGATACGGAAAGTTTAGCCGATGAGCATCCCAAAAATCAGAGTCATAATGAAGGGACCCGGAACAAAAAGACCAGGTAGACCAAAAATAATTTGCACTGGAAGACCATACAAGAAATACAATACTGTGAACCTAATAGAGACGGCAAAGAAAGTTCAAGTGCCACAATCGGTCAACGATTGTTCACGCCACTGGCAAATTATTTTATGTTCACGCCACTGGCGCACATTTGCCTGCAGACATTGCGAGAGAGAGTCTGCTTTAGATGTTTCGAGGCGGACTCTTTCTTTCCGTTCTTGATTTCGAAGCTGAACAAATACTTAGTTGAATCAATTTGTGAATTAAATAGCATAAACTTGGACTTGGAAATTAATATTTAATATAAAATAAATTGTAAATTTAATATGTCAAAAAATATAATCCAGTCTGTACTGGATGAAAATAGAAGGCAAGTTAATATTATTAGCTGTTTTCGTTGACGATATCATTATAGGCAGCTAGGTGAAGGATTACATCGACCTAATTAAAAACAAGCTATCAGACAATTTCTAGTTTGTGATCAAAGAGACCCTCTAATAATTTCTCGGATGGGAGATCGAACGTTGCGGAAAAACTGGAGCAATAGCAGTCAGCCAAAAAGAACAATACATGGCATGACCACTTGTAGACATATTACAATACCCCTTGATCCAGGATACTGAGTAAAAGAAGACCACGCAGAAGATGGTGGCACCAGTAATAAATGGGTTGTCAAAGCAGAATTTCAATCTTTGATTGGAGAGCTTTTGTATCTGGCAATATCCGCTAAAGTGTTTGTCTAAGACATTGAGTATGAAGATACATTATCTACGTAACAGCGTTGAAATTCACGGATATCCTGACGCTGACTGTGGCGGTGATTCTAAATATTGAAAATCTTACACAGGATATATATCCTTAATGAGAGGTGGAGTCGGATTAAAAAATAAACAAACCACGGTAGCACTAACCACAACGGAAGCTAAATATCTGGCCTTATGCACTACAGCGAAAGAGTCGGTTTACTTTAAGCACTTACTAGATGAGGTTTGTCTATACCCAGCTGACACCCCTATAGTTATAAATGGAGATAACTAAAGTGTACAATACCTACTTAAAAATCCTGCACGATCAAAACATTTTGATATAAAGTACAACTATGCACGTGAAATTGTAAAAATCTAGAAATTGAATTAAAATATGTTAGTACTGATAATAGGATAGAAGATGTTCTATCAAAAGAAATATTCTATCACAAAACAAACATTATAAATTAGTTGAACTTATGGGTTTTAAATGAAAAATATGTGTGTATATATAAATATTCTTGTATATATAAATATTCCTGTACATATAAATATTCCTTAAAAAGAATTAGTGCTTTGAGGGGAGCTGTTGGAAAAGTTGTATATATGAAATTGTAGTGGCAAGCCGAATATTCTATCACATTCACTTCGTAAGCCCTTTGTTCTATACCTACATTTTGACACTCTTGAATAAAGCCACGTTAAGCTAAGAGTAAAGCTCCGCTTGTTTTATTTATGTGCTTAGTACACGATGCATAAGATTTTAACATAGGAATTACGAGGGCTAGGGGTTCACTGTATTTTTACAACTATATAAAATGAATTTTAAGCAATTCTCACATTGGCAGACAAGGCTGAAGAAGAAGAAGAAGGGACTGTCTCTTCTGATAGAAAACTTCGACATCTATCAAAAACACCTAATGTAACGAGTCCAACCACAAAGCAGCCGGGGGACAGTTTCGGCTCAAATATTTCAATGTGTAAATAAAAAATGTATACTGTACGTGAGTTCTCCTTGCAAAAAGGGTTGCTTTGTACTCAAAATACCAAATTTGGAGTTGGAGTGAATAAGAAATAAAAAAATATCAGAATGTATTTATGAGTCTCCAATAAGCTCAATATAATTATTATATACAATTTACAAAATTTGTTCCCTTATATAATATCTAATTTTATAATATATCAATAATTAATGCACTATTCCAAATCTGATTTTAATTTATTTACCTAAATTTATGGAAATAAGTAGTAAAGAATTATTAGTATCAGTAACACTCTTTTATGAAAAGTCCAAATGTATTTGTCCCCTGGTATCCATTAGGAAACAGCTTATCGCAACAGACCCCGAGCACTTATTCACTTGCTTTGATTTCCGTTTGATTTTGTTGCTGGATTGACAAAGTTATCAGGAAACAGCTATTCTCTATACTACCAAATAACAGAAGCATAATAAGAAGTCTCATCAAGAAGAAGAACAAAATATTTGATTTTCTCTGTCAGTTCCGAGTTAAATGGGCGAAACTAAGAAACTCTAGAATTTTGAAGTTTTTGTTTGAATTGTACAAACCCGGGCTTACATTCATATGTATGTTTGTATACTCATAAGCAAAGTAAAAAGAAGTAAAACAAAAAAAAAAGGTGAAATCTGAATAAGAACGTTTATACACATATCCATATATAATTTATGTAGGTAGCGACTGCTGAAGGGTGGTAGACTGCTGAAGAGTGGTAAAATAAACGTATCAATTTGAAATTAAAGAATAATTTGATAATGTGAAGTGTGATGCTGTTTTCGTTTTCTGCTCGGCTGGTATGATTGGCCAATATAATTAATAGAAAGAAAACTGTTTTATTTATATATTATTATTATAATAAAACAAAACTTTTACATCCAGTAAAAATTGGAGTACCAATAATTCCATTTTTACAAAAATAGATAAATTTTAATGAATCAAAGAAATTCTAAATTTCATGATCGAAACTGATTCAGTCATGTATGTATGTATGAAATTGTGTGTGTTTTCGAATTTTTAAAATAGTATGTGTTTTTGAAATGAAATAAAACAATTTCATAATAATTGTCAATCTTCAAAATAATAAAAATGTATGAAATCAAACTATTAAATTTTCAAGATTTCAGTTGAGAATTCATAAAGTCTGTTGGCATTTACAAAGCAGTTCCTTTAGTTAATCTGCCAATAAAAGAGCTGTTCCGCGATTTAAAAACAGGTCCCACAGCACCAAGATTAACGCCCTTACCCCCACGACCAAAGAAAGCATAAATCCGTAACGAATGAGCAGAAAAAAAAAACTAAATACTAGCCGACGATGCCGACGCCTGAACACTAGTTACTGCTCCGAAAATGTTTCCCTTTTACGAAGGCTTAAAAATCGAAAAAAATAACACAAAAATTCTCCGATGAATATAATATGAAAAAGTAAGTAATATAAGCATACATAGATTACTCTTTAATCTATGGTGCTTACTTTTCGCATTCAAATCTACTTACAAAATAATACATGATTTTTTCAGCTAAAATGCACTGATTTTGGATCAATGAAATTCTGTTGACTTACTAAATTTACCCCTGGGAACTAACATTAACAAAGGCATTGAAATCGCACAAATACCAAGACAATTTCATGTATAATTTTTAGTTTTGTTTAAAAAATATGATAAACAATTAAAAAAATATAAGAAAAAATGCATTTCTCTGCGGGCTTTTACCGGACACTATAAAATTAACAAACCATCGCGTTACCATTTGCGCTACTGATGCTTATGAATAAATAGCAATAAATATTTGTACAAAAAAATACATTTTAATAATTTATAATTTTTTACAAATTTTATTTTTTTTTTGTGTGAAATTAAATTTTTGAAATTTCATATTAAATTCACTGTTAACATGCCGCTGTTATAATAATTTTGAGCAGAAAAATGTTCATTTTGGCAGCGATTCCACGGCGACGCCAAGAATGTCATTTCCCCTGTTTGCTAACCCTACATCTCCACGGGCAATTTTTGATGGCATGCAATAGGCAATTTCAAGCAAATTGCCAATGGAGACTGCAAATTGCTTCAAGTTGGCAATTTCTGACTTGAAATATTTCATATCATAAATTACCAACGTGCTGTGTTGCAATCAGTTGTCATTTTGTTTGTTTGACAGCCGTTTTTCATTTTTTCATGACTTTCACAATGGCAGCATCGTAGGACCTCTTCATTTTACCGCATCTATTAAATCAATAAAAACGCTAAGATGATGGAGACTGTGTATTTCCCTTCTTTGTAAAAAAGGATTCACACAGAATATCGGTTTCCTTCTTTTTTGCTGTTCATCGTATAGATCAAGCATTTCTTTTACACTGCGGCCACACGATCAATTTCTTGCCCATCAAGTTCTCACATGTATTGTCTGTCAAAACCTGTTCAAGTTGCGTCTGTGACGTTGGCTGCATTCAACTTGATGGGCAAGTTGGTAATCAATTTATTTTCAAAATGCCGTCGTCACATAGGACCATGTTCAAATTATTCTCAAAGAGTCGACTCATTTTTATGTCTACGGGCAAAGAGGGAAACGGGGAAGAGAAAAGTTACGTGAGGCGAGATTTTAAATTTTGTTAAAAACTTCATTTTGACATTTGCTTATTTGACGTATGCAGATTTGACATTTGTCAATGTGAAATTTCTTGATTTCACATTTGCTGGTGTAGTATTTGTAAATAATGAATTGGAACAGGACACAAACAATGGATGAATCTTTATGAGCAAAATCCATTGCTCTACAATACGAAGTCCGAAGAATACAAAGATCGTATAAAAAAATGGAAGGTTTTGGAGAGCATTACTTCGCAGTTGAGGCTACTAAGACCAGAAGTAACTGTATACGAATTGAAAAGTAAAATTAAAACCATAAGAAACCAATACATGCGGGAAAAAAATACCATTTTAAAATCAAAAAAAGTGGCGCAGGTATAGAAGAAGTGCATGAATCGAAATTATGGTTTTTCGAAGATCTTAAATTCCAAGACGAATTTACTGCTGCTACTACTTCTTATTCAAATATTTCTCAGGTGAGTGGAAGAAAATGAAGATAAAATAAATTATTCTAATAGTTATGTATTTTGCTTTAGTCCAGTACAAGAACTACTTCGGAAAGTTCGGATGCTAATCGTGCTCGATGAGGATGACGTTTACCCAAGTTATAGTGGCGCAAAATGTAATAGATCCAGCTTAGAGATGCAAATTGGCAAATGAATTAAAATTGAGGAAGAACTGACGGAAAGTATTCATTTGAGGAGGCCACAGACTCAAAAAGAGGAAGAAAAACGCTATATATATCTATATATATATATATATATATATATATATATATATATATATATATATATATATATATATATATATGTGGCGACACCACTACCCCCACCCAGTTGTCGGGTACGCCAACGCAAGCAGACACTAGTTCCGCGCGCCATCTATTGACACGCTGGCGCTGTCGCACAGCGTGTTTATGGGCAAGCGGAACTAGCCTGTGTTGTCTGCTGAACAACACACTTCGTGTTTCCGGCCTCTCAATCAACCTTTTTTCTTTTCTGCGCTGGAGCTGTTGTGAAGTGTGCTAGAGCGTTTCTTGCAATCCAGAGTCATCTTGGTTACTGGACGCAACACAATTTCTGGAGGCTTATTTCTTGCATTATATAATTTTTTCTCTCTTATACTCTCTTATATTATATACTTATTTTTGACTTATATTATATACCTATTTTTCCTTATATTATATTACATTGTTTTATTGGCAACGCTACGTTTGAGCTCGCGAGCAGCCAAATATATATATATATATATATATATATATATATATATATATATATATATATATATATATATATATCTATATATATATATATATATATATATATATATATATATATATATATATATATATATATTAGGGTGGGCCAATTTCAAAGCCAGCCTCTAGGATGATTCTATGGACAATTCTAAGCGATATATATATATATATATATATATATATATATATATATATATATATATATATATATATATATATATATATATATATATATATATATATATATATATATATATATATATATATATATATATATATATATATATATATATATATATATATATATATATATATATATATATATATATATATATATATATATATATATATATATATATATATATATATATATATATATATATATATATATATATATATATATATATATATATATATATATATATATATATATATATATATATATATATATATATATATATATATATATATATATATATATATATATATATATATATATATATATATATATATATATATATATATATATATATATATATATATATATATATATATATATATATATATATATATATATATATATATATATATATATATATATATATATATATATATATATATATATATATATATATATATATATATATATATATATATATATATATATATATATATATATTATACAGGGTGGCCCAAATGAGACCTAGTGATGTTAAACACGTGTAACTCTTGAAATAACGGGTTTTTTTAAATGATTTATGTTAATATGTTAAATACATTTTATGGAAATTTAACGTGGCTATGTGTGAAATATGACATCAGACAAATGACCACCATTTTGCTCAATACAGGCATTGGCTCTTTTTAGCGCATTGTGCATTACACGGCGTAATGTTTCTGGTTGCAGGCGCCGTATTTCGTCTCGAATATTCTGCTTGAGCTGTCCAAGTGTCTGTGGTTTGTTAACATACACTTTGTCTTTTAAATATCCCCATAAAAAAAAATCGGGCGCAGTTAAATCTGGTGAACGAGGAGGCCAAGGGAAATCTGAATTTCTTGAAATTATGCGTTCACCAAAAATTTCACGCAGCATGTCAATAGTTTGCCTAGCAGTATGCGCAGTGGCTCCATCTTGTTGAAACCACAAATTAGGATGTTAGTCCACCATTGGCCGCAAAAAGTTTGTCGATCATTGTTCTGTAAGAAGCCCCGGAGACCGTTTCTGGCGTTTCATCCTCATTCTCAAAGAAATATGGGCCGATGATTTTTGTGGCCATAACACCGCACCAAACAGTGCATCCGCACCAAACAGTGCATCTGATTGGGTGTGACTGATGCTGATGTATTGCCCTTGGATTTTCGGAGTCCCACAACCTACAGTTTTGTTTATTCACATAACCACTTAAATGGAAAAAAACGGCGATAATTCCGCTGCGTCAGAACAATTGATCGTTGAGAAGAATAATAAAATTCGATAATTTTAATGCGTTGTTGTGGACTGTACGTATTCATTTTAAATTTCCAAGAGTTCAGTTATAATCTGCAAAAAGAAAAAATAAATTATGTTAAAAAAAAAAAAGGTAATTTGTGTTTCACATCAGCTGGTCTTATTTGGGCCACCCTATATATATATATATATATATATATATATAAATATATATATATATATATATATATATATATATATATATATATATATATATATATATATATATATATATATATATATATATATATATATATATATACTCGTATATAAGTTTACAATTGAAATTTTTATTTCTCTATTCTTAAAACTAAGAGTTTAAGTAATTATGTATTCAACAATTAAGATTAAAATGATGCGATAAAATCTTTAAACATAGAAAAGTTTGCCTTCGTTACTAAAATATTCAGCAAAAGTATTACGTATTCTCCCAGCTTCGTTTGTATGCCTTTTAGGGCCGCATGAGCTTTTACCAGAGAATACAGAGAAATGATTCTTGGCTTGCGCTCACTAACACATGTGCAATACTGTAGTAGTGTGGCTGATTTTTTTCAAAACCAGTGATAAACAAACCAATCCAGATTGCCCACTAATGATAAACAAAGCAGTGGGGAAAGGTAGAAAATCACATTTAGGGTTGTCATTCGTTAAAATGTAACTACTATTCTTGCGCCAAAAAGTACCAATATCAGTTTCTTGAAATATTTTGCCATTTGATAATTTTGATCAGTACTAATATTAGGCATTATACTCAATATATTTAAAGCATAAATTTGTTAATATTTATTTAATAGGTAATTACTTATTTCAATACGGCTTGTCTAATTTTTTTTGTTTGGTTTCTCTTTTTAATGAATATAAACTAATAAAACTACAAAACATAATAGAAAATAATGGGAATTGTATAACTATAAAATATTTTACAGAATGAAATGTAATTGTATACTCCCAACATTTTATTATTTATAAATAAATCTAAAATCCGGAAATTTGGTTCAAGGTAAACCTCAGATAAAAATATTGTTCATGAAGAATATGAGCTTCAATCCATACAGTCAACCCAGTCATATTCCTAAGTATGTGCTGGGAAAATATAAATAATTTTATTTAACAAATTTAGTCTAATTTCTCACTTCTTCTCGCAACGGTGCTGGGAATTTTATTGCATAATGTCTTACGCAATAAATTCTGCAGTACCTTGCCAATTATGTTTAGTTTTGTATATTGAATTGCATTTACTTCGTCCGCTAGCTACCGTGAGAACAAAACCATTCGCACGGTTTTTTGCTGACACAGCACAATGGTAAGCCTTTTTACCAACCGCTTGAACTATTTAATTTTTAAACGACCGATAATAAAAACTGCAACTACGTGTGCTTAAGGTATATGATCAACTGGGGAGAATTTTATTTGCACAGTGCAAGCTATGCTAATACATCAAAAATACATATACAAAATTAAAGGAGGAGAGAGAGAGAGAGAGAGAGAGTTAAATTAAGAGAGTTAAACATTGTTATATTAAGAGACATTGTTATATTACTAAAATACGAGTATTTATAATTAAATATAGTCTTACTACGAACATCCTCCCCCCGTTGGAAGGGTCACGCTTTCAACATTTGCCAGGATCTGTGGGAAGGCAGCATAGTTTGGTCACGGTTCGTTTGTGTATACCACTTGATGTGCGAAGAACCGCCACACGAACAACATTGTCATCACCCTTAATTGTTTCCGCTACTCTTGCCATATACCACTTTAAAGGTGGAATATTTTCGTCCTTTATCAAAACTAGAGCTCCCACTTGTAGATTTGCTGAAGCGTGTTGCCGTTTGGTTCTTTGCTGCAGAAGAGTTAAGTACTCCGAACTCCAGTTTCTCCAAAATTGTTGCTGCATATAGCAAACGCGTTGCCAACGATTTAATCGATTGAAATTCAAAGGAGTGACATCCGGTTCTATTATAGCGGTGAAGGGACCGCCAATAAGAAAATGGGCAGGATTGTCAGGATTGTCTGAAATGTGACAAAGAGTACGGGAATTTACAATTGCGGATATTTGACACACAAGAATACGGAGCTCTTCGAAATTTAGAATGTTTGAACCGACAGCTCGATAAAAATGAAACTTGGCGGTTTTAATAGCCGCCTACCAGAGTCCTCCAAAATGTGGAGATCTAGCTGGTATGCATTTCCAATCAATTCCATCGCTGAGGCATTGCTGCTCAACTGCCCTTAAGTGTGTCTCATTGAAGAACAACCTTTTTAGAGAAACCAATTCATTTTTCGCCTCTACGAAATTTGTTGCGTTGTCTGTCCAAATGGTTTTCGGTTTTCCTCGAGTGCATGTAAAACGGCGTAGAACTGCCAAGAATGCTGGAGTAGACAAATCCTTTACCAGTTCCAAGTGGACAGCCTTTGTAGAAAAGCAAATAAATAGGCAGACGTAACATTTTATTGGTGGTCTATTCCGAACTTCAGACCGATAGTAGAATGGCCCACAAAAGTCCGTACCAGTCACTAGAAAGGCTCTGTTTGCCTTTACTCTTCCTTCCAGTAAATCTCCCATGATGTGCTCCGTTAACCTAGGCCGTACGTGCAAGCACCTGATACACTTATTAATGATGTGGCTTACTGCCTTGCGACCACCTACTGGCCAATATTGTAGACGAATTGCGGCTAATGATGCCTGCATCCCTGCATGCAATAATTTGCGATGAAAGAATTCTATTATCGAATTTGTAACCGGATGCCCTTGGGGCAATATAATTGGATGCTTTGATTCAAAGTCCAGAGCTGAATGCTGGAGGCGTCCTCTCACTCGCATTAAACCAAAGTTATCTAAAAATGGTGTGAGAGAGCAGATTTTGCTAGATGATGCAACGCGACTACCAGATTTGAGTATTTTGTAATCTGGGAAGTGCCTTTGTTGTACCATTCGAATCAATAAATATGTGCCTTGATGAACATCCTCTACTGTAAGTGGACCCCTTCGGTCCTTGCCTCGCGAAATAAATTTGTAAATATAGCCGAATACTCGTTGCAACTTTCCAAAGGAGTTAAGAAATTTGCATTTTAATGATAAGTCCGACATGTTTGATGTTGAAAGCAAAATATTCTTGCGCTTCTCGGGTAGTTCTTTAACATAACCTGGGGAATTTGGCCACGTAACTCGATCGCCTTGAAATAAGGAGGGCCATGCTTCCAAAGCTTGGATTTCAGTAATTCGCGTGGTGTGGATCCCCTTGACAGGATATCTGCAGGATTCATTGTGGTTGGTACAAAATGCCATTTCATTCCTGCAGTGAGAATTTGAATATTATTCACTCTATTTGAAATGAATACTATGAAATTTGACGGTTCATTTCGTAACCATGATAATACCACCATGGAATCTCACCAGCAGTGAAAATCACATTAAAAAATCCCTAATTTTGAAATTGAGCTTACAAGTTCCGATAGGAGCATAGCTGCAGATAACTCTGGTTTTGGGACTATCAGGTTTTTTAGTGGCGAAACTCGTGATTTCAAACAAAGTAAATCTACATTGATTCCATTCTTATTTTGTGATCGAATGTAAATGCACACACCATATGCCGACAGGCTTGCATCATAAAATGCATGAACTTCCACCTTCGAGCATGGCAACAAAACTAAGCGACGAAATTTAGAACTCTCTACTGTTTTAAATTCTTCCAATAAATTTACCCAAGTTGAATAAAGTGTCTGGGGTAAGCTCTCGTCCCAGTCTACCTTGTCCTTCCATAGTTGTTGAAGCAAGATTTTGGCCTTAGTCATGACAGGACCAATCAAGCCTAATGGGTCATAAAATCGGGCAATGGTGGACAATACCGATCGTTTTGTCACTTTACCCGGAAGTGAGTGTGGCATGAATGAAAACAAGAAAGAATCTGCCACAGGATCCCATACCAAGCCAAGAGTTTTGGTCACGTCGCTCCTATCACTAAATCTCAAATATTTTTCTTCTCTTTCTTTTTTCTTCTTCTGGAACTTGGTTTAGCACCGTAGAATTGTTGGAACACCATTTTCTTAATTTGAAATTTCCTTTATTAAGGAGCTCAGTTGTTTGACGCATAATCTCCGTGACTTCGTCTTCAGAATTTCCTCCTGAAATGAGGTCGTCAACATAGAAATCTCTGCGAACTGTCTCTGCACCGATTGGCAGAACTCGCTCTTCATCATAAGCTAATTGATGCATGGTACGAATAGACAAAAATGCCGCCGATTTGGTACCGTATGTGACCGTATCTAACTTATATATTTGTATATTTTCCTCTGGAGAGTCACGCCATAAAATGCATTGAAGAAAATTGTCAGGATGCTGCATTCGTACACATCTGTACATTTTGCATATATCTCCTGATAGAGCGATCTCAAAGGTTCGGAAGCGTAATAGAATACTGAAAAGATTTGGCTGGATTGTAGGTCCAGCCATCAGCAAATCGTTAAGCGAATAGCCAGTGGAAGTTGATGCCGACGCATCAAACACAACTCGCAATTTTGTTGTTGTGCTGTCTGACTTAAAAACACAATGATGAGGCAAAAAATACGTTGGAGTGCCAAGGTAACAATCGTCGGCAAGTGACATGTGATTTAAATCTCTGTACTCCTTAATAAATGGTGAGTATTGAATTCGTAATTCAGTGTTTCGAAGAAGCTTTCTTTCTAAAGACTTAAAGCGCAATAATGCTTGCTGATACGATTCACCAAGGAGGTCAATGCTATGTTTTGTGGGAAGACGCACAGAGTACTCGCCAGAACTTAAACGTTTAACATTGTTTTTGAAGTGCAATTCGCACTCAGAGCTTTCATTAGTAGCCTTACGCTCAGTCTCAAGAAAATGCTCCATCTCCCAAAAACTCCTTAATAGCTGCTCTAAAGAGCCATCAGAATCATTTTCTGAAGCACGTTTATCGACGACTGCTAAAGATACAATTTTACTAGTGGAAGGTTGTCTTCCACCACATACAATCCAGCCTAACTTTGTTTTCTGAAGGAGTGGTAAGGTTGGGCTCAATCGAATTTGGCCGACGCACATCAAATCAAAGAAGAGTCCGGCTCCAATCAAAATATCCACACGCTGAGATTTGAAGAATGTTGGGTCGGCAAGAGTTATATTTGAAGGTATATTCCAAAATGTTGCATTTAAAGAGATATTGGGTTGATGGTCGGTGATAGAAGGAATGGTAACGGCTGTGATTGAGGTATGATAACCACCATCATGAGATTGAAAACAGATATCAACAGTTTGGTCAGCCACAAAATCCCTTTCACCAATTCCAGACACTTGGGTTTTTGATTTGGTTGTTTTGAGTTTGTAGCTGACTAGCGGCACGATTTGTTATAAAATTTAATTGTGACGCGGAATCAAGGATTGCTCTGAATGGAATCGGGTTTCCTGTTCTTGGTTTCAAAAACACAATTGCAGTAGCGAGAAAAATAAAATCTTCAGGCATTGCGCTTGATGTGGCAAGCTGAGAGTTCAGAAGTGAACCAGGGCTGCCTGTGAATTGTGGGCAGGAGCAGAAAGGTTAGAACAATTTGATATTACAGCAGCAGCTTGAGGCGAAGCAATGCGATCAAAATGTAATAGTGTATGATGCTTAGATGAGCACTGCTTGCAACAGAGAGATTCGCAATTTTTGATAATATGCCCTGGTTTCAAACAATTAATACATAGCTGTCGCCTTTTGGCTTCTTTAAACCGTAAGGTGGGAGATAACCTTAAAAAAGGCGAACAGGAAGTAATTGGATGCTCCCTTACATTGCAAAATGTGCAAGGTTGATTAGGATGAACTGTGACGAACGTATGTTTAGTACCCACCTGCTTGCTCAGTGTCTGGCTTACCGAGGCTGCAGTTATACCTTCCATTATCCGGCATCTCTTCTCCAGGAACTCCACCATAGATTCCCACGTTGGTATTTCGTGCGAAAGAGATTCCTCCTCCCACTTCGCTCTGGTTCCAGCATCGACCTTGCTGTTAACCAGATATATGAGCACACTATCAAGAAGTTCATATCGACCGGCAATAGAGTACAAGGCTCGAAGGTGAGATTTAATTTTATCACACATTTGCCTTAAACCAATGGCAGAGCCATCACGAACCGTCTTTAGATTGAAAATTTCTTTGTTTTGTGTCTGAAACTGAATGCGTTTAATATCAAATCTAGATTTTAGCAAAGTTACCGCATTAATATAATTTTGGTCATTTATTTCCAATGACCGAATGGCATTTTAAATGCTGGAATTTTTCCACGCCCTTTAAATTTCAAACAATGACCAAGAGTCAGGCCACTCAGTGATCGTACCATCGAAACGTGGCAACTCTAACTTCGGCAAATACGAAGTTTTACAGCTTGAAATATCTGAGCCTTCACCGAAAACTGTCTTGGGAGTAGATGCCATCGCACCTGAAGACGCACGCTCCTTTAGCTCTTTGGCAATCGTAGACTTAATCTCCGAAAAGTATTCAAAAAATTGGCATCGAGCATCACTCTCAATTTCTTCATGGTCCTCCATCTCCAATTGAGATTGCACGTCTTCGAACTGCTCTTGCAATCGATTGAGCTGCTCCAATTTGATGGAAAGCAGTAATTCATCAGATGAACGTAACACAATTTCAGTTAGTCCACCATGCACTTTTACGCGCCAAGAACATACGATTTTTATTAACCGTTTCCTGAACCGCTGGATTTGACACGGAATGTCGACCTTTCTTTGATCTTGACATGGTTGACTGTAAACTAAAAATCACAAACCGATATGACGAACGAAAAGTACCGATATAGTCTAGTGTAGCTACAACGAAAGGTAAACTGAGAAATAGCGAGTACCGTTATGTCCGAAACCGTATTTATTTTGCCTCTAAACCTTAGGTAATTATTTTAAGCCTTGCATTTAAATGCACACGTTTAATGAACTTATTAAACCGAATGTCAGAACACTAAAAACTGTGTTATAGAAAGTCACGATCACAAAGTAATCAGTTAATATGACAATATAGGTAGTAGCACGATTGCAGCGAACTGAATTGACCGAACACAACTGTAGCGACACTAAACGAAGCAGCCAGAAAGCAACCGGCAACGAAAGGTAAACGAAGTAAGCGAAATTGCGCTGGCAGCGGCAGCGAGCAGATAATGTTTAATGTGAGAATCAAACCAAGGCGTCGGTGTATTCTCCAGCCAACCAATTTTAGCAGGAAAAGTTCCGACCAAGTAAATGCCCGTTGGAATACCCAATCCAAAAAACGAATTAAACGAAAAAACGCGACCGATATCACGTCGGGGTCACCAAATGTTTATGGGAATGGTAAGCCTTTTTACCAACCGCTTGATATGATCAACTGGGGAGAATTTTATTTGCACAGTGCAAGCTATGCTAATACATCAAAAATACATATACAAAATTAAAGGAGGAGAGAGAGAGAGAGTTAAATTAAGAGAGTTAAACATTGTTATATTAAGAGACATTGTTATATTACTAAAATACGAGTATTTATAATTAAATATAGTGTTACTACGAACAATATGTATTAATAATATTTTTAATATAAATAGAGGGCAATTTTGTACTTACAATCAGAATAATTTTTTACTTCTAATAAACAAGTTGGATTTTCCCCTACCAGTGGTAAGAGATCCAACTTATATCCAAGAAAGAAATTCTCGACTTTTTATTTTGAAAGCACTAAAGGAAGTGTATTTTTACACATATACTAATTTTAAATTCGCATTTATTTATTTGTTTGAAAACAGCGCTAAGTCTACTGATTACTTTAGCCAAACACTATTTAAATTAATGATTTGCAAATGGCATGAATAATGCTAATATATTGTGACTAGTAACACTTAAATTTTCTGCGGTTACTGAAAAACAATGCTTCAATTTAGTAAAATAATTCCGAATTTATCCAAACATAATTTTTTGTCCTCTTATTAACATAGATATAATTATTTATTTATTTATTTATTCATACTTGTATTAAAATTAAAATTTTAATACAATAAGACTTACAGCTATGACATCTATGGTCTTAAGCTAGAGATATAATTATATTAAATATAATTAGACATAATTATAAACAATAAAAAAATAGGAAATACGATAAATAAAAAGGAAAATAATGAATTCTTTATTATATCTATATATATAAAAATGGTGTGAAAAATGTATAGAAATTCATCAATTGAGAACGGCTGGGCCGATTTCTGTAAAATTTTTGTCAGTTGTTCGTATTTTCGAGGAGAAGGTTTTTAAGGAAGAAAATTTTGGAAAATCCCTCCGGAAAAATCGGAAAACTGGAAAATTCGAAAATTGATTTTTTGTATGAAATTTTGTGTGAAATTATTCCTCAATGGCTTTCCAAATGAAAAAATAGAAAGTTCTTAGTGTAAAACATGGAAAATTGTGCAAAATTCGAAATGCGGAAAATTGGAAAATCTCTCCGGAAAAGTCGGAAAATTTGAAAAATCGAAAATAGATTTTTTGTATGAAATTTTGTGTGAAATTATTCTTTAATAGCTTTCCAAATGAAAAAATAGAAATTTCCTAGTGTAAAACATTGAAAATTGCTGAAAATGCGAAATTCGGAAAATTGGAAAATCTCTCCGGAAAAGTCGGAAAATTAGAAAAATCGGAAATTGATTTTTTGTATGAAATTTTGTGTGAAATTATTCCTTAATGGCTTTCCAAATGAGGAAATAGAAAGTTCTTAGTGTAAAGCACGGAAAATTGCGGAAAATGCGCATTGCGGAAAATTGGAAGATTGAAAATTTATTTTTTTAATGTAATTTCGTGTGCAATTATTCATAAATGCCTTTCCAAATGAAAAAATAGAAAGTTCTCAGTGTAACGAAACGTCTTAAAAAACAACTGGTGTAATACACCTCATTGACTTCAATGCCAATATCAGATAAATGCCATTATACGTTGACTTAGACTTTGCGCAATTTGACAGGTGTCATTTTGGCATTGTCATTTTCTACAGTAAATGTGCTATTTTTCTTGCCGCAATTTATTCGAGTTTTGTGTATTATTAAACTGTTTCCGGATTGTCGTAAATCACGCAATATATCCATATACGGTAAAAGCATTACAAACAATTGAAATTCAGTGACATATTTATCAAAACATTCATTCTTAAAGAAAATAATTTTGTGTGAAAAAAGTGAGTTTATCTAATTGGATTGCGAGCATTCATACAGAAACATTTATTCCGTAAGTTTGTAAGTTTAAACATAATTTTCTTTTGAATTGGATTAGTCAAAAACGACTTTATTGTTTTTTAGGGAGAGTTATTTGCTTGACTAATGCCTCCTATTAGATGATCAAACCTTGGACGACGTACACGTCGTGCAAGAATTAGTCAGAATGTCCGTGATAATCAAACAGAAGAGGAACGTGCAGAACAAAATGAATGGAAACGAGCCCATATTGCACAGCGTCGCGCTGCACAATCACCACCTCAAATTCGACAAAATAATACTAGAAGAAGAGCAGTCGTAAATGTAGACTTGAATCGTGCTGCTTTTAGATACGATTCTGCAATCGCCTACAAAGACCCTCGCTGCGTTGATATCGGTTCATTGTCTGTCGTTTGCCAGCATTGCAATGCATTGGAGTTTCAATCGGAAACCCCCGGCTTATGATGCGCTGGTGGCAAGGTGAAATTGCCTGTTTTGCATCCTCCGCCAGAGCCAATGTATTCGCTTCTCTATGGAAATACAATTCAATCAAAACATTTCCTAGCGAATACACAAAAACTTAATGGATGCTTTCAAATGACGTCATTTTGGAGCCCCGGCTATAATCCGAGTTATAAGGTAATGGCGTCTCATTACTATCAAAATCAACAATTCTTCTCATCCCTTTCGAAATTGATTCCTAATATTCAGATTCAAGGTCAAATTCATCATCGAGCGGGCGCTTTGTTACCACCATCAAACGAAGATCATAAGTTTCTACAGATCTATTTCGTTCGTGATTCGGCAATTGAACTAGATCAGCGTTGTGCAATTTTTACTGGAGACAATGCATTCTGACGACCACAAAATTATTATCAGAGCAGACAAAAGACCCGCTGGAGGCCATGCAAGGCAATTCAATGCTCCCACTATCAATGAAGTCGCAGTATCGATTGTTGGAGAGAATGTGGAATTACGCGATATTGTTCTCAAGCGTCGGGATGGTGGACAATTGCTGCGCGTGTACGAGACTCATCGGTCATACGATGCACTTCACTACCCTTTGATGTTTGATGAGGATGGTTATCACTTCAATATAAAAATGATTAATCCAACGACAGGTTTGTTAACAAGTCAATAATTCTTTCTTATTCTACAACTTAGCTACAATTCATATTTCAGGAGAAGAAATGAATAACAAGGTCAGCTCAATGAATTTTTATGCGTTCCGATTTATGATTCGGGAAGAAATTGACAATCATCTGTTGAGATATGGCCGGTTGTTTCAACAGTGCTCCGTCGACATGTACGTCAAGGTCGAAAAGGAGCGTCTCAATTTCCTTCGTTATAATCAGTCAAAGTTACGATCAGACGAGTATATTCACTTGTGTGCCGCCATCTCTACTGAAGGAGATGCGACTAACATCGGTAGTGTGACCATTCTCCCAGCTACTTATGTTGGAAGCCCGCGCCATATGCATGAGTACGCTCAAGACGCAATGACGTACGTGCGGAATTACGGACGACCGGATTTATTCATAAAGTTTACTTGCAATCCGAAATGGCCTGAAATTACGAATCTGTTGCTGACAAGACAAACATCCAGCGACCGACACGACATCATTGCACGAGTATTCAAGCCAAAGCTCAGAGTACTCATGGGTTTCATCGTTAAGCAAAAGGTTTTTGGAGTAGTTCGTTGTTGGATGTACTCAGTTGAATGGCAGAAATGTGGATTACCACATGCACACATTCTGCTTTGGATTCGAAATTTTGTCGAAAACATTCTCAACGCACTGCAATGTTGAGTACTGCAACTCCATCAAATCCATAAAATACGTTTGCAAATATGTGAACAAAGGGAGTGACATGGCGGCCTTTGGTATTGCCGATCCAAATGCAAACGACGAGGTGACGAAATTTCAACTTGGACGTTACGTGAGTTGCAACGAGGCAATTTGGCGGCTGTTTACATTTCCGATACACGAACGTCACCCGACTGTCGTACATTTGGCAGTTCACTTGGAGAACGGCCAGCGTGTCTACTTTACGGAAGCAAATGCAGCGCTAAGAGCAGAACGACCACCAGCGACAACATTGACAAATTTCTTTTCGACATGCCAAAGCGATCCATTCGCAAGGACTTTACTCTATTCTGAAATGCCACGCTATTATACATGGAACGCTGCATCGAAGAACTTCCAACGTCGACTGATGCCTTCGGACGAATATACACAGTTCATCCACGCCAAGACGAATGCTTCTATCTTCGCTTGCCTTCGATTCCCTTCGTACTGTGGATGGTGTGCTGTGCGCCACTTTTCGGGAGGCTTGCCAACGTTTGAATTTGCTCGAAAACGATACACATTGGGACTTAACGCTCGCCGATGCACTTGTTTCTGCGCCAGCGAATCAAATTCGTACATTGTTTGCGATCATCATAGCCACATGTCATCCATCGAACCCAACCGCATTGTTTGACAAATATAAGGACGATATGGCTCATGAAATTTTGCACAGAGTTCGCACGGCAACTTTGAATTTCGATCTTGAAATTAACGAAGAGATACGCAACGAAGTTTTAGTTCTGGTCGGAGACATGTGCTTGTTCATGTGCGTCAGTCTGCTGTCGACATTAGGATTGCCAGCGCCAAATCGTGCGATCCACGATGGATTCAATTCCGAATTACAACGGGAGCAAGCCTATGATCGAGATGAGCTGGCCGAAAGAGTCCGAACAAATGTGGCACTATTGAATCCCGAGCAGGAGAACGTGTACGATTCGTTGATGAAGGTTGTTGACGATGGAACGGGAGGCAGTTAGTTTCTCGATGCTCCCGGTGGGACAGGCAAGACATCCGTCATTTCGTTGATTCTGGCAACAATTCGGTCAAGATCACAAATTGCGTTGGATGTTGCATCTTATCGAATTGCTGCCACATTTTTGGAATGCGGTCGAACTGCACATTCCGCTTTGAAGCTGCCGATGAATCTTCTCACAGTTGACAAGCCAACGTGCCCAATAACCAAGAATTCGGCGACAGGCAAATTGATGCGAGAATGCAAAATCATCATTTGGGATGAATGCACGATGGCGCATAAACGAGTTTGGAGGCAGTTGACCGAACGATGAAGGATTTACGAGGTGATTTAAGACGATTTGGTGGGGCTTTGATATTGCTCTCCGGAGATTTTCGTCAAACACTTCCCGTCATCCCGAAATCTTCTGCTGCGGATGAACTTAACGCGTGCCTGAAATCGTCTTCTTTGTGGCGGCATGTCCAGAAGTTGCAATTGATCACAAACATGAGAGTCGCATTGCAGAACGACCCATCGGCTGCTGAATTTTCGAGACAACTGCTGGAGCTTGGCAACGGCCAAATTCCTGCTGATGTTTCGACTGGATTGATATCGTTCCCTGAAAATTTTTGTGAATTCACATCGTCCAAGGAGGAACTCATCAGGAAAGTGTTCCCCGGCATTGCACAAAATAACAAAAATCTCGATTGGATTGGTGAATGGGCAATACTAGCAACGAATAATAAGGACGTCGATAGCTTAAACTTAATTATTCAAAGTCAAATCGCAGGACAACTGCATACGTACAAATCTGAATGAAGCGACCAACTACCCGACGGAATTTTTGAACTCGCTTGATGTACCAGGAACTCCGCCGCATAATTTACAGCTGAAGGTGGTAATCGATCATAATCATGTTGCGGAATCTCAATCCTCCAAAATTGTGCAACGGTACGCGGTTGTCCGTCGAAAAGCTAATGAACAATGTGATTCAGGCGACAGTCATCAAGGGCAAATTCAAAGGAGAGGTAGTCCTTATCCCACGAATTCCCATTATTCCAACTGACCTTCCATTCCAATTCATGCGGTTTCAGTTCCCCGTTCGATTAGTATTTGCGATGACAATCAATAAATCGCAAGGCCAATCATTAGAAGTCTGTGGGAAATGCTACACCGATCTACAAATTAGTAATTGTGCTGTGTTTCTGCGTAAATGTATATTATATACATTTACGCAGAAATTATGTAGAAAAACTTATTTAATTATATTAATAAGTAAATCTGTATAATTTAAACCTTATTTATCAAAATGACTCCATTTTTAAATTTTCTACTACGCTTTAGGTTTTAAAACTTTTAATAGTAGGAACTCCTTTTTACCGTTCATAACGCGGTAAACTCACGTACAATGTCAGTAAATTTGACGTTTAAGTGTCTCGTCTCTATGATCTCTGCTATTACTCCTGCCTGAGTTATTACTGCAATCACTAGTACTCGTATAGTTCACACTTCTCATAATAAGGAAGTTATGCAAAACACAACAGGCTTGAATAACTTTTATTACCTTATGTGGCTTTAAATGAATATTGGATTGTAACACTCTGAACCTGTTTGACAAAATTCCAAATGTGTGCTCAATCGTTTGCCTAGCATGGCTTAAGCGAAAATTATAATTTCTTTGAAGTTCTTCTAAGGTGTGATGCAGGTAGGGCTTCATTAAATGTTTTTCCAAAGCAAAGGCATCGTCACCAATAATTACGTACGGTAAAAGTCTATTATTACCAATAATTGTATCCTTTAGACAGAGGATCTCTAAGATCGCTTCGATTTAAGACACCTCCGTCGCTGATTCGAACATTACACTCAATATCAACAAAAATTAATTTGTAATTCGCATCACTCATTGCCAATAAAACAGTATTGAAACCTTTATATTTAGTTGTAGTACAACGCACCATCTGACTTAGAAGCTCTAAATGCGGCATGTTTGCCATCCAGAGCTCCTATGCAATGGGGAAAGTGCCAACGAGATTCAAAGTTTTCCGCAATTTTTCATTGGTCTCCAGATGGAAACTGTAAAAATGAAAATTTTTTAAAATTATTGAACGAAATCTTTAAAACGCTTGTTTGCCTGTAAATATTCTTTTTTAAGATTATTGTATAAGATTCCACAAGTTTCAGGAAAACGTTCCGAAATATAAGCGAAAGATATGCGAGTCTGGAACTCTAAACTTCTATATGATTCTCCAGTACCCAAAAATCTTAAGACACTTGACAAACATTCAGCTGGAGAAATTGCTGGTCGCATTCTTGTATCTTGTCGCTGAATATAAGATTCCACCAACTTCAACAGCTCCGAAAAACATTCCTCGTTCATTCGCAAATATTGTCTGTACGATTGGGCATCCACTAACCTTAGCTCCTGGTGAAGAAGGTAAAAGTTACTTTTACGTGCCCTTCTCAGCTTCCAGTCTTTCAACCACAAGCGCCTTTTTTGAAGTCTCCCTATCTTTTAATAGCTTCAAAGCAGCAACGTTAGCATTATTTAATAACATTAAAATACAAATCCTTTTTTCCTCACTATCACTCATTTTTAAATGAATTATTAATTTTCTTTCGCAATAGATTTATGTTGCTAAAAGCAAAAAAAAAATATTCTGACAACTTGGAAATGTCAAAATGACGCCGCGGTGTTCAGACAGCATTTTAGTATAAACACGAGAGTGCGGATTGAGGCTAATGTGAACATGGTAATAAAATATTTTATTTATCATACATTTATTATATATTATTTTATATATATTTTTATTTTATTTTATGTATTTTAAAAAAAGGTTCACGATGGTATTAAGAACATTAATACAGACATGAGATGCTATAACTCCTCGCTTGAAATTATGTATCACGCTGAGGTACCTAGCAAGGGGGAATTCCTACAAATCTCATTTCTTCCTTTTTTATTTGTTGATACTTCATTTTTAACTTTAATCTGGTTTTACCGTTATTTTTCATTTATTACTCAGTACCCACACGAAACAGCTGACAGATAATTGAAAGCCGAACTGATTCTCCGCTTGAACCATAAATTGCTAATCAAGTCGACCATCAAGTACTAAAAATATGTATGTGTTTGTAAAAAGTATGAGTGTATTACGACTTGATGGGGCAAGACATTGATCGTGTGGCTGCAGTGTTAATGAATCAAGGGCGCGGGCACAACGAACTATATTGGTTGACGACATTTTCCAAATGACGATGACAAAACATGGCAATGCCCACCATTAAAATCTTGCCAACCTTTGCAATCAAATTTAACAGTTGTTAACCCATCAAAAATTGCCCATGGAGACGTAGTTTAAAGAGCGAGTTGCATAGTCTTGTTGTATATTAGCTGTGTTTCTTTCAACGCGAGTGTGAATAATACGACACCCGTCGCTTAACCAGTCTAGCATTTGGTAGCACTGGTATTGGCATTTAAAATGCTTATACATACACATTTGAAAACTAATTTTATAAATTTTTTTTTGTTTATAAATGTATAATTTCTACAAACTACATTTATTTTTTAATAAAAACTAAAAGTTATTACAAATTTTTTTAATTACAAACCTATTTCCTTTATTCTCCATTTTACTGCTTATATTTTTACAGCGGTTAATTCTTGGTTTACTCTTTTTTTGTTCACAATAGACAACAAAAAGGTCTTGACAGCAATTCTGTTTGAGGCGCTAAACTATAATCGAATACAAACAACTTGCGTTAATTAAGCGGCAAATATGTATGCATAAGAGGGCGTTTTCTTCGCACTCGCGTTGAAAGAAACACAGCTATTGTGTTTGGTACTACAACCAAAGAACACCAAGAAACGACATCCGATTTCCCGCTTTATTTTTTTACCTTGTCATCGATTTCCTTTGGTCACACGTTCAGTATAAGTGAATTTTTTATGTTTGTTGTACACGTATTCTATATGTAAGTTGTCTATGTTTGTGTAATGTCAGCATAAGAAACTGCTGTTTTTGTTTACAATTTGTTGCTGATATCAGGGCCACGTTTAAATTAAGCATTTAGGTAGCATTTACATTTTTAAATTAAAGCGAACTACAAAACTTCTAAAAAAAGATAATAATTAATCCCTCAAAAATATTACATTTAATTGGAGTTGAAAACTCAAATGTTAACAAGTCCATTTAATATTTTATAACTAGTCTTAATTGCTGATCCAATTGGCTTCCATTTTCGGTTTTGTTCATTGTAAATGCAGTATGGTAATCATAAGTTGTGAACTCATAATTATTTAGTTTTTTGGCATTATTTTTTAATTTTTTTTAAATTTTTTTTTATTAAAGCTTACATAGTAAAAACAATTATTAAATAAGCTAAAATTAAGCAGCGCTAGCAGCAGGGGATTTCGGCTGGCTGGTGAATGAGGGCTAGTTTAGATGCGGCGGAGTAAATCAGTATCCCTGAGAAAATTGTAAATTTTAGTGAAATTGTCGGCAGTTGGATTCATGAGGAGTAGAAGTGGATCGGTGTTATTAAAATTTTGATGTATGTGGTTTTCTAGTTCAGGACAAAAAGCTAGTTGGTGTTTCACGCTGACAGTTGATTCGCAGAATGGGCATTGGCTAAGACGACTACCATCCAATAGGTGTGCGTTGGTGATGATAGTGTGTCCAATACGAAGCCGAGTATAAGGAGTGATGTAGTTAGCCGGAATGGACGTCGGGTAGCAAGGTTTAGAGCGGTTAAGGTTGATTCTTGAATAGTGGTGGTTGTACTCACCCAATCAACCGCTATCTTAGTATGTCTCTGCTGAGCTATAAGGCGATGTATATCGCTCTTTATGAAGAAAATGGAGGTGGTTGTGGGAGTGTTTATCATTTCTTTGGCAGTTGTATCCGCAAGTGTATTGCCAATGATGCCCGAATGGCCAGGCAACCACATGATTCTAAATTTGTTTGGAAAAACCATCAGAATTTCTCTTATGCCAACAATCACAATAGTTAGAGTTACTACAGTTTTTTAGTGCTTGGAAGCAGGACAAGCTGTCTGTGCAAATTACGTACTTTCCTTTATTTTGTTTGGAGTACTGGACGGCGTGAAGAATTGCTGTGGCTTCCGCAGTGAAGACTGAACAAAACGAAATAGCAGACCATATGATATTGGCTTATCTTTTTCTCTCACTGTAGCGAAGGCTGTATTGGCTGCTTTAGATCCGTCAGTGAAATTGAATTGCCAACCTGTCGATTTGAAGAGAGCTGCTACTTCCGAGAATTGGGCTTTATATACAGAGTTTGGAGTGCTGGATTTAGGAAGATGAATCATGATGATTTCTTCACTGACCATGGGGGGTGATGATTCTTCCAAGGTAGAGATATTTTAATTGGTAACTCATTTTCTTTCGCAAACATGGCGCATTTATAAATTGAAGATGAGATCTTTGGCAATCGTGTTCGTGACGCAGCTGAGTAGAAATCCTTTTGCAGAGCGAAGTTGGCGCTGAGGATGAGCTTCGGATAAAGTTTACGAATGCTGTCTTCCATGTTATCGTTTAAGAAAGGAAGTCCAGATTCGGCCAAGATGTTTTTTATGGGTGACGTAGGAAATGCACGCAGAGATCTACGAATGGCAGTGTGGTAAGGTGCAGCCAGCATCTTAAGATTATTTTTCGCGTGGTGTCCATATATTTCTAATCCATAGTTGATGATCGACAAGATGAGAGCCCTGGTGACATTCACGAGTAGAGCCGAACCGATTAGCGAGCGCTTACTTGATAGATATTTAATAATGTTTAAGTTAGCATAGAGCCTGTCTCTAACATATTGACAATGTAGTTTGAATGAGTAGTTAGAGTCTAATACAATACCAAGAAACTTAAGGCTATTTGTACATGAGATATTAACATTATTAAAGGTAAGCGTGGGGGTATTACAATGTCGTTTCTTACAAATACGTAGTAATTTGGATTTAGAAGATGAAATTGAAGCGCCTGAAGAACGGGACCATGTGGATAAGAGGGACAGGATTTCAGCAAAGGACGACATAACCGTAGTTAAATTGGAAGATTTTGAAAATAACAATATGTCATCAGCATAGATTTGATGACCGACATTGAGGAAATCAGATAAGCTAATGCTGATTTCGTCAAATGCGATAATAAAGAGGATAACCGAAAGGGGGGAACCTTGCGGTGTGCCGTTATCAAGAGGGCGAATAGGGGAGGAGACATTGGATATGAGAACACTAATTTTACGGTTGGAGAGAAATGATTTTACAAAGTTGTATAAACGAGGACCAACCTTCCATTTGTTAAGTTGCCTTAAAAAACATTGATACCAATCCGATCAAACGCTTTTAAAAAGTCTAACGAGAGCAACGATATGTGATTTTTGCAGGTCAATGCGTCAGAAATAAAGTGATCCAGGTGCAAGAGTGCGTTGTTTTTGTTCCCTGCCCCTTCTTGAATGCAACCTGGTTATGGTGAATAAGTTTGTTTGTGTGGACGTACCAGGAGAGCCTGGTAGCAATGATTTTTTCCATTAATTTACCTAGACTGGGCAGAAGAGATATAGGACGGTAGCTACTAACTTCGCACGGAGGTTTACCAGGTTTTAAAATGGGAATGACAGCACTTGTCTTCCAAGGAATGGGGTAGTTGCCAGTACTGAAGATTTTATTAAAATGAATGAGAAGAGGGGAGAGAAGGAAGGGAGGGAGGTGCTTAATGATGGGGAAAGATATTTTATCAATCCCAGGTGTTTTGCCTTTGACTGCTGAGAGTGCGGAATGGAGTTCAAGTAAGGATAAATCAGCATCTAACAACTTGGCCGATGGATATAGGTTCGAAGGCGGATAGCGGGTGGAAGAGTGCAGAGAAAGTTTACTAGCGGGGAATTCAGGAGAGAAACTGGGATCGGAGGAAGAGTTGGAAAAATTACAGGCAAATTCTAGGGCTATATCTTGTGGATACAGTAGATTACCACGAGAGGAGTTAAGGGAAGAGATGGGGAAGGAAGATGGTAAACCAGATAGTCTTTTTATGTCAGCCCAGATTTTTCTTGGGGAAGAAGAGGTATTGATTTGGCTAGTGAATTTTTGGAAGCAGAGAAGTTTGGCAGCTTTGGCTTTGCGGCGAAATATCGCATTGGATTTTTTGTACTCGATGAGGTTTGAAGAGAAGCGAGTGCGTTAGAATTCGCGCCATGCCAGTGGTTTACATTGCCTTAGTGCCAGCAATTGATCGTTCCACCATAAGGGTGTTGGTTTGACTGGTTTGGAGGAGGATTGAGGGATAGCTTGATTAGCAGCGGAGCGGATGATTTTTTGGATTCTCGAGGTTTCCTGATAAACGTTTGGAGAGATGTGGAAAGAATTGGAGAGAATTATGCAGTCGTGTTCGAACTTGTCCCAGTCGGCCAAGTCAGTTTTAAAGCGAATTCTGTGTCTGAATATGGATGTCGGGCGGGGCGAGGGTATTTTAGCGGGGATGGGAAAATGATCTCTACCATGTAGGTCGTCTATGCGGCACCAAGATGCTCTGGAGAAGAGGGATCAGGAACAGAGGGAGAGATCAATATGTGTAAAGGTTCCATGAGTGGAAAAATGAGTGGGAGAACCATCGTTAAGAATTATGCTGTTGGAGATTAGGATGGCGTCTTCAATGGTACGCCCCCTAGAATTAGCAGAAGCCGAATCCCACAGAGGGCTCTAAGCATTAAAGTCACCTGCCAGTATGAAAGGATTAGGCCCGGGGACACGAAGGCTACTGAAATCTGTAGTTGAAAAAGAATGGTTGGGTGGGGAATAGGCACAGATAACTGTGATTTTAAAGGGAGTTTGGATTTGGGGGATTGGGGGAAGGGTAATGTGAGGTAGGTTTCTCTTCACAAGAATGGCAATTCCCTGTTTGCTAGTAGTAATATGAGGGAGATTGTAGAAATGTCAAATGTAAGCTTTGGGGGTATGAGCTGAAACATTGTGTGCGAGATGAGTTTCATTTAATAGTACAACTGAGGGGTTATGTTAAAAAACCCGTTCATATTCCGTTGAAGGAAAGAGGTCATACTGAAAAGAAAGAAAAACCATGAATACGTTATTGCATTTTCAAAGAGGGGAGGGTTTAGAAGGGATAGAGGGGGTGGAACTAGAGCTAGGTAGTGGGGTGGATATGGTAGAGATAGACGAAGGTGGAAGGGAGGAAATTAGAGTTGATTTTTTTGAGGTATCATTCTTGTTACTAGGTGTTTTTAAGATAATATTGGAGGTTGAAGGCTTGGTTTTGTATTTAGGAGTTATTTCATTAATATTGAGGGTTGACTTTTTAGCTATGCTGGCAAATGAATTTTCATTAGGAGTAGTGGGGAGCTGATTTTTGTATTTTGTGACTGCGTCAATCATAATGCATTTGGCAATGGTTTTGATTTTCAGGATTTCTTTTGATTGCTGATATTTCGGACAAACAATGGAAAACGAAGGGTGATCACCAGCACAGTTGGCGCACAAAACTCTTGTGCAATCAATGGGCGAAGAGTGGTCAGGGGGAAGACTGCACGTTCCACTAGCTGGGGGATTGCGGCAGTGTTTGGCAGTGTGCCCCAGTAATTGACAGACTTTGTAGCGCATAGGATTACGGTAATACGGACGGACATCAAGGGTTCTCCAGGCAACTTCAATTCTCTCGGGTAGGTTCTATTTATCAAAAGTTAACAATATTGCGCCGGTAGGATTGCGTGAGCCCTCAAAAAATCGTGTAAACTTAAATATAGATGAAACTCCTTGGCCTTGAGGCCCTCAACTATCTCGTTTTCGGAGAGCTGACAGAGGAATGGGGCGTATATTGTTCCTTTAACTGAATTAAGGCTGTTGTGCAGGCTGACGTTTATTTGACCCGCACCAGGCAGCGAGTTGGTAGACAAACATTTTTCAGCAGTTTTTTTGTTTTTGACTAATAGCAGGAGACTGCCGTCGCGGAGCTCTGAAGTTTTGTTGACTTCTTTGCTAATAGTATTAATACCTTTATAAACTGCGAAGCAAGAAAGGGATGTAAGCGGTTTGTTGTCATCCAGCGATTTCAAGATTAAATATTTGGGGTCATCCTTCTTGGCAACTGGTAGTTCTGGAAATGGATCCAACGGAGTCGAATCCGGTTTCTTCCTTTTTGCTTTTTGATTTGGAGATAAAAGGGCGAACCTATTATCCCCAAATTTGGTGACCCCAAGGGGCATTGTGAAAGCATGTCCTTTTAAACACAAATATGTACACAGCAATACGGATACAGCAATAAAAAAGGTTATAAATGCAGATACAAAATGAAATATGCAGAAATAAAATTAAAAAGTTAAAATTTTTTTTCCGATTTAGATTTTTCCGATTTTTCCGACTGATTGACAGAAAATTGTTGGAGTGGCATTATATTATACTACTAACAACTAAAATAATTAAAACATCTTTTTATATTAAAATGGGGACCGTGAAACCCTTCTGCGTCAATTGTTAACTATCGTCATGGAATTCACCATTACTAGGTATATACGAGTATGCCAGTTTAAAGCGGTTTAACTAATGCGAATTAGCGATAAAGCGACGTAATATGGCAATTTATAAAAGCGGTTTCTTCTCTTTACTATTTAGTTTCTGAAATGGGTTTTATTAAAGCGAAGATAAGAAATGCGTTATAATTTGGGATTTGCCGCATTTAAACAGCTTTTACATCAGCTGTTTTAATAGTGCGCGAATTATGTTCTTCAAACTTAAGTTGACCAAAAAAAAAGAAAACGCGAGAAGGTTTCAGCTTTGAAATCAGTTTTATTCTGACCTTGAAATTACAATTCACAATTATTTATACCTTAAGTTTATGCTTACGCTATTATTTTAATTAAACTAAATAAATTGCAAATTAAAAATTTTGGAATTTAGTTCTTATATAACATTTTACTTTAAATTGAATTTATGCATCCGGTCCGCATGCTTCTGCTGAGCTTGCGTCTGGCCACTTTCCGTTGCTTGTGCCGTCATTGACCGGTGCTGTCGTTGACTTGTAGTTCTTGCTACCGGATACCGCCCGATGTGTACGCTGCTTATGTACAAATCAATGCTTGAGCAGCATATGTTGTTGTTGTACTATCTACTGTGGAGGTAACGAGACTCCTCCCCCCTTGGAATGCAGTGAAGGCCACAAGGATTGCGAAGGGGCCGGAACGAATACTTCATGGTGTGGGATGTTGAAGGTTATGGGTGGCCTTTTTGACGCGTAGATGATGCTTATTGAGACCAGGATCGCGAGTATAACCATGGCTCCATACGTGTAGTTGTTTCTTATCATGGTTTTTTCGTGGAGCGAGGTGACGGCTTCTTGATTTTCGAGTTGGCGTTCTTCAAGCTTTTGTAGGCTTAGTTCGTCTACTATGGCTTCGGGGTGGATCTCTCCATGAAATGTTGTCATCCCAATAAATTGATGGATTATCCTTGTAGACTATCCCGTTGATTTCTACCTTGCAATCTTTGAAATGTAGTATTGCTGTACCTTCTATGATTTGCGCAGTCTTCGACTATCACTCGTTGGGATCACATCGTTTTTGTTAAGACCGGTACTCACAGTTCTTTACTCAAATAAAATAACGTTATTACGTTTTTTAATTTACTCCTCTCGTCTTCCCGTATACCGTGAAAATACATTTTCGGTCGCGCGAATACACTCATTATAATCAGAATGCCCCCTGGGCACCCCCGCTTGGGGGAGAACCGGTTCGCCGCATTAGCAGACAATCATACAGCTAAAAAAAAAACGTTTGGCTTCGGCACCACTACTTGACGACTTCCCAGAGCTACCCGAAACACGATTAAACAACCATAAGTTTGTTGTTGTTGCCTCCACTATTGATAGTAAGCCACTAAAAATTTCTCCTGTTTTGCTGTACACAAATCATTGAAATTAATCAGTAAAGAAATTTTATCTATCTCGGAACTTCGCGATGGTAATTTGCTTCTTTTAGTGAAAAGTGTAGAAGTTCCAAACAAGTTTATTGCCGCAAAAGAACTCCATGGAATATGTCCAGTAAAATGCTTCTCCCACGTTTCTTTAAATAGCACTAAGGGTACAGTGTACGCTCCATGCCTCAACCAAGTTTCAGAAGAAGAAATTGTAAATGAACTTTCATCCTAAGTTGTTATTTCGGTATACAAATATAATAAAATTATTAACGATAAGCCACATCCAAGTGGTGTAGTTTTGTTGACTTTCGATCACTACCATCTTCCAACAAAAATAGATATTTCATGGTACGCTGCAAAGGTTCGAGAATACATCCCCAATCCAATGCGATGCAAATCTTGCCAAATATTGGGACACACAGCTAAATATTGCAGAAATACACCTGCTGGCGTTACCTGTAATCTTCCCCCGTACAACAATACCGGCTGCTCTCGCACTCTCTGTGCAAATTGTCTTGAAAACCACCCGGCGTCTTCAAAAGAATGCACTGAATTCCAACAGCAAAGAGAAGTTTTGAAAATCCAAATTAAAAAGAAGTGCAGTAGAGAAGCAAAACAGTTATACAAAACACAACATAATACCGACCCCTCACCGAATAGCTATGCGGCTACTCTCTCAGACTAAACCAAAGCAACACAGAAACCTAAAATCAACAACCAAAACTACATAAATGTAACAAAAACACAAACTAACAACGAAAACAAATTAACAGAACAAAATCAAATAAATACCAACAACACGCCAATATCAAACAATTCCTTGCAAACTGTCTCTCCTATTAAACACAGTGAGAAGACCATTAGAGCAATCATCGATAACTCTCAAAAAACTCTCTCTTCTTTGAAACCCACTTACACGCTGAATAATACACACTCTTCTCTTCCTTCTCACAACTCTCCTACCTACTCTAATATTTTCAATACAAAGCTTCCAAACATACAAGATAAAGACTCTGCAATATCTGACTAAATTACACCCTACTTTCATTATGACTATAAAAATATTGCAATGGAACATAAAAGGTTTTATAAACTACAATGAACTACTTTTGATCATAAAAGCTATTTCTCCTGATATCATTGCACTTCAAGAAACGCATTTCCCTTACGGAAAATATAATATAATCACCCTAAACAATATATTGGATATTTCCACAACCTTCCTACAAACCTCTCATCTAAACAAGAAGTCGAGATTCTAATAAAGAAGCCTATTCCGCATAAATTACTTAATGTATAATCTCCAATAGTATCGTTAGCATTAGAAATCAATTACGGACTAACTTTCACAATAATAAATACCTATATCCCCCCTCAACAACACTTTTTAGTTCAGGATTTAGAGTCTTTACTAGGTTATGCCCCATCACAGTATATCTTATCCGGCGATTTCAACTCTTGGAGTCCCCTCTGGGGCTCCCCTCAAGCCAATGATAGAGGCAAAATCTTAGAGGATTTTATTCTTGCCCACGATCTCATCGTTTTAAATGATGGGTCTCCCACTCATTTTTCAAGGCACAAAACCTTCACCCACATTGACCTTTCTTTATGCTCAGCACACCTTGCTCCCAAATGTAGTTGGGTTACTTTAATCTCCATAACAGTGATCATTTTCCCATTTGTATTGATATCATATCCAACCTCAATCCTGAAAGATTCATTCCCAAGCAAAAATTCAAAACTGATTTAGCTAATTGGACTGCATTTCAGAGCGCTTGCGCCTGTAGATTTGAATGTTTCTCCCCATCCTATAATATTAACCAGCAAGCAGCTAAATTTTCCAAAGCAATTTGGTTTGCTGCCAACGTATCAATTCCACAGACTAAAAGTTTCTTTGTCAAAAAATCGGTACTATGGTGGAATAGTAATTTAAAATTATTAAGGGAAAAAGAATATCTACCTGGCGAGATTATAAGCACTACAGAATCGATAATAACTTAGCTCTGTACAAAAAAGCAAATGCAATATTTAGAAGAGCTGTTAGAAAAGCTAAAGCCAACTCTCTTGAAAAATTTACATCTCAAATCACTCCCAAATCCAGTATCAAACAAATATGGTCCGACGTTCGAGTTCTTGTTGGTGGCAGCAAAACCACTCCACTTCGTATCTTAACTGTTGGAGATTCTTATTTGACTTCTTCTTTTGAAATGGCAAATACCTTCGCTAATAATTGGTCTGCACTCTCTAGCGACGCAAACTTTTCTGAAGAATTCATCTCTGAGAAACGATTTTTCCTACATACAGAATATAAGCCCATTCACCTATCACTGACTGCAAATAAAATTGAGGCATATATTTCCATTACCCAACTCGAAACTGCGCTACAGTCAGCAAAAGGAAAAACTCCAGGTTTAGATCACATATCCTAGCCGATGTTAAATAATCTACCTGCCTCTGCCAAAAAAATATTACTAGTTTTATACAATAAAACTTTGAACCACGGCATCCTTCCACAAACTTGGCGCACAGCTGAAATAATACCGATACCTAAGCGTAACCAACCAATTTCTGAAATTAGTAGCTATCGCCCCATACCTCTTTTGCCTTGTATCGGGAAGGTCCTGGAAAAAATAATTGCTAAAAGATTATTATGGTATATAACCACTAACAATTTTATCAGCTCCAACCAAGTAGCTTTTAAAAAGAGGCAGGGCACAATTGATGCTCTCCCCCATCTCGAGCATTTCGTGTCAACTACCCTTTCGAATAAAAGTCATGTGTCTGTACTGGCCACTGACTTTGAAAGAGCATTCGATCGCATAGCTGTTCAGGTTGTCCTCCAACAGCTATCGACTTGGAAGATTGGTCCAAAAATCTTTGCTTTTGTAAAGGCCTTCCTGACCCATCGCAGGTTTCGGGTGAGAGTTAACCAAAAATTTCCAAATACTCGGTCTCTCGATAATGGGATACCATAGGGGTCTCCTTTGTCTGTTGTGTTATTTATAGCAGCTTTTGACCAAATCAGTAAAATAGTAGCCGACTATAAAAATATTAAATACTCTATATACGCGGATGATGCTATCTTCTATTCAATTCTAAGAATTATGTTAAATGTATTATTTCTAAAATTTTGTATGATATTGATAAATGGTGTACTCGGTCTGGTGGCCGACTCTCTATAAACAAATGTAAATTAATTCACTTTTGTAACAAACGAAAATGTAAAATCTTTACTTTAAATTTTAACAACACTTCTATTGAACTAGTTAATGAATTGAAAATTCTTGGTGTCATCTTCGACAAGAAATTTAACTTTAAGGCCCAATGTTTATATTTAAGAAAAAATATTAATGCCAGGCTTAATATTGTTAAATTCTTATCTTCTAATCATAGTCTAGTACATATTTCTAGACTAATCAATGTCACAAGATCACTAATACTTTCCAAAATAAAGTATGCTCTCCCAATTTTTGGATGGTGCGCTCAAAGCAACTTAAAGCAGCTATACGCACCCTACCACGCAGCTGTTCGAAGAGCCATAAGAGCCTTCCCTACGTCGCCGACAAAAATATCTTAGCCGAAGCTGGGTTACCTTCTATTATGGAGCAAGTACGTGCATCAACTTTTCACCTTATACCAAAATTATTTAACGCCAGAAATGCAACGCTTCTCAAAGACGTCCAGTGTGCCTTCAAACACACCAAAAGATATACTATAAAATCCGTAAATCGCCGCTGTATTGAGGTAGCTAAATGTCTTATGCCTGACACAGCTCCTCGGCTAATCAAGCAGAAAAGAGATCCTCCTTGGCATCTCAAAGACTCATCATTTGTCCTAGATCTCATTTCGTACTCTAAATCTACCACAAATCCTGAAGCCTACCGACAACTTTTTGCAGGACAAGCAAATACACTAATAAGAGCTGGATCCTTTTATTTACTGATGGCTCAAAACAAACCGAATCAAACACCATCAACTCCAGACTGGTAAGACAGTGTAGGGAGGAACTTAGGGCACTAGGTCACCATGCTGACATCACAATCATCTGGGTCCCCGGAAACAGGTATATTGATGGAAATGAGAAGGCTGATGAATTGGCGCGCAGAGGAGCCTCTCTCGATCTAACCCATGTGGAACTAGTACCTGTTTCCATGGGTGCGATTAAGAGGGGCATCTACATGCACTGTCTTACCTTAGCGGGCAATATATGGAGGACACTTACAACATATAATACATCCCGGGCGACCTGGCCAGTCTTTAACACAGCGAGATCTAGGGATCTCATAAACAGGGACCGCATGGACACCAGCCGCCTCACGGCGGCCTTTACGGGTCACTGGCTCGTGGATACTCATGCAGAGAAATTGCAGAGACCGTACAATACCCATTGTAGAAGTTGTGGAAATTCAGAAGAAAAGGAAACCTTAATCCATTTTCTTTGCGAATGCCCGGCTCTGGCGGCCGCAAGAAAAAGAACACTAGGAAACTATTTCCTAGCAAGTTTATCCGATCTCTCGGGTGTAAAACCGAAAGATCTTTTAAGATACCTAAACTCCGCAAAGTGGATTTAGTGAACAACCCATCGCTTTCTCCTGCGTTAAGAGAGGTTGTGATATCAAAACGTTGCTAAGGCGATAATTGTGATCCATGTGAGGACCGACTTGGATCAGCCACTGAAACCAACCAACCAACCAACCTTCGCGGTAGTATCCTCTACCGGAATAGTAATATCCACTGGCCTTATTCAACAACATTGTTCAATCTTCACAGCCGAAATTTTGGCAATAAAAATAGCCACGGACTATGCTCGTTTGCACAAAGGCAGATTTCTTATATGCTCTGATAGCAAATCTTCCATAGAGGCGATTCGAAATATAAGCAATAAGGGCATCCTTGTTTCAGATATAAGAGAAGCATGCATAAAATGCGCTAATAAATAAAAAATCATGTAAATTTTCCAAAGCAATTCGGTTTGCTGCCAACGTATCAATTCCACAGACTAAAAGTTTCTTTGTCAAAAAATCGGTATTGTGGTGGAATAGTAATTTAAAATTATTAAGGGAAAAAAGAATATCTACCTGGCGTGATTATAAGCACTACAGAATCGATAATAACTTAGCTCTGTACAAAAAAGCAAATGCAATATTTAGAAGAGCTGTTAGAAAAGCTAAAAACAAATTTAATTGTCTAAGCGTGTCCCCTGTTCAAGAAATCATAACTACAAATAACGAAAGAATGACTGTTGAAGGCATCGGCAATGTCAAGTTTTCCTTGGGACATACTGAAATCGAAATGAAAGAAGTGTTGTTTGTTCCTCAACTAACCTCTAATTTGCTATCAGTTTCACAAATACTTGAAAACGGGAATAAAGTTGTTTTTAACAAAGGCCAATGTCAAATATTCGATCGAAGTAACGAGCTTGTCGCCGAAGCTGACGGTTCCGCCGGCGTGTTTACGTTTCGCGTAGAATCGGTTTCGTGCTTGCTCGCCAATGCAAAAGTGGACGTGATGACGTTTCATCGTCGCCTTGGCCACTTGAACTATAATGACTTAAATGTTTTAAAAAAGTCTAATGTATTCGACTTTAATGGAGATGCAAGCATATTAGCCAAATGCGAGGCCTGTCACAAAGGCAAGCTATCACGAGCTTCCTGTAAACGCGTTGGAACACGAGCTAATAAATTGCTTCAGCTTGTCCATGCAGATCTATGTGGTCCTATGGAGACAACCTCTTTAGGAGGCTTGCGATATTTCCTCTCCTTTGTGGATGACTATTCCCGGAAAGTTTTTCTCTATTTAATAAAACAGAAATCCGAAGTTGCCGATTGTTTCAAAAGCTTTAAGCGGTATGCCGAAAAACAGTGCGATAAAAGCATTAAAGTAATACGCACGGACAACGGGACCGAATCGGCATATTATACCAAAAATCAGCTGCTTACACTCCCCAGCAAAACGGAGTCGCCGAACGATACAACCGTACGATTGTAGAACGTGCTAAATGAATGTTATTTGATGCTGACTTATCTAAATCGTATTGGGGAGAGGCGCTAAATACGGCGGTATATATTATAAACCGTTCACCAGTTCAGCATTAAATGGGCAAATTCCGGAAAAGCTGTGGACAGGTCGTGACGTCGATTTAAATGGAATATGAATTTTTGGATCTCCCGTGATGGTTCACATACCTAAGCAACGCAGACACAAATGGGATCCAAAGGCGCAGAAGCTGATGTTTTTTGGGTATAGCGACTTGACAAAAGGGTACCGTTGTATTAATCCACAAACGAAGAAAATTACAACGAGCCGCGATGTAGTCTTCATGGAAACCGAGCCCAGAATCGTTTCATTTGTTCCAGTCGATGTTGAAGACGATTCACCTTCAGTGAGGGTATTGGAAGAAAACACAAAGCTGCAAAGAGCGAAGACTTTGATGAAGACGCAAGCGAAGAGACTTTCGACGATGCGACAGACGATACGTTCGTTCCAGACATTGAAATATCAATACCAGAATCATTGCGAAAATCAACGAGGCCTGCTGTTCCGCGCGACTTCGGCAGTCAGGGTTATGTTACGCATTTCGCAGCAACAAGAGACACGTGTGACGATCCACTCACTTTACACGAAGCTTTGTCTAACGCCGACTGCGAAAGCTGGAAGTCCGCTATGCAATGCGAGTTAAGCTCTCACGCCGAAAATCAAACATGGGCTATATGCAATCTGCCTGTTAATCGAAAGGCGATTAAATCAATGTGGGTTTTTCGCACAAAACGCGACGAAAAAGGTAACGTTATTCGGTATAAAGTTCGCCTTGTTGCCAAAGGTTGTTCCCAGCAATTCGGGATAGACTACAGCGAAACCTTCTCCCCAGTAGTGCGCTACACGTCGATACGCTATTTGATCGCTCTATCCGTCAAACTGGGGCTCAAAATTGATCAGTTAGGCGCTGTCACCGCATACCTACAAAGCGACTTGACGGAAGAAATTTTTATAGAGCTGCCCGATGGCTGCTGTGAAAACAGCGGAAAAATTTGCAAATTACGTAAAGCTATCTACGGGCTAAAGCAAAGTGGCCGACAGTGGAACCTATTGTTAGATAAAACATTGCGAGATTTCGGTTTGATGAAATCCAAAACAGATCCCTGCGTTTACTTCAGACACGACGCAAAACTAATCGTTGCCATATATGTTGACGACATACTCGTTTTTTGGGATGACCCTGCAGTTCGTGATGAGTTTGTGCGTCATCTTACCACAACATTTAAGATGAAGTACATGGGTGTGGCGAAAACTTGTGTTGGTTTCAGTATTACTTATAGTGCAGCAGGAGTTTACTTGGATCAGCAAAAATACGCTCACGAAATACTGAAACGATTCGGCATGGCAAATTCGAAGCCGATATCGACGCCAAGTGATATTAACCAAAAGTTATCGCGGAACGACTGCGACGAAGAATTGGTAAGCATACCGTACCAGGAGGCCGTAGGGAGTCTGTTATATCTAGCACAGGGCTCGCGGCCTGACATTGCATTTGCAGTTAACGATGTTAGTCGTTTCAACGCAAAGCATAGTAAACCCCACTGGGCCGCTGTTAAACGAATTTTCAGGTATCTAAATGGCACTGTTAATTATAAACTTTTTTATAGCGGCTCTGAAGGTCTCGTGTAGGGCACTTGTACTGGATATGTCTTTACGCTATGTGGTGGAGCAATATCCTGGGGCAGCAAAAGACAACCAACCGTTGCGCTGTCGAGTACCGAGGCGGAGTATATGGCGATGTCGTCGGCTGTGCAGGAAGCAATCTGGCTACAACAATTCGGCAAAGAGTTGGAGGCGTCGGTTGACCGGAGGCCTATTAAAATTGCCTGCGATAATCAATCAGCGCTAGCTTTGGCTCAAACAGATTCTTTCCGTGCAAGGTCAAAGCACATTGACGTGCGTCACCACTTTATACGCGACTACATCAATGCTGGGATGTTTGAAGTTTACTATGTCCCAACTGAACAAATGGTAGCTGATTGCCTAACCAAAGCAGTATCTAGCAACAAAATATTAAATTGTGCCAAAGGAATGGGCATCAAAAATTGTATTGAAAAATTAATGAAAAATAATTAGACATATGTAATTTACACTTTTCGTAAAAAATTTGTTCCTTGAAAAATGAATTGTTATTTTGTATAATTAATTATTCCAATAAGTGAGGGTGTTAGAAATATAACTCTGGCAACCCTATGTAATTTACTTTCTTCTTAACTTCCTACTTTCATTATCCACATATATTATCTCTCTCGCTTCTAAGCCGTTGAATAAAGCACACGTGAATTCCAAGACTCTGCGTTCTTTCTCAACAAGATCACATATCCTACCTGATGTTAAATAATATACCTGCCTCTGCCAAAAAAATATTACTAGTTTTATACAATAAAATTTTAGACCACGGCATCCTTCCACAAACTTGGCGCACAGCTGAAATAATACCGATACCTAAGCGTAACCAACCAATTTCTGAAATTAGTAGCTATCGCCCCATATCTCTTTTGCCTTGTATCGGGAAGGTCCTGGGAAAAATAATTGCTAAAAGATTATTATGGTATATAACCACTAACAATTTTATCAGCTTCAACCAAGTAGCTTTTAAAAAGAGGCAGGGCACAATTGATGCTCTCCCCCATCTCGAGCATTTCGTGTCAACTGCCCTTTCGAATAAAAGTCATGTGTCTGTACTGGCCACTGACTTTGAAAGAGCATTCGATCGCATAGGTGTTCAGGTTGTCCTCCAACAGCTATCGACTTGGAAGATTGGTCCAAAGATCTTTGCTTTTGTAAAGGCCTTCCTGACCCATCGCAGGTTTCGGGTGAGAGTTAACCACAAATTTTCAAATAGTCGGTCTCTCGATAATGGGATACCACAGGGGTCTCCTTTGTCTGTTGTTTTATTTATAGCAGCTTTTGACCAAATCAGTAAAATAGTAGCCGACTATAAAAATATGAAATACTCTATATACGCGGATGATGCTATCTTCTATTCAATTCTAAGTATGATGTTAAATGTATTTTTTCTAAAATTTTGTATGATAATGATAAATGGTGTACTCGGTCTGGTGGCCGACTCTCTATAAACAAATGTAAATTAATTCACTTTTGTAAAAAACGAAAATGTAAAATGTTTACTTTAAATTTTAACAACACTTCTATTGAACTAGTTAATGAATTGAAAATTCTTGGTGTCATCTTCGACAAGAAATTTAACTTTAAGGCCCAATGTTTATATTTAAATTTGTTAAATTCTTATCTTCTAATCATAGTCTAGTACATATTTCTAGACTAATCAATGTCACAAGATCACTAATACTTTCCAAAATAAAGTATGCTCTCCCAATTTTTGGATGGTGCGCTCAAAGCAACTTAAAGCAGCTATACGCACCCTTCCACGCAGCTGTTCGAAGAGCCATAAGAGCCTTCCCTACGTCACCGACAAAAATATCTTAGCCGAAGCTGGGTTACCTTCTATTATGGAGCTAGTACCTGCATCAACTTTTCACCTTATACCAAAATTATTTAACGTCAGAAATGCAACGCTTCTCAAAGACGTCCAGTGTGCCTTCAAACACACCAAAAGATATACTATAAAATCTGTAATTCGCCGCTGTATTGAGGTACCTAAATGTCTTATGCCTGACACAGCTCCTCGGCTTATCAAGCAGAAAAGAGACCCTCCTTGGTATCTCAAAGACTCATCATTTGTCCTAGATCTCATTTCGTACTCTAAATCTACCACAAATCCTGAAGCCTACCGACAACTTTTTGCAGGACATACAAGCAAATACACTAATAAGAGCTGGACCCTTTTATTTACAGATGGCTTAAAACAAACCGAATCAAACACCATCAACTCCAGACTGGTCAGACAGTGCAGGGAGGAACTTAGGGCGCTAGGTCACCATGCTGACATCACAATCATCTGGGTCCCCGGAAACAGGTATATAGATGGAAATGAGAAGGCTGATGAATTGGCACGCAGAGGAGCCTCTCTCGATCTAACCCATGTGGAACTAGTACCTGTTTCCATGGGTGCGATTAAGAGGGGCATCTACATGCACTGTCTTACCTTAGCGGGCAATAGATGGAGGACACTTACAACATGTAATACATCCCGGGCGACCTGGCCAGTCTTTAACACAGCGAGATCTAGGGATCTCATAAACAGGGACCGCATGGACACCAGCCGCCTCACGGCGGCCTTTACGGGTCACTTGCTCGTGGGTACTCATGCAGAGAAATTGCAGAGACCGTACAATACCCATTGTAGAAGTTGTGGAAATTCAGAAGAGAAGGAAACCTTAATCCATTTTCTTTGCGAATGCCCGGCTCTGGCGACCGCAAGAAATAGAACGCTAGGAAACTATTTCCTAGCAAGTTTATCCGATCTCTCGGGTGTAAAACCGAAAGATCTTTTAAGATACCTAAACTCAACAAAGTGGATTTAGTGAACAACCCATCGTTTTCTCCTGCGTTAAGAGAGGTTGTGGTATCAAAACGTCGCTAAGGCGATAATTGTGATCCATGTGAGAAACGACTTGGATCAGCCACTGAAACCAACCAACCAACCAACCTTCGCGGTAGTATCCTCTACCGGAATAGTAATATCCACTGGCCTTATTCAACAACATTGTTCAATCTTCACAGCCGAAATTTTGGCAATAAAAATAGCCACGGACTATGCTCGTTTGCACAAAGGCAGTTTTCTTATATGCTCTGATAGCAGATCTTCCATAGAGGCGATTCGAAATATAAGCAATAAGGGCATCCTTGTTTCAGATATAAGAGAAGCATGCATAAAATTCGCTAATAAATTAAAAATCATGTGGGTACCCAGCCATGTTGGGATTGACGGCAACGAATTCGCTGATTCAACCGCTGTCAGAGCAGTAAGGCCCCCAATGGTACTTCCATACAGGAGAAAATACAGATATGCGTAAATTAATTGAGAAATCATTGTGTATACGAAAAATGGAAGAGTGGAACATCTATTCACATAATTATAAATCGTATAATTGAGAAGGAATAAAACCCACCTATCCAGGATCATGCACCGTAAACCAAATAAAAATTGTTGTTCGACTTCGGTTGGGACATGCCACATTTTCGCACGAACACTTACTGCGTCGAGATCCAGCGCCAAATTGTGATTATTGCACCGGACACAGAGCTTCAATAACTCATTTATTGAACGAATGCAGAGCTTTCAGTGCAATTAGAAGGAATGTATTTGGTTAGGGAATTCCCTAGTAATCTTTTAAAAAATGTGACTCTAGATAGTATAAAATCAATAGAAACCTTTTTAAGTTGTATTAATTTCAAAAATAAAATTTAAACTAAAATAGATTTAGATCGAGTCGAATGCCCTGGCAGCCAGTACTCATTAATTGTATTTATTGTAATAATTAATTTATTAGAATAAAGTGTAATAATAATAATAATATGAGCTGAAGGCCCTGGCAGCTAGTGCTCCCCTTACAATGTAAAATAATAATTAAGTTATTGTTTTTCTAGTAATAATAATAATAATAATAATATGATTTGCGGTGTTTCACTGCAAGTAGATTTTATTAGTGTATTCGGCATATTGATATCTTGTGGTTGAGATATTGATGATAGTTTCCCTACATCGGTTGCTTCTCGGTGAATTGAGATTTTGCAATAGTATGTATTTGCTATTCTGGGACATGCTTCATCAAAATACTGAATGTCTTGATTGTTATGTGTTATATATTGTTTTGTTATGATTTGTTTTGTCTCCTTTATAGGAAGTGGGATAATTGGTAGCTTTCTTTGGATAGATTTGGTATTTGTATATTTAATACAATGTTCGATCCATTATAATAGTCCGAGAAATTCATACAACTGTTTATTGAAGTGGTCATATATTTCCTTGAGTTCATTCGGGTTTAAGATCAGCTTTGAAATTATATTTAATTTTGCTAGTACAATTGCTTCGCTGATACTTGTGAGGTGATTAGTTAAAAGATCTATGTTGTAGTTAACTTTGTTCATATATAATATTTCTGATAGTGTATCTTCATTTATTTTTATTTTTTTCCCTGTGTCTTGGGCGTATCTATTTAGAAATTTTTCTACAATTTCCTGCTCTTTGTTGATATGATTGTTGATAGCTTTAAATCTCTGTATCATTTGGGCATTTGGCTTACCTTGATTTTCGATGTTTTCTTTTAAACTGTTTTCATTACCGTGAAGTTCTTTTATTTGCTCGTTTAGATCATGGGCGTCATTTGCATCCATGTTACCTGTGATAAATTTGATAGCACTGTCTATTCCATGCGAGTCCTCTTCTGTTTCGTTTGGTTGGTGTTAGTGCTTCTAATTTATTCCGAAGTTCTGTTAGTTTTAGCTCAGTTAGTTAGTTAGTGAACTCGTCTTTATTCCATGCTTTTCGAATGTTTCTAATGAGGTGGCAATTTTCCGAATATTTAATTCGTACTGGTTTCAGTCGATGACATGGATTAGGTTGCTGAAGCCTTGAATAATTCATGCGGGTCCTAATATCAGGAGTAGTAGGCCTTGATTTTTTCAGGGTCTGTATTTCTATCATTTGTGCAGTTACGACGGGGAACCTAGAAGGTATTGTTAGTATAATGTTAGTATTGTTTTATTGGCTCTATTCTATGTTATATTTTTTGTGTAACTTCCTGATTTTCGCTTTGTGGAGTTTTTGATTTTTATGGGTAAGTATTGTTACTTTATTATCTTTTTTTGCTTTGTGTGGCGAAAATCTGGGTGTTATCGTGTTCCTACAGTTTTCTTTCCTGAATATTGTCTGACCAGTTGCTATATTTTCGGGGTCTGTTTTGTTTCTGTTGAGTTTATCATTTCTGACTATTTTTTCCATTTTTTCTTTCATTATAGGATAAATTTTTTTCCGGAATTCGTTAAGCTTCTCAAGATAGTCATGCTGGTCGTTGAACGATACGTTTTTGTTAAACATATGCGTTTTGCCGTGAAATAGCTCGTATGGGGTGTACTTCGTTGTTGAGTGTATAGAATTGTTGTAGGTTATAATGGTTTCGAATAGTATTTCTTCATGGTCTGTGTTGAGGTGGTGTTCTTTTCGTGTTGTTAGGATTATTCTGTATATTTCTGTTAACGTCGAGTGTAATCGCTAAACTGGTGCATTGCTGTTAGACTGTTGGAATGAAGTGAAATGGAGTTCGATCAGATATTGTTTGCAAAAACCCTGAAATATGTTGGCTACGAATTCTGAGTCTTGGTCGCAAACGATTTTTCGAGGAATTCCATGGGTGCTTATGAAGTTTTTAAGTGATTTCAAGACTGAGATGCTATTTCTGCTAGGTAGGGTATAGCCTGACGCAAATTTAGAGAATTTATCTATTATTTGTTAATATGCTTTTACCGTTTATTGTGTATAAATCCATGTGCAGTATGTCCAATGGCTTCACTGGAGTCTCAGTATTTTGAAATTTAATTTTTGGTGGACTTCTGTCGTATTTCAGGGTCTGACATTTCGAACAGTTGTTAATTGTTTGCGCGATTTTGTTTTTCATAAGAGGAAAGTAATAGTTTCTTTTTAAATGGAGGTGTGTTTCGTTTATACCTCTATGGTTGTGATTGCTGTGGTGATCTCGGATTAAGTTTTCCTGTTCGTCGCTTCCTTTAATATCAGTTAAAAGTTCTGTGCAGCGAATTAGACGGAATGTGTTATTATTCGAGAAATACTTAGAAAAAACGGACTGTATTATTCTGAAGCTCTCATTGCTGGATTAAATCACTGAGAGTTTGTTTGCTGGCAGAAACTTTTTGAAAATATCGATGACGATATCTTCGGAGAATTCTTTTTTTCTTATTGTACGACGTTGTTTGTTTTTAAAGGGTACTTCGAGAGTCATTTCTGGCGTTTCTGTTGATGTTTCTAGAACAATTTTGATGTTGAATCCGTTTAAGGGCTTTTCTGAAATTTCAATACCCTCATTCAAGTTTTCATCGCCAGAATGGATGGTTTCGTTTGAATTTGCATCGGTGAGATTTATGTCCGCATCTTGTAGTCTCACTCTGTTCAAAGCGTCGGCGTTGGTATTGAGTTTGCCTTTTTTGTATATTATCTCGTAATCGTACTCTTCTAGTTTTAAACGCCAACTAATATGCTTTGAATTTGGTTCTTTGAGGGACATTAACCATGTGAGGGGCCTGTGATCTGTTACTATTTGAAACTTGTGTCTAAATAGATACGGTCTAAAGTAATTTGTTGCCCATACAATGGCTAACATTTCCTTTTCAATAGTCGAATAATTTATTTCCGAATCCGATAGGGTGCGGCTTGCATAACATATCGGTTTTTCACTTCCAATACGATCTTGCTATAGGATTGCTCCTAACGCGAAATTACTAGCGTCGGTAGTAAGGACGAAGGGCTTCGAGAAGTCCGGGATCGTTAGTTAAGAGGCTTTTGCACATTTCGAAGGTTTGGGTGTACCGTTCGTTCAGTTGTATGACTCTTCCTTTTTTCAGGCATTACGTTAAAGGTTTCGTTATCTTGGAAAAATCCTTAATGAACTTTCTGTAATAACCTAGTAAGCCTAGAAATGATTTTATTTGTTTTTGGCTTCGAGGTATGGGAAAGTTCTTGATTGCGTGGATTTTGGCTGGGTTGGGTTTTATCCCATCAGACGAAACGATATGACCTAAAAAAGCTATTTGTTTTTGCAGGAATTCTGATTTATCGAGGTGGACTTTGAAGTTCGATGATTGAAGTTTCTCAAATACCAGTTTGAGATTCTCTATATGTGCTTGCAAAGACGTAGAAAAGATTATGATGTCGTCTAAATATACCAGACATACTTTTCCGATTAGTTCTTCTAGGACATTGTCCATAACTATCTGGAATGTGGAGGGAGTATTTTTCAGCCCGAATGGCATCCTAACGTACTCATAATGGCCACCTTCCACTGCAAAGGCTGTTTTTGGTATATCTTTTCGATGCAACTCTATTTGGTGAAAGCCGCTGGCTAAATCCAAAGTAGAGAAGTACATGCACTTTCCTAGCTTATCCAAAATTTCATTGATGTTTGGTAAAGGATATTTGTCGGATATTGTTTTTTCATGAAGCTTGCGGTAATCTATGACAAACGCCATTTTTGTTTGCCGCTAGCGTCTATTTTTTTCGGCACTATACATACAGGGGCGCTCTATGCAGAATAGCTTGTGCGTATAATGCCTTGATCTAACATATTAGTGATCTGTTTTTTGACCTCTTTTTTATGTACGTATGCGGTGGAAATTTTCCGAATATTTAATTCGTACTGGTTTCAGTCGATGACATGGATTAGGTTGCTGAAGCCTTGAATAATTCATGCGGGTCCTAATTTCAGCAGTAGTAGGCCTTGATTTTTTCAGGGTCTGTGTTTCTATCATTTGTGCAGTTACGACGGGGAACCTAGAAGGTATTGTTAGTATAATGTTAGTATTGTTTTATTGGCTCTATTCTATGTTATATTTTTTGTGTAACTTCCTGATTTTCGCTTTGTGGAGTTTTTGATTTTTATGGGTAAGTATTGTTACTTTATTATCTTTTTTTGCTTTGTGTGGTGAAAATCTGGGTGTTATCGTGTTCCTACAGTTTTCTTTCCTGAATATTGTCTGACCAATTGCTATATTTTCGGGGTCTGTTTTGTTTCTGTTGAGTTTATCATTTCTGACTATTTTTTCCATTTTTTCTTTCATTATAGGATACATTTTTTTCCGGAATTCGTTAAGCTTCTCAAGATATTCATGCTGGTCGTTGAACGATACGTTTTTGTTAAACATATGCGTTTTGCCGTGAAATAGCTCGTGTGGGGTGTACTTCGTTGTTGAGTGTATAGAATTGTTGTAGGTTATAATGGTTTCGAATAGTATTTCTTCATGGTCTGTGTTGAGGTTGTGTTCTTTTCGTGTTGTTAGGATTATTCTGTATATTTCTGTTAACGTCGAGTGTAATCGCTAAACTGGTGCATTGCTGTTAGACTGTTGGAATGAAGTGAAATGGAGTTCGATCAGATATTGTTTGCAAAAACCCTGAAATATGTTGGCTACGAATTCTGAGTCTTGGTCGCAAACGATTTTTCGAGGAATTCCATGGGTGCTTATGAAGTTTTTAAGTGATTTCAAGACTGAGATGCTATTTCTGCTAGGTAGGGTATAGCCTGACGCAAATTTAGAGAATTTATCTATTATTTGTTAATATGCTTTTACCGTTTATTGTGTATAAATCCATGTGCAGTATGTCCAATGGCTTCACTGGAGTCTCAGTATTTTGAAATTTAATTTTTGGTGGACTTCTGTCGTATTTCAGGGTCTGACATTTCGAACAGTTGTTAATTGTTTGCGCGATTTTGTTTTTCATAAGAGGAAAGTAATAGTTTCTTTTTAAATGGAGGTGTGTTTCGTTTATACCTCTATGGTTGTGATTGCTGTGGTGATCTCGGATTAAGTTTTCCTGTTCGTCGCTTCCTTTAATATAAGTTAAAAGTTCTGTGCAGCGAATTAGACGGAATGTGTTATTATTCGAGAAATACTTAGAAAAAACGGACTGTATTATTCTGAAGCTCTCATTGCTGGATTAAATCGCTGAGAGTTTGTTTGCTGGCAGAAACTTTTTGAAAATATCGATGACGATATCTTCGGAGAATTCTTTTTTTCTTATTGTACGACGTTGTTTGTTTTTAAAGGGTACTTTGAGAGTAATTTCTGGCGTTTCTGTTGATGTTTCTAGAACAATTTTGATGTTGAATCCGTTTAAGGGCTTTTCTGAAATTTCAATACCCTCATTCAAGTTTTCATCGCCAGAATGGATGGTTTCGTTTGAATTTGCATCGGTGAGATTTATGTCCGCATCTTGTAGTCTCACTCTGTTCAAAGCGTCGGCGTTGGTATTGAGTTTGCCTTTTTTGTATATTATCTCGTAATCGTACTCTTCTAGTTTTAAACGCCATCTAATATGCTTTGAATTTGGTTCTTTGAGGGACATTAACCATGTGAGGGGCCTGTGATCTGTTACTATTTGAAACTTGTGTCCAAATAGATACGGTCTAAAGTAATTTGTTGCCCATACAATGGCTAACATTTCCTTTTCAATAGTCGAATAATTTATTTCCGAATCCGATAGGGTGCGGCTTGCATAACATATCGGTTTTTCACTTCCAAAACGATCTTGCTATAGGATTGCTCCTAACGCGAAATTACTAGCGTCGGTAGTAAGGACGAAGGGCTTCGAGAAGTCCAGGATCGTTAGTTAAGAGGCTTTTGCACATTTCGAAGGTTTGGGTGTACCGTTCGTTCAGTTGTATGACTCTTCCTTTTTTCAGGCATTACGTTAAAGGTTTCGTTATCTTGGAAAAATCCTTAATGAACTTTCTGTAATAACCTAGTAAGCCTAGAAATGATTTTATTTGTTTTTGGCTTCGAGGTATGGGAAAGTTCTTGATTGCGTGGATTTTGGCTGGGTTGGGTTTTATCCCATCAGACGAAACGATATGACCTAAAAAAGCTATTTGTTTTTGCAGGAATTCTGATTTATCGAGGTGGACTTTGAAGTTCGATGATTGAAGTTTCTCAAATACCAGTTTGAGATTCTCTATATGTGCTTGCAAAGACGTAGAAAAGATTATGATGTCGTCTAAATATACCAGACATACTTTTCCGATTAGTTCTTCTAGGACATTGTCCATAACTATCTGGAATGTGGAGGGAGTATTTTTCAGCCCGAATGGCATCCTAACGTACTCATAATGGCCACCTTCCACTGCAAAGGCTGTTTTTGGTATATCTTTTCGATGCAACTCTATTTGGTGAAAGCCGCTGGCTAAATCCAAAGTAGAGAAGTACATGCACTTTCCTAGCTTATCCAAAATTTCATTGATGTTTGGTAAAGGATATTTGTCGGATATTGTTTTTTCATGAAGCTTGCGGTAATCTATGACAAACGCCATTTTTGTTTGCCGCTAGCGTTTTTTTTTTTCGGCACTATACATACAGGGGCGCTCTATGCAGAATAGCTTGTGCGTATAATGCCTTGATCTAACATATTAGTGATCTGTTTTTTGACCTCTTTTTTATGTACGTATGCGGTGGAAATTTTCCGAATATTTAATTCGTACTGGTTTCAGTCGATGACATGGATTAGGTTGCTGAAGCCTTGAATAATTCATGCGGGTCCTAATTTCAGCAGTAGTAGGCCTTGATTTTTTCAGGGTCTGTGTTTCTATCATTTGTGCAGTTACGACGGGGAACCTAGAAGGTATTGTTAGTATAATGTTAGTATTGTTTTATTGGCTCTATTCTATGTTATATTTTTTGTGTAACTTCCTGATTTTCGCTTTGTGGAGTTTTTGATTTTTATGGGTAAGTATTGTTACTTTATTATCTTTTTTTGCTTTGTGTGGTGAAAATCTGGGTGTTATCGTGTTCCTACAGTTTTCTTTCCTGAATATTGTCTGACCAATTGCTATATTTTCGGGGTCTGTTTTGTTTCTGTTGAGTTTATCATTTCTGACTATTTTTTCCATTTTTTCTTTCATTATAGGATACATTTTTTTCCGGAATTCGTTAAGCTTCTCAAGATATTCATGCTGGTCGTTGAACGATACGTTTTTGTTAAACATATGCGTTTTGCCGTGAAATAGCTCGTGTGGGGTGTACTTCGTTGTTGAGTGTATAGAATTGTTGTAGGTTATAATGGTTTCGAATAGTATTTCTTCATGGTCTATGTTGAGGTTGTGTTCTTTTCGTGTTGTTAGGATTATTCTGTATATTTCTGTTAACGTCGAGTGTAATCGCTAAACTGGTGCATTGCTGTTAGACTGTTGGAATGAAGTGAAATGGAGTTCGATCAGATATTGTTTGCAAAAACCCTGAAATATGTTGGCTACGAATTCTGAGTCTTGGTCGCAAACGATTTTTCGAGGAATTCCATGGGTGCTTATGAAGTTTTTAAGTGATTTCAAGACTGAGATGCTATTTCTGCTAGGTAGGGTATAGCCTGACGCAAATTTAGAGAATTTATCTATTATTTGTTAATATGCTTTTACCGTTTATTGTGTATAAATCCATGTGCAGTATGTCCAATGGCTTCACTGGAGTCTCAGTATTTTGAAATTTAATTTTTGGTGGACTTCTGTCGTATTTCAGGGTCTGACATTTCGAACAGTTGTTAATTGTTTGCGCGATTTTGTTTTTCATAAGAGGAAAGTAATAGTTTCTTTTTAAATGGAGGTGTGTTTCGTTTATACCTCTATGGTTGTGATTGCTGTGGTGATCTCGGATTAAGTTTTCCTGTTCGTCGCTTCCTTTAATATAAGTTAAAAGTTCTGTGCAGCGAATTAGACGGAATGTGTTATTATTCGAGAAATACTTAGAAAAAACGGACTGTATTATTCTGAAGCTCTCATTGCTGGATTAAATCGCTGAGAGTTTGTTTGCTGGCAGAAACTTTTTGAAAATATCGATGACGATATCTTCGGAGAATTCTTTTTTTCTTATTGTACGACGTTGTTTGTTTTTAAAGGGTACTTTGAGAGTAATTTCTGGCGTTTCTGTTGATGTTTCTAGAACAATTTTGATGTTGAATCCGTTTAAGGGCTTTTCTGAAATTTCAATACCCTCATTCAAGTTTTCATCGCCAGAATGGATGGTTTCGTTTGAATTTGCATCGGTGAGATTTATGTCCGCATCTTGTAGTCTCACTCTGTTCAAAGCGTCGGCGTTGGTATTGAGTTTGCCTTTTTTGTATATTATCTCGTAATCGTACTCTTCTAGTTTTAAACGCCATCTAATATGCTTTGAATTTGGTTCTTTGAGGGACATTAACCATGTGAGGGGCCTGTGATCTGTTACTATTTGAAACTTGTGTCCAAATAGATACGGTCTAAAGTAATTTGTTGCCCATACAATGGCTAACATTTCCTTTTCAATAGTCGAATAATTTATTTCCGAATCCGATAGGGTGCGGCTTGCATAACATATCGGTTTTTCACTTCCAATACGATCTTGCTATAGGATTGCTCCTAACGCGAAATTACTAGCGTCGGTAGTTAAGAGGCTTTTGCACATTTCAAAGGTTTGGGTGTACCGTTCGTTCAGTTGTATGACTCTTCCTTTTTTCAGGCATTACGTTAAAGGTTTCGTTATCTTGGAAAAATCCTTAATGAACTTTCTGTAATAACCTAGTAAGCCTAGAAATGATTTTATTTGTTTTTGGCTTCGAGGTATGGGAAAGTTCTTGATTGCGTGGATTTTGGCTGGGTTGGGTTTTATCCCATCAGACGAAACGATATGACCTAAAAAAGCTATTTGTTTTTGCAGGAATTCTGATTTATCGAGGTGGACTTTGAAGTTCGATGATTGAAGTTTCTCAAATACCAGTTTGAGATTCTCTATATGTTCTTGCAAAGACGTAGAAAAGATTATGATGTCGTCTAAATATACCAGATATACTTTTCCGATTAGTTCTTTTAGGACATTGTCCATAACTATCTGGAATGTGGAGGGAGTATTTTTCAGCCCGAATGGCATCCTAACGTACTCATAATGGCCACCTTCCACTGCAAAGGCTGTTTTTGGTATATCTTTTCGATGCAACTCTATTTGGTGAAAGCCGCTGGCTAAATCCAAAGTAGAGAAGTACATGCACTTTCCTAGCTTATCCAAAATTTCATTGATGTTTGGTAAAGGATATTTGTCGGATATTGTTTTTTCATGAAGCTTGCGGTAATCTATGACAAGCGCCATTTTTGTTTGCCGCTAGCGTCTATTTTTTTCGGCACTATACATACAGGGGCGCACTATGCAGAATAGCTTGTGCGTATAATGCCTTGATCTAACATATTAGTGATCTGTTTTTTGACCTCTTTTTTATGTACGTATGGATACCGATATGATTTTGTGTAAATAGTGTTCCGTAGCGGGAATGCTGTGTTTTACTTCGTTTGTAAAACTAAGCGTTTGATTTTCGCGATAGAATATACTCGTATCTTTATAATTTTTGCAAAGGTGAATTAGGGCTTTCTTTTCCTCTGAATTGAGGTGATTTGTACGGAGCAGTTTGTGTAGATCTATTTGTTCATCAGTGGGAAAATCAGAATTTGTCGAATTTGTTTACTTCGATATGTTGCGAAGATGTATATTCGGTGACCTTTAGGGGTTGTTTTTAGAGAAGTGTTTGTTCGACAGATGAGGTGTTTACTATTTCCATTACAATGAACTAATTTTTGGCGTGATATATACCTTCAGAAATGAACATGTGGTCATTTAATTGAATTATTTGGACGTAGATATCCCCTGTATGTACATCTACTGGAATTTTGATGACCTACTTTGAGTCAGGGGGAATTATGAATTTCCCAGAAGTAAAGTTCGGTTTGAGTTGTAATGAAATTTCGCAGTTTTTTGTTTGGATTGTTTTAGTTACTAGGTCGACTTTCGCTCCGATTTTTGTGAGGAAATCGAGGCCTATTAATCCATCAAAATAATTATGAAACTTAAAAACTAGAAACGTAAAGTGTCCTTGTTCTTTAAATTCCTTGAATAATGGTAGTGATATTTGTTTCTTTAGCTCGTATTTGTTCAAAACAGTTGTAATGGTTATAGGTTTACAATCTGTAAGATCTTCGGATAAGGTGAATTGGTGGTCGATGAACGAGGCTGAAGCGCCGGTATCTATAAGAAACTTAAGTGGTCTCTTGAATGGGGATGATATGTTTATGTATGCTAATTCGTGCCCATGCTTGTTGATGTCTAAGTATCCCGTGGATGGTTCGAGGCTCGTCGGTTTAAATTTGTTGGTTCCTCGATGTTGTTGAGCTCATGTTCCATATTTTGTTCGTATTCGTCTACTCATTGTCCAAGATTGTCATTGGATGATGAGCTTCTGAAAGTGTTGACGTTTTGGAGTTCTCTAGCTGCGTTGTTTTGCGTTCTGTTGGAGCGAGTGAATGTGCTCGGGCTTCTTTTGAAGAAAGGTTGTGGATTCCTGGCGTTATTGTATCATTGTTGCTGCCTTGTAGCAGCGTTGCTGCCTTGTAGCAGCGTTGTTGTAGGTTTGGTTCGGATTTGGTTTAAAGGGGTTTTGGCTTTGCTCGTATTGGCTGTTAGTTGGGGTGTTATTAGGGTATCTTGGTGAGTTTCTATAGTATTGGTTGTAGGACCTGTATTGATTATAATTTGGTCTATTTTGATAGTTTGGCGAATTATGCTCGGTATAAGGGTGATATTGATGTCTACCATTTTGCCTATTAGATTCAGATTGCATATAATATATATTTTGTTCTTTTATACAGTATGAGACGGCGGTGGCTAGAGTATCGGGTCGCATTGCCCTGACGCTTTATCCTAAAGACTCTCTCAACCCGGTTAGAAAACAGACACATTTCTGCAAATAGGTCTTTTTTTGCAGTTATTACATTGCGGTCGCTTACATTAATTACCATATTATTTTAAAGAGTGGATTGTATTTCGATTATTTCGCTGTAAAATTTTTCTACAGTTTTATTATATTGCTTGAGGTTGTGCAAGTCTCTTATGAGAGATGTCTCTGCTTTATGTTATCCCAATTTAGTGGAGCGCCATACATGTTTAGAATATCGTTGGCTTCTTCTTCGATTTTATTCCGAATAGCTTGCAATAAGATTTGACCATTCGGAGTAACATCTATTCCAATTAGGTGAAGGAGAATTTCCTCAACTTCGTGTAATAGCCTACCATTGCCACTGAATTTGGGTAATTCCTTTATTGCGTCTGGTATCCGCAAAGAGTTAAATATATCTAATTGAATAGACTGTTGGGGGTTTGGTTGGTTTGTATTGTGTTGGGGTTGTTGGATATGATTATTGTTATTCATGGTTGGTTTTCTTGTAAGTGACAATGTTTCGGACTCTAAGTCTTCCGGAATTGAGCTTAAGCTACGCAATAATCTATTCCGCAATGGATAAGGCAGATTAATTGTTCTTTGTTTGTTTAAAGCCTTTAACATGAATCTGTCTTATTTTTCAGTTTTATAAAAAAAAAATGTTTAGAACTGGAGTGCCTGGCGATCAGGTTCGCAGTTGTGTTTCCAAATGCACCAATGTTTGTGCACTTTTACTACCACTATATTATTTGTATGTATGTCGTTTGAGACGGTCTTTGAAAAAATTTCCACTTTGATTGTTTTTGTTTTTATAAAAATTCAGTACATTTGACTTACGCAGATTGCTGTCCAGACGGTAATGCAGATTTGCTTCATGTCGTTATTTCTGTTCTCCGATTTCTATGATACTGCTGCTGTTGCCGTGTTGTCTCTGCTTTCAGATTGCAATGATACTGCTGCTGTTGCCGTGTTGTCTCTGCTTTCAGATTACTATGATACTGCGGCTGTTGCTGTGTTGTCTCTGCTTTCAGATTACTATGATACTGCTGCTGTTGCCGTGTTGTCTCTGCTTTCAGATTACTATGATAATGCTGCTGTTGTCGTGTTGTCTCTGCTTTTAGGTTTTGTTCACTGACTACAAGGAGTTAAAAACTCGCCGGCTAGTGCTGTGTACAGTTATTGTACAGTGTATTCAACTAATAGAACATTGATATTCAGTCAATGTTAAAGCTTTGCACAGATATGCCCTCTGTGGTAGGCTAAAGTAGTTTTATTATACGTACTTTTGTATATTGTAGCCGACCATTGATATTCAGTCAATGTCCCGGCTTTACACAGACATTTCCTCTGTGGTAGGCTCGGACAGCTTTTAATACACTCACTTTCACTTGTACACAAACACTTTGACCGTCAGTCAGGACTGCCGACTGCGCCAATTATGTTCTTCAAACTTAAGTTGGCCAAAAAAAAAGACAACGCGAGATGGTTTCAGCTTTGAGATCAGTTTTATTCTGACTTTGAAATTACAATTCACAATTATTTATACCTTAAGTTTATGCTTACGCTATTATTTTAATTAAAATAAATAAATTGCAAATTAATAATATTAGAATTTAATTCTTATATTGCATTTTATTTTAAATTGAATTTATGCATCCGGTCCGCATGCTTCTGCTAAGCTTGGGTCTGGCCACATTCCGTTGCTTGTGCCGTCATTGACCGGTGCTGTCGTTGACTTGTAGTTCTTGCTGCCGGTTACCGTCCGATGTTTACGCTGCTTATGTACAATTCAGTGCTTGAGCAGCATATGTTGTTGTTGTTGCTTGTGGTGGCACTATCTACTGTGGAGGTAACATAACTCATATGTTGTGGTTGTTGCTTGTGGTGGTACTATCTACTGTGGAGGTAACGTAACTCGCGCAGTATTTTTACAACTAAAAAAAAAACCTAAAGGAGTAGAAAAATTTAAAATTTCGTTATATCTGTGGAATAAACAAATTAAAATTTTTATTTTAGCAATGGATAGTGCTACAAAGCATCAGCAGTGGGACGGCAATGAAGTTCGAGAGATGTTGGACATCATTAAGGAAGACCATGTCCTCCAAATTATTGATGGAAGAAATATGCGGAACGGCCAAATACATAAATGCGCAGATTCAGAATAAAATGGCTTTGGAGGGATTTACACTGCGTCCACACGATCAGTTTCTTGCCCATCAAGTTCTTACATGTATTGTCTGCCAAAACCTGTTCAAGTTGCGTCTGTGACGTAGGCTGCATTCAACTTGATGGGCAAGATGGTATTAAATTTATTTTCAAAATGCCGTCGTCACAAATGTATGTATAATAAAATATTTTATTTATCATAAATTTATTATATATTATTTTATCAAAATTTTTATTTTATTGCATGTATTTTAAAAAAAGGTTCATACATTTTTTTTTAAATTTAATCTGGGTTTTCCTTAATTACTCAGTACCCACACGAAACAGCTGACATATAATTGAAAGCCGAATTGATTCTCGTCTTCAAACATAAATTGATAATCAAGTCGACGATCAAGTACTAAATATATGTATGAGTTTGTAAAAAGTATGAGTGTATTGTGACTTGATGGTCAAGAAATTTATCGTGTGGACGCAGTGTTAAGAAAACAGTAACACGAAATGGCTTATAAACGCTGTCACTTTACTTAAAGTGATTTAGCGAAACCGCTTGAAAGTGGCATATATACGTAGTACATGTTGCATTAATTGGATTTCAAACTGAAAATTAAGAATGCATAGATTTTTTATATGTTGAGACGCTCTTTGATGGAATGGCATTCTTCTAAAATATGTTGGATTGAGATTGTCCTTGTATTGCATAGTAAGCTTAATAGTGTGTTTAATCTTTCATGTAATCTTAGTCGCATAAATTTTGAATGTCCATGCGGTATTTGGAGAATATTGTTGGTTTACCGTATTTGTTATACAACAAATAAAATTCTTTAATATATAATTGTATCATTTTCTATGGATTATTGAGAGATTTACCATATTTACAAATAAATCGGATAAAAATAAGTTATTTGGATGGAAGCCCATTTTGTTGTGTGGTGATTTTCGACTGATTTTGCCGCATGGTTCACGATCAACTTTGATATGACAAGTTGAACTGAATTTGCCTTATTTCACCTTATTCCATTGACACAAAATATGAAAGCATTACCTGATGAGTTTCAGTTTATTTAATTATGTATGCATTAGTCAATGCGACCAGAATGATAGTGAAATAGTTACACCGTAATGCGATCGATTGTGAAGTTTTACCAGGAATTGCGCCTAAAAAGCGTATTTTTATACCATGAATAAAACAAAATTATGCCGGAGCTATTCATCACTTGGAAATGAACGAACTCAATATCCTATTATTCCTATATTTGCTATGACGATCAACAAATCACAAGTTAATAGGTTTGATAGTACTGGAATTATATTGCCTTTTTGTACGTAAGGACAGTTATATGTTGCTGACAGTATAGTTTAATATTTCGATGGCCTTATGTTTTAAGCATCCGAACGTGTTTTTACAAAAAATATTTTTTATACAGATATTTTGAATTAATGTGTTTCTAATATACTCGTATAAAAAAGATATGCACAATTATTTCTTTAGCTCAAGCAAATTAAAAATAATTTAAAAATTAGTCAACACTGAAATGCTTATTGTAAAACTATTTATCATTAAAATATAGATATTACAATATTGAAACACATTTTGCAATTTTGTTGGCATGTGGGAAAAAAGAAAAGAAGATAATATTGACACGTTTCTATTAAATCTTACTGCACAGAAGCTATTCAAGCCAAAAACATAGTTGTTGAAGATTGGAAAGGCCCAATTACAATCTCGGCAGTATATAGCCCACCCAAACATGCAATCAAGCCAGAGGCGTAAGTACTTTACAGCCCTCGGAAACCGATTTTTAGCTGGAGGAGACTATAATACAAAACATATATACTGAGGTTCCCGTCTCACTACTCCCAAAGGCCGACAACTTTTGGCGGCTATAACAAATCTAAATCTTCTCACAGCTTCCTCAGGCCAACGTATTGGCCAACCGATCCAAATAAAATTCCCGACCTAATAGACTTTTGCATAATGAAAGGCATATCGACTAGGCATCTGACCATTCTCCAGTAATATTTACAATAATAAATGATTTTGTTGACTCACCTTCTGAATGTCGCCTTTAGAACAGCAAAACTGATTGGAATTACTTACGACTGTGAATATCTTCAACAATTAAACTGAAGCACTCGCTTAAGTTTAGTGAAGATATCATGATAGCTATTGAACACTTTAATAATTGCCTCCAACATGCTGGTTGGAAGTCAACACCCCCCCCTGGTCAAGCGTCAATGCACACAGATCTCTCCCCTTGTGAAAAAAAACTGGGAGAAAAACGCAGGGCAAGGCAACAGAGTAGACATAAAATGACATGATAAAACGTGTTCGAGTGTATTTAATTTTTTCTTATCGATCGTTCTAGAAAATGTATGTCATTTTCTATAACAAATGCTTTACTATTTGGTGTGTAAGTAAAATTTTCAGATGCTACATATTGTTTTTTTTTCTGGAAAAGTTTTGGGAAGTTGCTGGTTTTAAAATTGTTCATCAATAACTTCTTTATTTGTTATGTGGTTGGAAGTTTGAATGGAGTGAATGTTATGGAAAATTTTTAGTCCGTAAAATTGTCTTATATTAGACCATGTCTTTATAGGGGGTGTGTTTGGGTTAATTTCTGAAGTAAATTGTTAGTTCTGATTCTTTTTTAGATATTATTTTTTGTCGCCGAACGTCATTTGCCTTTTTTAAGTTGATGATGTTTTCTGTAGAAATGTTTCTTTTCAGTATTTGCCACAATCTGTTTTTTTCATGTTTTAGCTCCTCTAAATTTCTGTTCCACCAGGGAACGTGGGGATTTTGTGTATGAAAATGAGGTTGGGGTATTGCTTCGTTTGCATATTGCAGAATAATTTTTGAATATTAGCTGCTTCTTTATTGATATAGTTGGTGGATGGTCGATTTATATTGATTTTGTGCATTAGGTCCTGAAAAAGTGGCCAATTTGCTCTTTTAATTATAAATTTGGGTATAGGCTTAAGAGGAGATCTAATATGTGATTGAAACAAAGATGTGATTATTGGAAAATGATCACTTCCAGAGAGATCATCTTCTAAATCCATTCAGATTGAATAGCAAGTATAGGAGAGCAAAATGTGATGTCAATGTGTGTAAAGGTTGAGAATTATATAGTTGGATTGATTTAAATATTTTGAGAGAGTATAACCTCTACGGATGTTGTTGGGAGAACCTCATTTACGATGCCAGCTGTTCAAATCGACAGTAATAAGACAGGGGAGTGAAGAGTTGATTAAAGAGAGGACATTTTGTAGATTTTGGAGTGAGAATTGTTATTTGATGGAATGTAGGAAGAAAAGACTATGAATTTTATTTTTGAGTGGAATATTCTTGCGATTGAGTCAAAGTCGGTATTGATGTTCATTGTTTGATGTTGACTGGAATTGTGAATAAGTAGTGCAACTCCCCCAAAAGAATACTGGGATGATTTCAGCAGATATATCTTAAAATTTATTGGAATAGGGATATTGGCGATGGAATGAAGATGGGTTTCTTGTAACCCTATAATTTTTGGATTGCATTTTTTAATAAGTGTTTGTAAATTATCATAATTGTTAAAATATCCTTTTATGTTCCATTGCAGTAAAATAGTAATTATAAAAGATTAAGTTAAATAAAGTAATAGATATTTTAAAGTAACTTAAAATATATTAATGGTAATTGAATGCTTCCTGCATGCAGTGATCATATTCGTCACTGTTAGTGGTTAGGGTTCTATCAGATCTTAATGAGTTAGTGGAATTGTTGTTAGGTTTGTTGCTTTTTTGGCTTTTAGTTGGGACTTAAGGCGGTTTGAAGTATTTTTTGGATAAATTCTTAGTTATGTTACTGAAAGTTTTTGGGATTGCAGGTCAGTAAGTGAGTCGTGTTGCTGTGCTGTGTTGTGATTGGTGGAAAGATATTTGTATTATTGTTGTTTGCTGGCTTTACTGTAGTAAGTGAGTGGCTCTGTTGGGTTAAAGTTGGTTGATTGTTGTTGGAGGTTGAATGAGGAGCGGAAGAGTACGAAGAAGCCTGCTGATGTCGTTCATTATAAATTTTGTTGGCAGCTTTGTGTCAGTTTTCTGAAGATTTTTTTTTAGCTTGTAGCTCCTTATGTTTAATGAAAATTGGACAATTTTTGTCTAATGAGTTAAGCTGGTTATTGGGTATTTTATTATCTTTACAGTTTATACAGTATTTTTCACATATATCATTAGTGTCAGGGTATACGTGTTCTGCATTGACACAGTTGAAGCAAAGTTTAATATTACTGCAAAATTTTGTAATGTGTCCAAAGCGAAAAAAGTTGTTGCAACTTAGGGGTAGGGGGATATAAGGGCGAACCAGAACCTTTTGGTAACCGATATTGATTTCGTTAGGAAAATTTAATGACGAAAAGTTAATATGATGAGACCAGTTTCTTTGAAGGTTTGCCCTTCTTTTCTACAATTTTTTTTCTTTTCCGTTATGTTTTGTAGTTTGAGTTCGAACAAGATTTCAGAAATTCCTCAATCATTGCAATAAATAACACCTTTTGTGAAGTTGGGTGAACTATGTTCGATAATTTTGATTTTAATTTGCTGGTTGATCGCAGATAATTTAATTAGTTTATTTGATTGGTCTAAGTTTCTGGTTCTAAAAAGAATTTTTCCGTTACAAAGTTTTTTGCAACTGTCAATTTCTGGACTACTTAATTACTTTTTTTTATTTTAAAAATAGGGAAACATTAGTTAGCGAATCTTCATTACCTTTCCCGGGCATTATAAGGTATTTAGCACCCGTGTGTCAAAGAACAGCTATATCAAAATGCTGTCGATGAGAGGATGTATAAGCAATTACAGCAAAGTGAACCACGAATTACTCAACTACCAGAACAGAAATCACAACAGATGAAAGGAATGTTCAGGATGGTAGGCAGGACGGATGGTGAAATTGAGACACTTCAGGTCCCATTCCAAAAATCTGTAGAACAATAATTCATTGCGGAAGTGGAACGGTTGGCCCATCTTCTCTATCCAGGAGAAATTACTGAAAAGTGTAAGATGGACATGAATACGGAGATAAAGCCTGCAGCGATAACAAATTTTGAACCTACGTATATGGAGACAGTGTATAACGCTTTGTTATCAGAGACAGCACCTTTGGTATGCCAGTCAATATGCTGAGCCCATCAGGAACAAGTCGAAAACGGACAAAGTTTCAGATAAATGCTGTAAGGTTGGACACATGGATCGCAATTGTTAGTCGAGACTCAGACTTTCTACATCGAGCTCGCCGGTAAGACCGCCAAGCAAATCAGATTCTGAAATAGGGAATCGGAAAATGTTGTTAAACCGTCTACAAAGTAAATGGAGTCAGTCTCGAGGGGCATGATTTGACTCCCACAACATTTACTCCCAGAATTTTCGTTTCTCAGCGGGCACGGAAAATCAATTGCCTAAGCAATGAATACGAGACACATGTTCGTTCGATCGGTGTTAAATCGTTTCACCACACACGACACACAAATTCATAAACTTCATTTCAGGCTTGAGCGTCGTTGAGCAAAAATGGCTAATAAAGTTGCGGATGATGCATTTGCCCTATTAGTTATTAATTTGTATACAAATATATATATAGAAAAGAAACAGAAAGTGGATGGAAGGGTGGCTATATAAAATAAATAATGATTTTCATATAAATATTTTAAATAGTTGCTGTCTCGCTTCTTATTAATTCCATAAATTGTTCTAAAAACTCTTTGAAATCAAATCACGAAATCACCATAAACGAAAAACATGTGCGAATAACTCCACAAAAGTCAAAAGTTTTTATAAACTTGGATTTGTGTGACGAGTAAAATTCACTCCAACACACACCGATCCAACGAGTATCTGTGCCGTCTGTAGATAGCTTAACTGTCGACAATGTAATAAATGGGAGAAAAACTTGTAGTAGAATTGGATACAAGCGCATCACATTCAATAATCACAAGGAATCTCGTTCGGGTAATCGAGCTGCTTCGGACAATTAGATTGTGTACGCAACTGGAGATGATGCACCGGTATTTGGAAAAATCACATACAAAATCATTATCGGTACCACAACAGTGACGCACGAGTTTGTAGTAGCGGATGTTGTGGACGAATTGATCTTAGGTGTTGATTTTATGGTATGGATTGGATTGACGACCGATTTAAAAAGCAGAATGATGTGATATGCGAACACCGGAATACACTTATCCGTTGGCGATGATATGTATGGACAATTATTTGCGCCAAAATGGACGGAGATGTTGAGGAGATCAAGTTGTGGGTGGTGGAGGCTGATAAGAAGTTTTAAAAGATTACGATAATTGGAAAAACCCTGTAAGGGTGGTCAGTCTGGCAAATGTCGCTAGAATCATAGCGGAAGGAGAGGTAATTGCAAATTGCTGGGCAATTTCAGCAATTGTAAACAGAGAGAGTCAACGGAAAGTAAAATACCATCTTATAAAATTGTACTGGATGACCTGACGAATAAATGGTGTAAAGAGCCGAGCAAAACTGACATTTTTAGCAAGACTTCGGTCAGTATTTGCCGAGAAAGGTAAAAACGAAGGTAGAACAAAGATGGTAAAACAAGCAATCAACACTGCTGAAATGCATCAGAACAATGTTATTGAGCCATCAGCCAGCCCCTGAAGTTATCTCGTGGTATTAGATACAAAAAGGTAATCTCCACACGTTTCTGAGGATAGTTATCTATTAACTCGTATCGATGAGAGCTTGGACACACTTTCTGGCTCAAATTGGTTGGCTACGTTGGATTTACAAAGCGGATATTGACAAGTGGCAGTAGACGAAGAAGACAAGGAAACTACAAGAATTCAGTGCCGGTGATGGACTATGGCCATGCTGACACCATTCATTTGAACGCCTAATGGACATGTTCTAAAGGTCTCCATTGGAGTATCTGTTGTTGGACATAAAGTCACACTTGAAGGAGTACACACAGATTCGGATGAGATAGTGTCAGTAAGGCAATGTCCAGACCAATCGGAGAAAATAAAAGGCGAACAATGAAAGGTGCCAGAAATGGAATAAATCGTCTCTAGTAAGAGAAAACGAAAACGATCAGCAAGGAGCGATATTCGGGCGGAGGTACCATAACTAAAGCTAATTGTGCTCAGTGGAATAGCTTAAAGTTGTGAAATTAATGGGTATTATTATTCTCATGGCTAGAATAAGCGAAATTATCAAGGAATACCAGAAGGGGCCTAGCGCAGAATATTGGGGAATAACTAAAACAGTCGAGAAAATTCAAATTCTATTTTTTTTGGGTTGGTTGCTAGGAATCAATAGGTAACTGGATCAGTACCTGTGTAAGGTGAACAGCTACCAAGGGACCGAGCAGTCGCAATAAGGGGAAATGCATTTATTGGGACCAACACATACCCCTGTTCCTAATGGCATACCGATCTGCAATTCAACATCTACTACACCAGCCAGGCTATTTCCGTTTCGATATTTTTTCATATATATATTTAATCTTTCTAATATAAATAATAGGAACTCACATTAAGTATTACTACTGTGCTATTTAATCTCGAGAATAAATGAATCCTTTCTTTTCAAACGCTTTTGATATTTGCATATTGGAAGGTTAGAAGCTAATTTGTTTGGATTCGTTCGCATCTTTTCAATATAATCCGCGCAATATCTGGAGCTCTCCATTTCGACAGTAGGAACTTTTAAATCTTTGTGGAGGTTTGCGTTGGTTATGTACCATGGAGCCCCAGTGATCACCCTTAGATGTTTTGATTGAACTTGTTGCATTTATTCTATGTTAGTTCTTAAAGCAGTTCTCCACATTTGGATGCCATAACACAAAACTGGTTTTATAATCAAGTTATAAATCAGGACTTTGGTCTCTAAGCTTAGCTTTGACTGTTTCCCTATTAACTAGTTCATTTTAGCAGTTTTAAGGTTTATCTGTGTTGTGTTAGCATAAAAACGGCATCTGAAGTTCTATTGCAATTTAATAGAATGTGGTCTATGGATATCGTAGACGAATTGCAAAAGCTGCAGCCCTTAATTCGTGTTCCGTTGAGCAATTGTTAATGTGTAAGGGATGTATGTCCAAGTCGCAACGAACAAACTCCTGGAGAGCTTTCTGATAACGGCCAGCCGGATAGATAGGCCTACTTCCATTTTCATTGTATTGCTTATATCTGTGGTTACTGTTATTCCAAGTATCGGTCGCATTTAATATAAAATGAGTCGTTGGATGTCTGATATTTCAATGGTAGGAAGTGTATGCAGTGGTTCATTCAGTGCCTGTTTCGTTCTACGGTTTGCGTTATCGCTACCAGTTATTCCTGCGTGTCCTGGTATCCACATAATTTTTATTTTATTTTTATGCTGATTGAATTTATAGCGAAATTGAGCAGCTATATAACTATTTTTAATGAGATTCTTTAATGCAACAATATATAGTAGTACCACACTGAAACACACGTCCATTCACTTTCGATGCCACAGTTTGAATGCTCTTTATTTCACAATTCAAGTCATTTATTCTCAATTGAACAATAGATACTAGGAGCTTAAAATACATTCGAGTATATACTTATACACATATTGCTACAAAGAGTAAATCTTAAAGAATTCAAAAATCCTAATAAGAGTAACAAGAGAATACACAGAAAACCTTAAAACTAAAGGATCTTTTTTGAATTATGGGATATGTGGTATAATATACTTACATACTAGGAGCTTCAAATAGACTATATATATGGGTTAACATAACGTACGTATACACTCGTAGATGAGATCTCCCGAACTCATGAGCCTTTCTTTTTGTTGCCTTTATTATTGATAATATTGTTTACTCTATACCATGGCGTAACATTGTTCACTGCCAACACACTTTTATATGGGGATCCCGCTTGGTGGGAGCCCTCCACATCTTCCAGCATTTATCGATCGTTTCGCATAACTTTCATGACTATGCGATCCTTTAAATTTTGGGATTCATTTTATGTGATCCCCGCGTGTGGTTAAAAATTCAATACCATAACGTAGTCACCCTCTTTGTATTGGTTTGGTTCCTGCCTCTTCTTGTCTACACAATTTTTATTATAAGCCTGAATTCGTTTTTGATTAGCCGTTGCATGTTCTCGTAACTTTTCTTGACTTTTTTGTCCTGGGTCTTGTTTAATTTTTATCAGTTTTTCTCTTAGTGGTTATTCCACATTTTCTCTTTGTCGTACAACATAATTCTCGGGTTCTCCAACATTGTTCTGTGTACTGTATTATTTAACGTAAATTCCACTGTTTCTAATACATGATCCCCGTATACACCTTTTTCCGGATTCACTAATTTGGCTATCATTGGCCGTAAACTCCTATTTATTCTAGAACCACTTGCTATTTTTATATATTGCAATTATTTTCTTCTAAAAACTGCTGAAAATCACTAGATGTAAAACAACAACCTCTATCAGATATTATTAAGTACTTTGGGATATTATAAGCTTGAAAATAATCTGTAAGCGCGCTTACTACTGCTTTCGTGCTAGTTGTCCTCGTTAGGTGTATTATTAGAAATTTTGTGCATGCATCTACCACTACCAGTATGTATTTCTTCGCTCCGTTATGATCTACTGGTCCATAATGATCGATATGAACAACCTCAAAAGGGCTACTGCTCTTAAAAATGTTTTGCAAAAAGCCTTATTGTCGACCATTTTTTGTGGAGTAAAGTTTAAATAGTTTTTAATGTGGGTTGCTACCTTTTGTCTCATTTTGGGGAACCAATAACTTTTTGAAATCAACTCTACCGTTCTGTCAATACCTACATGGCCCATCTCATGATACAAATACCAAACATGACCATCCAATTCTTCGGGGATACAGAACCACAACATTCCGCATCTCTATAAACAATGTTCAATCTTTTGTAATGAATCTCTTAACTCCTTCAGTTGACTGTCTCTTGCCTGACATATTATTAAATTTTCCTCAAAAGTAGTCGCCACTAACACTAAAATATTGCGCATCAACCTGATGCATGCGTGTAGCTATGGCTCAGCTTCTGTTGTTATTTTTGAGAAATACATTATCGGATGTATTTTCCCATTTGTTTTCCTTTGTAAAATAATGGCTACAAACTCAACGGAACTTGCGTCGTGTATGACCCCAAGGCTGATACTTCTGTATCATCCTTGGGGTCATACAACGCTAATATTGGTGACTCGAACAATTTATTTTCTGGACCGAAACTAAATTTTTTGTCTTTTCTTATCATGTCGTGCAGTGGTTTACCAATGATCGAAAAATTTTTTATAAACCGTCGTAATTACGAACATAGACCCAGGAAACTTTACACTGCTTGTACTTTTATAGGTATGGGTAAATTTTTTCTGCAAACTCGTGGCAATCAGCCTTTATTACTTCAGCTTTTAGTGTATACCCCAATACTTAACTTTGGAAGAACTCACACATGTCTATCCTAAATTCCAAGTTATTATCAATTATCTTTCTAAAATTTCGAAATGCTCCTCAATAGTTTCTGTTGCTATCATTAGGTCAACTAAGTAAACAATCAACTTATCTCTCCTAACCATATCGGCAATATTGTATTAACAAACCTTTGGAACATAGAGGGGGTATTTCTTAACCCAAACGGCATTCTCAAAAATTCATATTGCCCCAATGGTGTTATAAATGACGTATATCTTACCAACTCTGGGTGGATAAAAACATGAAAACACTCACTTTTAAATCTAGTTTGGTAGATCCTTATTTTTTGCTAACCTGTCTAGTAAATTATATATAATATGAATGGGGTAATTATCTTTATTAGTCACTTAATATTCTGTAGTCAACGGATATCCTTAAATCACCTGTTTTTTTCGAACCAAAACCATAGAATTCTGACTCACTTGATAAAATTCTTCGCCAAATATTCATCAATCAATTTTTGAAACTTAATTTTCGCACCATTCGATATACGTCTAGGTGGTCAATGAAAAGGCATTGGTATCATTAAGCGTTAATTTTATTTCACTTTTCGGTTCATCAGGCCGTATTACTTTAACATAGTTATTTTCAAACACTTCTTTGTTAATGTAATTTATACCTCACCAATTTTCGGACTTCACACTGAACCACCATCAAAATCAATTGACATTAAGAGATTTTCAAAAACTCCATCTTTTTCTACAACTCTATCGATAACTTCAATACATTTATTTTCAACTGTTCCCTCATCATTCTTATCAACAAACTTTCATTTAAAAAATTTTTTTTTCTTTACAGACATTCACTTTTCCTTTTCCCGTAGTACTGCCAAAAGTCGAACAATTTAAACAATACTTCTCTACGATAGTTTCTTCTACGATATTTTTACAATAATTTTTCGCCTTAAAATTTAAATTTGTGTATTTTTTTTAAAATTTATCTTCTGTCTTAAGCTTAAATATACTAACTTTCAAAAGATCTCTACCTAGAATATCTTCATTGATTCACAGCAACAACAGCCAAATCAACTTCAATTCTTTTCTTATTTATAATAATGTAACATACAATTTTTCCGAAAGTTTTCAATTTCGTTTTGTTTAAACCAAAAGAAGATGAATACACTTTAAATAATTTATTCGAACAAAAATTCTATATTAATTTAAGACGGACTTTTCTGTTAAAGCTGATGGGGCTTCCAGTGTCTACGAGGAATTCTAGAAAGAATTCACATTTAATATTTTTTCTACAACTAAGTTTAAACGATCTTACATATCATTCTCGACCATTAGTTGACAAGCCTCTCTGGGCAGGCAGCAACTCGATGATCTAATTTTCCCCATGCATAACAGGCTCCGATTTCTCGCTTTGGTTTTTTACATTCAGCGGCAATATGACCAAGATAGTTACGGTTGATACACTTCGGTTCTCCACGACGACTCAATTGCATCTTTGAAAATACTCGCAGTAACTGCGCCTTGCTAGTGTAAAATTGCAACGCATTTTTTCTACCGCGTTGTACGTATTTTTTCTACGGCAGTTTGTAAATTTTACGATATTAATCCCACACTGAAGCACACGCCCGTCCACATCTCCATTGCTCTTTATTTCACAATTCAAGTTATTCTCAATTGAACAACAGATACTAGGAGCTTAAAATATATATATACTACTATATATTATATACTTATACACATATCGCTATAAAAGTAAATTTTAAAGAAGGCAAAAATGCAAATGTGAGCAAAGAAAGAATACACAGAAAGAGTAAAAACTAACGGATCTTATTTGAATTACGGGATATATGGTATAATATACATACATACTAGGAACTTACAATAAGCTATAGATAAGAGCTACCATAACGTTCATATATACTTATACACATATTGCTACAAATAGCAGATTTGCTATCCGTGCAAATAAGGTCCCTTATTAGTTTTTGCAACAAATTCTACAGCTTTCATTAAGGCAGAAGGTTTTGCAATGAAGTTGAACAATAATGGTGTAGACGACGTGTTGATATACAGCCACCTATGCTATCAACGACAGCATACGATGTTGCATTATTAGTTTTAGATCCGTCAGTAAATATTAAGCTGGCTCTATTATTTTTTGCCTCGTTGCAGTACTCCAGGAATAATTTCCGATATATTTTCCGGTGTGTCTTTTTTTGGTGTTCCTTTAAGCGAAGAAGAAATGAACGTTTGTTAGCATCCAAGTGGGATATTTTTCGGGATAGATATATTTTAGCGGGGCCCATATCAGTTGTTAACTCCATGCTTTTCATTATAGAAGAGATATGTTTATATATTCGCTTGAGCCTGGTTGCTCTTTGTAATATGTAAATTAGAAGTTTGTTCTTCCACCAGAGAGTTTTAGAGTATTTAACCCGCTCTTCAATAGATGGAATACCAGCTTCAGGTAAGGCAGATTGAGTTTGTGATGTGGGAGAAGCTCGGATGATACGGCGAACTTCTGTGGGTATGCTGCTCCAATAAAGTTTATATATTTTTTTGCGCAATGTCCTTATATATAAAGGCCAAATCAATTTTAATGCTCTAGTACCATTTATTAAAGTTGAAAAGTGAATATAAGAGTGTTTAGAGGGAAAATATTTAATAATATTTAGCCTGGCTGCGAAACTGTTTCTAATGTATATACAATTATCTTATTGCCATACTCGTATATGTCGTTTTTCTTCATATATGAAAAAGTTTACGTTTGTTTACTGAAATATTAGCTCCGGAGATTGGTGACCAGTCCGAGAAGCCCGAAAGGATATCATTGAACGTTTTTTAACTAAGGCAAGGTCATTAGTCTTGGAAAAATTAGTACATCATCAGCATATATTGGTATAATTTTCGAAAATTTTACTTATTTCATTAAAAGCAATTATAAAGAGTCTGACTGAGAGTGGTAAACATGTGATATTCCGTTATATAATGTATGAGCATCTGAGCGGATATTATTTCCCTTAACGGCAAATTTACGATTGGTTAAAAAATTCTTTACAAAGTAATATATGTTTACACCAATCTTCCTCAATTGTCGTAGAATAATGGGGGCGCCAACTCTATATGCTGTATGCTTTTTCTTCTAAACTTAAACTGAAATATGGTAATTACTGAAGATAGCTGTAGATGCAAATTGTAACTGTTTGATACATTAAGAGAGCCGGTCGATTTTAAGTGTGTTTCTTGTAAGGTGATATGGGTTATTTTCTTTAATAAGAGCTTGTAGATCAAATTTTTTCAAAGAGCAAGCCACATCAATCCTTTGGTTATAATTTTTTCAAAGAACTTCCCTGTACATGATAATAGCGAAATTGGTCTGCATCCGGATATTTCTGTTCGAGATTTCTTTGACTTTGGGATGGGGACTATCCAGCAAAATTCGGGGATTATCCAGATTATTTCGCAAATTTGTCGGTAAGCGCCTTGACTTAATATGTTATGAAATAGCTTCATTAGTTTATTCTTGAATGCGATAGGTAGAGTTTTAAGCATTGGGTATGAAATTCTATACAAAACCTGGTGTTTTTCCTTTTATATTGATAAGGCCATATCAAATTCGATGAAAGAAATATTTGAATCTACTAACTTTGCAAGAATGGGTGGACGATTATTTCTGTACATAGTACTGAAGGAAGTGAACAGTTTAGTTTTGTAAAAAGTTAGACCAGAAAGAAGCGAATATATTTAGGTTCACTTATAGGCTCATTATCTGTTTCTAAAAATTGTATATAGGACCCATTCAGAGTTCTCATATCTGCCCTTATCCCATATCCCCGGTACCTTTTGTAATTTTCCCAAGATTTTTCTTTAATATTTCTGTATCGGGAAAGGTCAGCGCTCAACCATGGCACACATTTTTTTGCTATGGGTCTGCTGGTATGTGGGATACTATAAAGGTCTGCTGTTCAAATTAATTTATGGATTGTGGATGTTTCTTTGTATATGTTATTGGATTCTGGAGGTTCGGAATCTTATTTTCTTAAAAATTACTCTATTTACAACAATTTGCTTTTTCCGTTCTAAATTTTATGTTCTAAATTTTGTGAAAATTGATCACTGCTGTGAAGGTGTTTGAAAGTGTCGCTGGATAATTTCGGAGGTAAATATAATGACCAGATTAATTAAATCGGTACGGGTAAATGTTTGATGACTCGAATAATGAGTGGGAGTCCGTCATTCAATATAGTTAAATTCCGGAATAAAATTCTACCTCTTTGGTTTAGTGCCCCAAAGAAGGCTCGAGGCGTTAATATCACCTTGGACAATGAGTGGAGTAGTAAACTTGTTCAAAATTTGTATGATTTCTTTGGAAGAAAATGTTTGATGTGGGGTTATATACATATTAATAACCGTAAATTTGAGACCTAGATTATTTTCAATAGTTGTAGTAGCTATTGGGAGGTGTAAATGTATAAACTTATGTGGAATTTGTTGATATGTGATAAGTCAAATAAATAGCTTGTGTAACTGTTTGACACAATAAGAGCCGGTCGATTTTAAGTGTGTTTCCTGTAAGGAGATATGGGTTATTTTCTTTAATAAGAACTTGTAGATCTGCTAAAATATTTAAAATGCCTTTTAATTTCCATTGTAATAATGAATTCAATTTACAATAAAAACGGTTAAAAGGTGAGTATTTTATCAACGGCGAGTATTAAAGGGCCACATATCCAAAACTCTCCGCCCGCATTCCCACCCCTCCGAGTGCTACACACAAAGCCAGGGAATGACACCAGTGTTTACCTGCTTTACGCTGACCAACAAGGAAGGAGGGACCGAGGAAGACCAAGAAAGAGAAATCTTAAACATCGCTGTCCACTTCATCACCACTGGGATTGATAGCTTGAGATCGGTTGTATATTTTTGCTATGATTTACAATATTATTGAAAGTTTTTGGTGTGTTTTCATTGGTTCACGGTCATATCTTCAGAGGTTTACGGTTATATCTTCAGAGGCTACGTTGTAGTATGAGAGGGGAGAAGAGTGGCTGATAGAGTGATTCATTTGTATTTGTCTGGCCTCGCGGAGTGTGCATTTATTTTGTGTTTGAATTTTTCATACCTCTTTTTGTTATGAAAAATTACAATTGTTCTTCTAAACAGTTTGGACATTGGATTGTAGTGCAATCTGAAGGGGAATGTGAGGGAATATTACAGTTTGCACAAGCTGGATTTTTGTTACATCGCTTCACTAAATCACCAAGTAACTGGCATATTTTACATTTCATTGGATTTGAAAAAATATTGGCAAACTTTTACTTTGTGCCAAGAAATGTCTAAATTATCATGTAGATGATACAAATTAAAAGTTAGTAAGTCCACTCTACTTGACCCTTTTTCGCCTTCGACTATTTTTTCAACTTTTTGGATTGAAACTAAGCCTGGAGATTTTAGTTCGTTAACAATTTCTGACTCAGGTATGACTGCCGAAATGCAGCTCGGAAATAGAGATAATCTCTTTACTGATTAACTGGAAAGTTATATGCAGACCGAAGCATGGGAATTGAGAAATTGATATGCTTTCATTAGTCGCAGTAACAACAACTAAATTGCGGTTTGGGTTTTGGGAAGAGTGTAATTCCGGGAAATGTATGATTTTAAAACTTGGTTTTGCCTTTTTTGCTCGAGGATTGTCGGCTATTATAGCGAAGCGGTTATCCCAAGGCGTTGCGGCCCTGGGGGCATTTTACATTAACATAAATAAAAATGTACTCGCGGTGAAGCTCAGTGTAAAGTGAAAAAAATGAAAATTTTGAAATTATTACCAAATGTGTTAGTCGGAAACTGCTTTATATACATAATTTTGTTGACCTCTCCTAATTGTTCTTAAATCAAAATTATGGTGAATACTGTGTCCTATGAATCTGATTAAATTATAAATTTTAAGCGATCTATTAACTCGTTTGGATCAGTCCAAAATATATAGTTCGAATTATTAAATTTATCTTTCTTTCTTTCATGGTATAATCACAGAATCTGCGAAACAACCCGCTATCGGGTTAATCACGTCTTCTCCAATTCATTATACTGAGCCTGGTTAGGGTTTCTTTCCACTTAGTTCTTTCATCGGAGGAATGGTCGTCCTCTACGTCGTCGTCCAACAGCTTAGAACTCACCTTTTTCACGGGAACTTCTTCCCGTCCATACGCACGACTTGTCCAAGCCAGCGAATTAGTTGTATATTGTTGCGTCTGACTATGCCAATATCAGCGTCGAGCTCGTACAGTTCATGGTTCAGCCGAATACGATAATCGTCGCCGCCATGAATAGGACCGAAGATTTTGCGATGAATTTTCTTCTCGAAAACCCCAAGCGCGACAGCATCAGTTTCCGACACGACCTGGGCTGAGCATCTTGTAGGGTGTTAGTTTTGTCGCTTGAGAGAGGGCCCTACTACAAATTTGCTTACTGAGCCCATAGTAATACCTATTTGCCCTCGTTCATCGTCATACCCATTTCGGTGATTATTTATCAATGGCATAAAATGCAGCAGAAATGTCTCGCTTGCAACGTCCAATAATGTCGATGTCATCAGCATATGCGAGGAGTTGGACACTTTTGTAGAAAATTGTGCCATTCCGATGTACACCGGCCTTCCGCAGTATCCCTTCCGTGGTAAAATTGAAGAGTTCGCAAGACAGTGGATCGCCTTGTCTGAAACCTCGCTCGGTATTATATGGTTCGGAGAGGTCATTTCCTACCTTGACTGAGCTGGACGTATTGCTCAACGTCATTATACAGAGCCGTATTAGCTTTGCAGGAATACCAAACTCAAACATGGTGGCATATAGGCAATCTCTAACAGGGATATCGAAAGCATCTTTATAGTCGACAAAGAGATGATGGATGTCGATCTGTCTCTCGTGGGTTTTCTCCAGGATTTGGCGCAGCTTGAAGATCTGGTCAATGGTACGCTTTGCAGGTCTAAATCCACACGGAGAAGGTCCAATCAGTGTGTTTGGCATATAGTTTTACCCCTCTATTCGCGCGAGTGATTTATGTCAGTCGATTTTGTGACATCTATTCAGAGCCAACTGTCTCAAGCATAAAGCTCGTTAAATTCACCTCCAGTGATGGAAAAGTTTCGTTGTGTTTTCTATAAGCTGATTCATGAAATTGGGCACACTGAATTTAAAATTTTAAAATGTCGGAGATAAATATGTAAGTATATGCATTTAATTTTTTAAATTGAAAGAAAGTTGTAATTATCTTTTATTTAAAACCAGGAAATATCAAAGAACCACGCAGGAGCAGCTACATTTTTTTATCACCTTTTGCAAAAGGCACCCGGAGCTGCAGGCAGGAAAGAACAACCCCGTGCGCCTCGTGCATTGCAGCAGCTATGGAAAGAACTGACAACATCCTTAAATGCAAGGCGCGGTCCGTTTAGAACGCCAGAAAAATGGAAAGTAGTAAGTTAGCGAAAATCTAGAATTTTATTAAATGATCAATAATTTACGCGTTCTTATATACTGCTTCCAAAACAGTCTCTTGGGCATTGGAAAAACCATCTGCGTAGCAGAGCACGCAAAAGAAGAGTGGAGCAGCGACTAAGAGGAGGAGGCCCACCCACATTATCAGCATTAACGGAGATGGAGGAGCAAGCGCTCTCTTTTTTTCTTTCTTGAGTATTTTTTTCAGTGCTCTTTTAGTGTGTCTTATCATTTTAATTCTGCAACAAAGTTTGCAATCTTTGATGTAGTGTTTATTTATGCCTTTCCAGATGTATGTTTGTTTAAATTTGTTCTTTCACGATGTGAAACTATGTGTGGCGAATGGTGATGCTCAGTTATTAATATATATTAGGCCTATTCCATTCGTATCTTGTATCGAGTTCGTATCAAGTTGTGCGAATAAAACAGCAAACAAATATGTGGTATACTTGGCAGCACAGTTTCAAATGTTTTTTAAACTATAGTTTTTTATATTTTTTCTTCAAACTCTTTATTTGAATTATTAATTTAAATCAGCACAATAATAATATTAGAAATCAAAAGACAAAATCCAAAGATTCAGTTTTGGTCTCTTTAAATTCAAATCAGATAAAATATAAAAAATCCTGAGGAAATTTTGTATGGGAATTTTTAAATCTCGTTGGTTTTCAAGCAATTTTCAATTTGGCAGCACTTTTTATTGAGGATAGAAAAACTCGCTCGTTTCATCCGAGTATAATTTACTCGATAACTTTTTCCATACAAAAGTTTGTCCTATCCTCGAGAGAGTGGCGAATCGAATACGCCTATTGTTCAATTATTTCGTTTTCTTTTTGGTTGTGTATATTTTGATTATTATTACTACTACTATTAAATTTATATAGTTGTTTGCGAACTTTTTTCTTTATATATTTTTCTGTTTCTTATTGAATATATTTATTATATAATTTTTTCAAGTATTAAAATATGCTATCTTTATTTCATAGTGCTACTTTGTATATATTGTGCATATTTAGTAATAATAATAATAATAATTAGCTTTAGTAGTTTGCCCAATGGCCGACACTGTGACCTAAAATATCTTTTGTGTCATACTACATTTGTCATCAATGATCCATGTGATCACAATTGTCCGATCTACTATGCCCTATAGGTTTAGTACCGGCGTTTCTTCTGTAATGCCATAGCATTTCATCCGTTTGGTGATGTCAAATCGTTCTTTTCTACCTAGATGTTCCTTCTCTAGAGAAAGGAATTAGCTGAAAGTCATGTTCCTTCATTATCTTTTCCGCTTTATGGATGAATTAGAAAATGTCCATAACAGGAGCATTCTTTATTTCCAGAGCCAGCTGGTCGCGGTGGAATATATTAATTCTGGTTCTTACCAACGCAATGCAGTCGCACAGTATATGTTCCGTGGTTTTCTCTTCTTCTAGACAGAGCCGGCACTCCGTATCATCACGAATGTGGATTCTAGTCAGGTGGTATTTCAGGTAATAATGACCTGATAGAAAACCTACTATTTTTCCTATGTCTGCTTTGCACATATTGCGTAATTCTTTATTGTAGGTGAATGGCCTTACCAGTCTTTTGGCTTGGCCCCTCTATCCCTTCCCAGTGTGACTTTCTGAGACTATGTTCCCAGTTATCTACCCTGGATTTAGCCTCCGCCCAGTTGATACCACAGTATGGCTCCGGGCCTATGAGGCTTGCTGCGGAACTGGCCCTAGCCAGCTCGCCAGCAATTTCATTGCCTTCAATCCCCGAGTGACCCCGGACCCAGCAAATTGCAACCTTATTTGTTGCCCTAGAGATTGTAGGTTGTTGAAGCATTCTTCCACCAGTTTCGATTCTAAACAATATGAAGCTAGTGCCTGTAATGCAGCTTGACTATCCAAATAGCTTGTGGTTTTGTTTATCACCGAGTTTAGGTGAGAGTTCCAATTCAGTCGCTTATTCAGAACTACACCTAGATGTTGGACCTCATCGGAATATTCTATATTGATTCCCTCAATAGCTATTGTACCATGGTTCAATTTTAATCTGTTTGTAAAAGGATCGAGAATAATTTTGCCAGGATTCATGCATGACCCCTCTGCGCGACACCATTCTGAGATGAAGGCAAGAGCCTGATTCATAATGTCGGATACTGTTCTTTCAAATTTGCCACTAATAATGACAGCAAGATCGTCAGCATATCCAATTGCCTCGAAGCCTAACCCTTGTAGTTTGACTAAGAGATCGTCAATAACTAAAGAGCATAGAAGGGGTGACAACATACCGCCTTGGGGACAGCATTTCATTGCTGGACCTCTTGCCCAATTTTGGAATAAATACCACATTGACTTTACGGCATATGGATGGTATGTACTCCCTGCTGAAACTGCTAAAAATTGCAACAAGTGATTCAAGCATTATATTCAGTACTATTATCAAGAGGGCTGGAAAAATGTTCTCCTCACCTGGTGTCTTGAATGGTTTAAAGGACCAAACAGCCCATTTATCTTTGTCTGGGGTAAATATTACTCCAGACAAACTCCAGGATCTTTGTCTAATACGGCCCATTGGTCGCATGACGGCTGATCCAGTGTCATTGACACTCTAGTTGACCCCGGGAAGTGCACTTGAAGCAGGTATTCTAAAGTGTCCCTCCTGTTCATTGACCCATCTGGTCTTCTTAAAGGTGCAACACCGTTCGAGTGTTCTTTGCGTAAAGCTTTATGGAGTCTAGCGCTCTCTGGCGTTTCGACTATGCTTTCGCAAAATTTTCTCCAAGACTCACGCTTGGATCTTTTGAGTTCTTTGTTGTAATTTGTCAGAGCGACCCTATAGTCATCCCACACCTTCGTGCGTTTACAACGATTGAACTGTTTTTTTTTTATCTTTTTACGCATATCTGCTTGTCATTCCACCATGGGAGCTTGCGAGTCACATTGTAAGTTTCGACCACAGTGCTTTCATGATATGCTGAGATTATTATATCGTTTAGTCGGTACACCGCCTCCTCGAGTTCACCAACAGAACTTATACGTGTAGGCAGCGAATCGGATCTTGATTCTAATCATTCTCTATATAGTCTCAAATTTGTTTTTTTTTATTGGAGGCTCCATTTTTTAATTCAGATTCACCTGGTAGTTCGAATCTTATATGCAAGTGATCTGACAGAGAGGGCTCCTCAGCTACGTGCCAATTTCTGACAAAATTGGCGATGTAAGGACTGGTTAGAGTTAGGTCTAGTACCTCTTCTCTAACCGCGTTAATAAAGGTTGGCCTTGCACCCTTATTGCGTATGTTTGTGTTTTTGTTTAAGAGAAAACTTAAGAGAGACTCACCCCTGTTGTTGATGTCCAAGCGTCCCCAGACATGATGATATGTGTTGGCATCCCAGTCAATCACGTACTGCAGATTGTCACTTTTGCACCTCTACGGGAGGTATAATGTTGGAGTCACCTGGAAAGTAGGCGGACGCACAATTTCCTGCGCTCCCTTCTCTGTTGAGACTTCAACAAGGATGGCTGCTAGATCTTGACTAGTGAATTCTGAAATGAGAAAAAAAGTTAGTATTATAATCAATCATAATCGCCGCTCTGGGCCGCGAACAGTGATGATAAACCAACTTGCATCCCTTGTTTGAAAGACCTTTGATTTGGCCCCCAATTATCCATGGCTCTTGTATTAAGTATAAGGCCATGGACAGGTCTTCGGCGGCGAATCTCTTGCACAGGGTGGCCGATGCTGCTTTAGCATGGTGCAAGTTCGCTTGTAGCACTTTAAGAGTGCTCATTCGCAGCGGCTTTCCGCAGCGAGTTTCTGGAGCCTCGCGCCCCTAGGACCCTTATTTTTGTGGTCCCTATGACCCCCAGTATTATTGGCTTTTTGTTTTTGGTGCTGAGGCGCTTTCGGCGCATGCCATACTGCGGGATCTCGTTTTCTTCTTGTTGTTGTTGCGCGTGCGATTTGTTTTTGTCGTTCTAGCGCGGTTTTGCTAGTCGATTTGTTGTCGGCCTCCACTGCGTTGGACCTTGTGTCCCCAGCATTCTTCAGCACTGCTCCGGAGTGTCGGTGTCGTTTGTTCTTTTGCGGTATCGCTGGATTCGTCCACCGCGATAACCAGGTGAAGTGACGCACCTTCGGTTGACCTCTGGATCACCTTCCAATTCTTGGCTGCCATTTTATTCTGCGCCCCAATGGTCGCAAGAACTTTTTCGTTGGTGAGCTCGGTGTTTTGTGGGAAGTAGCCTCTGACCACATAAGTTTTTGGAAAATTTGATTCCTCAACGAGTGTCATATCCAAACATCATTTCCCTTTTGTCAGGCCGATGTGTTTTCTCATACAGGTTGCCGTATTCAAGTTTGAGCATAGGAACAGTTACCATCCGTTTCTGTGTGCTAGGCCCTCAAATACTGGCTTTTCGTTATTGTCGCTGACCTCTATCATGACGTCAATAACGGTCTCCTGGATAAGAACCAACTGTTCATTTGAGAATGGCGTCCTTACTAAATCGGTCGGTACAATTCCCAGCCGAATAATACTGGTCACCTGACTGAACGTTGGCTTACCTACATAAGGTGACGTTTTGGTCTTTCTGACAGATGGCGTTTCTGTTGGTGGCTCTACTGAGCGAGCCCTGTTCGCCGTCGACCTCCTTTTAGCAATCTCTAGAGCCTTTTCTCTAGAGTGACCACTTGTCATCGCTTGCTTCTCATCGCTTGCATATTTAGTAGATCAGTGACCTTCTCCAAATCCAAGCTTGGATTATGGCTACACTATACTATAAAGCATTTTTTGTCTATTTTTTGTTTCATTTGTACGACTGTTATTATTGAGCTCGAATTTAATTTTTTGTAAATTTTTTACATCAGAAATTGAGATGCAGTGCACATGCAGAGCTGATCCGGCTTATTATCAACAGGTGTTTCAAATTTCTGTGTGATCACAGTGAGTAGAGGTTTTCTAATGTAATGGTTATATCACAAATGTATTCTCTGGAGAATAGACTGTTTGGACCCTTTTTAATGTTTCCAAAATATTGTTGGCTGTCTCCATTAATAATTCATCATTTTTTGATTCATTTTGGTTTAAATTAAATTAAATAATCTTATAAGTTAGTTAAATATATATATTAGTTTAGTTTAAATTTAATTGCATAATTTCATTACTTCATTAATATTAAAAGAATCATATTTTTGTTGATAGATTAATTACATCATCATCATCATCATCATGATTGGCGTACAACCATTTCTGGTCACTGCCGCGTTATCAGCCTTCGCCAGTCGTCTGCCAGTCTGCTTCGCGCACGCTGGCGCCAATTGGAAACACCAAGTGCAGCCAGGTCCTCCTGAACCTGGTCCTTCCAACGTAGTGGTGGTCTCCCCCTCCTGCGTCCGCCACCCGGCGGCATCGATTCAAATACTTTTTTCGCCGGAGCACTTTCATCCATTCGCACAACATGTCCCAGCCAGCGCAGCCGCTGTGTTTTAATGCGCTGAACTATATCAATTTCGACGTACAGCTCATACAGCTCGTTGTTCTGATTCGATACTCTCCGCAGACGCATATAGGACCATAGATCCTTCGAAGAATTTTTCTCTCGAACGCCCCCAAAGCTCGCTCATTGTTGTTTGTCATCGTCCAGGTTTCGGCACCATAAAGCAGGACGGGAAGGATGAGGGCTTTGTAGAGCGTAATTTTTGTTCGTCGAGAGAGGGCTCTGCTTCTCAATTGCCTACTGAGCCCAAAGTAACTCCTGTTGGCAAGAGTGATTCTTCGCTTGATCTCCTTGCTGACATCATTCGTGGTGTTGATGCTGGTAAACGAAATCGTTCACAACTTCAAAGTTGTAGTCGCCAACAGTGACGATTAATTACATAGGTTCATTAATTCTAGTTTTAGTGCAAGTAAAGAAAATTTCGTTTCTGTATGGAGTATCTTTTATCTTGTCTCTTTGTTGTTTGTTTGTAGTTTTTCTCCTAGATTTTTGTTTCTCCCTTTTTTCCTTGATATTATAGAATTGATGTTCCGTGTATAATTGGCATGCGATTTCCAATGGTAGGGGTGGTTCTAAATTGATTTGTTCTTTCAATGTTGCTATTTGTGTGCGAAGCCTCACAATGCCTCCTCTAAACTATTTTTAAACGCTTAAAGCGAGTTACGCGAATGAGAAAATAAGAGCTTGTTTGCAGGTAATTGCCAAGTCTATTTCTATTTTTATCTTTCGAAAACTCGTTCTTATATAAAGGGTCCGCCAAATAACTTTTTTTTTTTGAAAATTCTATAAAAAAAAAACTACTGGATATTTTCTCAAATTTCTTTTTTTATTTTAAATGCAATCCTTCCGGTTAATAATGAAAAATAATCTCATTCAAATGGCTGCCTCGGCTGGCCATGCAGTAGCCTACACGATCGGTCCAATTTTTAAGCACATTATCGATTGTGTGCAGCTGTATTTCACCAATGGCTTCACGAATATTGTCCTTTAAAGCGTCAATTGTCTCTGGCTTGTCGGCGTAACACTTATCTTTGAGGGCACCCCACAAATAATAGTCCAACGGTGTCAAATCGCACCTCCGAGGTGGCCAAACGACATCAGCTCTGCGGCTGATAATGCGATGTTCAAAAACAGGGCGCAAAACATCGAGTGTAGCTTCGGCTGTGTGGCACGTAGCGCCGTCCTATTGAAACCAAATGTTGCCAATATCCTCCTCTTCAATTATTGTGAACAAAAATTCGTTCAACATGGCCCGATAACGATCGCCATTGACTGTAACGGCCACTCCTTGCTCATTTTCGAAGAAAAATGGCCCAATTATGCCTCTGGACCAAAATCCGCACCAAACAGTGACTCGTTTTGGGTGCATCGGCTTTTCAATGTATGCGTGCGGGTTTTCTGTGCCCCAAACGCGACAATTTTGCTTGTTTACATACCCGCCAAGATCAAAAAGAGCTTCATCTGAAAAGATGATTTTTTTGGCAAATAATTTTTTTTGGTATTCTGCAACATTACCATGATTTTCAAAGTAATGTCGCAATATTTCCCAGCGTTGTTCAAGCATCTACACAACCATATTCGTTCAGCGGAAGGATAAAACTAATTATCTGTCAAATCAGACATGAGCTAAGTGTTACCATTCACGAAATAAGCACAAGTTGACAAAAAAGATGTTAGATGGCGGACCCGTTACAAAATTACACAATTCTGTTCTACCACAACAGCTTTTCTTAAAAACTGACCATTGTCTTTAAGTCTAACAGTTATACACTAACAACTTTTACGTTCTAACTAGAATAATGCTTACACACTAACAATTCTTACGTATACTTATATATACCAACAATGTCACGCACTGAGCGTAGGGGTTAAATGAAAAATTTGGAGGCACAGCCCAAAAGTATGTGTTGAAATTGACTAATCTTAGATATTTAATTTATGGGTTAATTATAATGTAATCTAATTTAATTTATAGTTTAATAAAAATATAGTTCCTCGCCCTCATGCCTTTCCTGCTCGCGTTTCTTTCGTCTGAAAAGGCGCCTCTCTTCCGTTGTCTTTACCCGGTAAATTTGACGTACGGCTCGCGTTGCAGCAGATTGCAGCGTTCATTCGTAGGCGGCGTTTTTCGCTGCCGTAGCTTCGCAACACTCCTGATTATACCATTTATTTCGTCGTGGTGGACGTCTGAAACCAATGATTTTCTTTCCGGCGATAGGCAAGGAGAGCCCAAAGACCGCCGGCATTGTTGAGTCAGGTTGGTGGAGCAGTTCCGAAGCTGTCCGTTGTAATTGCAGCTTAGCGACAAGAGCGCATAATCGCATGCGAATCTTGGTTGCAATAAGAGTAAATATTGCCTCCCTGGAACATACGAACATCTAGCACGCTGGAAGCATGCCTTCCGTCGATTTCAACATGAGCAGTTTCGTTGCGTGTGTGTTGATCAGGAGACAACCATCTGGCTTTATGGATTCCGAGATGTGGTGCTACTAACTACCTGGTGCTACTAACTACCATGCATCGCACCGCGGCCATGTCGTTCAGCCTAAGACTTTTGTTTGCTGGGGTCTCCTGAAGGCTGAATGGATTGTCAGTGGGGCCAATTATACTTCCTCGTCCGGCCTTTGCGTTGAAGTCCTCGAGGATAATATTCACGTCGTGGGTCGGGCAGCGGTCATATGTGCCTTCGAGTCTCGCGTAGAATGCACCCTTAACAGCATCGTCCTTTCCCTCCGTTGTCTCGTGCATGCAAATTATCCTTGATGCGGATCGTCGCAACCTATGCGTTCACGGCCGTGAATCTGGAGACCACAGTTCGAAGCCTACCGCGTACTACAAAGCCACATCCGAATTCGCGCTTCTCAGCATGGCAGATATCGTAGCTCGCTCGCGTAGAGCAACCATGCAATCTCCAACTCATTTCCTGGATGGATGAATGGCGGTCAGCGTTTATTTTCGAGGGCGTTCGCCAATTGGATCGAGAAACCTTTCCTTCTGATGGTCCGGACATTCCATGTGCTTATCCTTAAATCATTGTCCTTTTTCATTTAAGAGGGTTCTAGTGCGAGACTTGTTTTCATTTCTTCACTGGACTTGTTTTTCTCAGTTACGGGTCCCAAACCCTTCGCCCAATCCTGTTAGCGTCAGGGAAGATTCGCTGCACACATGAGCTCACTATCTAGTGGATACTAAGGTAGCTACCCAGGTGGCGCCACGTGGAGGCTGTGTGTCAACTTGCTAATGTTTGAAACAGAGATCGCTCTGGCCATCACCAAGTTGAAGGCAATCAGAAGTTTTACTCTGCTCAAATGAAAGCTTTGCCAACAAACTTACACCTTTTAATTTCATCATAATCAGCTGGACACACTAATCACAATAACGAAATTGTTTGAATTATTGAAGAATTACGAGATAATTCTATAAATTTATCAATAAGTAAAAGCAGAACCCAATGCTTATTGATAAGGTTGGTCACGTCCGCACTAATAATAATAAAATAATAAAAGGAAATTTTTAAAGTTTCAGGAATATAACTTGATCTTATTAAAAATATTAATATTTATAAACTCAGAACCTATCATAAATTTGAATGATCCAATTGCGGATAATTATGCTACAATAAAATCATTTGTAATTGATGCTCTGAAAGAAAAGTATATGAAGATTTTGAGTGATGCAAAAGAGATTCAGGAGCAATTTGCAACTGTTTATACAAAAATTTAAACTGTTGAAGAAGATTTCGAAGATAATATAAAATCAGGTATAAAATATTTAGATGGTACTAGCAACTAAAATACAAGGACCAGGGAAAGTAAAATTGGATATTACGGACAAGGAGGGAGAAATGCGGTTACTATACAGATTTGAGTAAAAGAGATATTGTTGAAGAACTCCACATGCAAGCGCGGAGAGACTTTAAACGACCAAAAGTTATCACATTTGGTCGTTTATACATGCTCAAACTTTGCATGGGCAGTACCCCTTAAATCAAAAACTATTTCCGTTAGCGCTATAACTATGAATAATGTTTCTTTCTGCATCAAACAACCAAGACGCATCTCACTAAGCTATTTTTTAAGCACAATTTTTCGGACTCCACCAGTTATACTGAACACGCTACAGAAGCTAGGGGAATATAAAAGAGTTTATGGTTTATAATCGATTCTCTGCTAGAAATCCAAATTTACAAACACTACAGAAGCTAGGGGGAATCTAAAAGAGTAAAAGAGGCGGATGTCCAGCTAAAATGAGACACACAAGAGTTTGATGCGGACGTTACCGTGGTGGAAGTGCCCAGCGCCACTAGTATCAGAGACGCTACGAACAGTGCAGATTAACCTCCTTCATCCGAAGGATGCTTCTACCAGCCTTCAGCTAGGTTTTGCAAATGTTGGAGTTGACGTTGTCCTGATCTAATAACCTTTGACACACAGGGGCACAGCAACAAGGATTTGACGATTGTCTGTCTGGAAACCGGCAAAAGATGCCGTATATGGCGCACGACCATGAAATCCTTCCATAGGCCAACCTGATAAAGCTTGTTTTGGATGCAAAAGCTGAAGGGGTGGCTACTATTTTAGGATGTGATGCCAATGCGCACCATGACAAATGATGTAGCACGGATGTCAATGTACGCGGTTGTAAAATCTGATCTTATTATGTTTTAATACGCCTAAAGGCGGATAGCGGCACCGGCAGTATTTTGCCCTCGGCGCAGATGCTAACTTGTATGGTTACTCCAAAGCACCTTAGAGTTTGTGCGCGAACCAATTTCCGCGAAGCGAGAAAAAATTGGAGTTTGGATTTCTCTTCAATTCTGATTTATTCTTGGGTTGAGGGCTATTTTTATACCCTCAAATCCCAGATATTTTGTTTACAATAGTTCTCTTACATAATGTACAATAATTCTCTTAGGTAATTCTTATAAAAAGTTTCTAATAACATTCTTACATCATATGTAGTGTGTGTGTCTGTATGTCAGTATGTAAGTATATGTATGTCAATGTGTCGATTTACAGTTCACTGCAAGTATTGCCGACTGACGCACTTTACAAGTATGTAAATATACGCTACCAAACATTGTGGCATTGGTCGACTTGAGTGTATGCAGCTCGCGGTCGTGACGATAGTGTTGTACCACTACACGGTAAGTCATTATATGAGTACCTTTTTACGACTAACCTGCTTATTTGTAAACACTGCTAACAAGCAGAAGGTCATTGCTGCCTCCGAATAAATTTTTGATCGTATCTCAAATTGGAAAGTTCTAGAGAAACACTATTTTTCAGATCATAGGCTAATCCAGTTCGATCTTCCAGATAGACTACCAAGTCCTCTGTCTATAAAAAATATTAAGATAGTTCGAATGCAGTCGAGGTCAATTCAAATATAATCACGAAGCCAAAATTGAAATGGGTCATTCATAGCTTCAAACCATACAAATAATCTGACTCAGATGGTGTAGCTTCAATTGAGTTTCAACAGGCATAGAATTTGACAATCGAATGGCTGCATAAAATCTACAGAAGTTGGCTTGAGCAAACATATGTTCCAAAGTCATGGCAACATGTGAGGGTATTGTTTAGACCCTGTGAGAATGAAATTTGCCCACTGACAAATTTCACTCACACGAAAACTAATAAAACAATAGTAGGCGAGAAAAAATGTATAAAGTCGGAAAATGCGGGGAATCATGGATTCATTCATTCGTTCTTCAAAATAAACTGACAACTGTTTGCTAGTCACGCGAGTTATATATATTTCCCCAAGAAATAAAATACAATTGTTATCTTATGTGTTAATTTTTCTTTTTTTTTTTTTATTCCGAAAATACATGTGTTTGCTTTGCAGATTAAAGATGAAGAAGAAGGAAATTTGTGAAGTTGGTTGTGTCCTCCATTTGGTTGTTGTCATCTGTCAAATGTCAAATGTGTTGCTTCAACAGTGGTGTATTCAAGGTGATGCCAAGTTATTAAAATAATTACATCAAGATGGATAATAGGTGGCAGCAGGAGCACAGCTGAGGCGATACTTTTATATGAATATGTACATACTTTTAAAAAGGTGTCAACGTTACATTTATTTGTTATTTGTTATTACTCATAACTGCTCCCTCCCTAAAATGAAGTGGTGGCCAAAGGGGCTTTTAGCTATTTTGTAGCCGGAACTTCATTAATCTTCTGATCGAGTGCATATGTTATTTTCATTGGCTTTCTTTTCTTGCGAATATAATTCGTTACATTGTCATCTTGATTTGCAATTGTGTAATTTAAACTAAGTATGTATGTATATAATAAATATAAATAAATTTATATTAAAGAAGTTTGTCTTACTATATACTCTCTTTCAACTCTATTTAAATGGATAATTTTCTGTTGTTGTGGTAGTAAGTTAATAAAAAAAAATTTTTATTATCATGGCATCCATTGCATTGCTAGCTTATATAGTAATTAACATTCTCATACAGGCATTACAATAACACTGGTATGGTGGATTTTGCAATTTTGTTTGACATTGTACCATCGGTTTATCATTTTCGTTGTTTACTTTCAATATAATTATCATTTGCATACGAGTAAAATGTTTGTGTGTTATTGTTGTATGTAAATTTAATACGTACATTTTGCTGGAATTAATGTATATAAAACTTATGTGTTACAATGAGAAGTTCTATGAGATCTAATATTAATTTAAAAACAATGTTTAGTTTGTATAGTGCTATTGGTTCAGCGATACTTTTCAGATGTTGTGCAAGTATATCAATGGTGTAGTTTATTTGGTTTAGTTGTTATATTTGAGTTATTGTTTTAGTTGTGGGATTTAGGGAATTACGGGTTTGATTTTGAATTATTTTTTTTTTTTTTTTTTTTTTTTTTTGTGTAATAATACTTTGTTCTTTTTTTATATTTGTCATGTTTCTCTGTGAGTTCTTTCAGTTTAAATTTTGTTGTTTCTAAGGCAATGTTGGCAAAATGTGTGGTCTCAAAGTGGGTTATGGTTTTCTCTATTTCTTGTATATTGTCAGTATAGGATTCGAGATTGATATGTATTAGGTATTCATATTCAATTATTGTTCTACCAAGTCCCAATTTTAATGGAATGATTCTCTGAGTTGGGGCAAAGTCTACGATTTTAACATCGGCCTGTGCCAGTATGAATCTAAAAGAAGGATGAGTTTAGGTTTTTTGTTTCTTTTTTATTTTGGACTTATGAAGTTTTCGGTTCTCCTGTGCTAAAAGTGTCACTCTATTATTCCGTTTTACAATTCTTTTTGAAAACCGGGGGGTCATTTTGTTTCTTTTACATTCTTTCCGGTAAATGTTATCATTTTCCATCAGAATTTCGGGTTCTTCCCTATTTTGGTTCAATCGTTCGATGCGTTTGTCTGTGTCATTCGTCAGTTTTTCCCTAATTGATTCATATAATTTACTTTGGAAGTCTTTTAGCCGTTGCAAGTACTCATGCTCTGTGTTATAGTTTAAATTTTTTTCAAATGTTTTCCATAAAACAATTCAAATGGCGTTAACTTTGTCGCGGTATGTATGGAATTATTGTATGTCGTGATTACTTCGAAAAGTATTTCATCGTGGTCTAATGGAAGCTCTGAATTTTTATATTTTTGCATAACAATTCTATAAATTTCTGTTACTGTCGAATGTAATCTTTCGATTAGGGAATTGCCGGAACTTTGTTGGAACGAGGTATAATGTATATCAATTTTGTTAATTTTGCAAAAGTCTTTAAAGATAATCGCACTGAACTCAGAGCCTTGGTCACAAACAACTTTTCTTGGAGTGCCGTGTAGGCGTATATAGTGTTTAATGCTTTTTAAAATTGAGATGCTATTTCTAGATTCCAAGGGGTAAGCTGATCCAAATTTCGAAAATTTATCAATGAGGGTAAGAATATTGCGTTTATTTATGCAATATATATCAATGTGGACAATGTCTAGTGGCTTTTTTGGTATTTCCGGAATTTCAAATGTAGGTTTTGGAGGTCTTCTATCATATTTGAGTGTTTGGCATATATTACAATGATTAATACATTTAGTTATCTTTTTTTTCATATGAGGGAAAAAATATTCCCGTTTTAAATGTTCAAATGTCTCTTGTATACCTCTATGATTGCGATTGATGTGGTAATCATTTACTAGTTTATCTTGATCATCGGTATTTCGGATGTCTTGTAAAATGATTTTACAGCGCACAAGTTTGAAAAGTTTGCTATTTGCAAAATATTTGGAGTATGTGTTTTGAACAATTTTAAAAGTGTCATCATCCGTCATAATCGCAGAAAGTTTGTTGGGGGCAAGGTACCGCTTAAAAATATCAGTCATTATATTTTCATTATATTCTCTGCTACATATCGTCTTTCTTAATTTGTTCTTAAAAACGGTCTCGAATGTCAAAGGAGCACCTATATTTCCTACTTGTAGTATGATCTGTAGATTGAATGTGTTTCATGCCTTTTCTGAAATTGGGATACCATCATCATTATTTTCTTCGGCAGAATGTATCGTCGTGCCTGCTGTTCCTTGAATTGAATCATTATCGATTGTATTAACGTTAACCTCTACGTTGTCTAAAACTTTGCTATCGTCAATTCTGATGCGGCTTAAAGCGTCTGCATTTGTATTAAGCTTGCCTTTTTTATAAATAATCTCGTAGTCGAATTCTTTGAGTTTTAGCCTCCATCTGACCAGTTTAGAATTCGGCTCTTTAAGGCTCATAATCCAGGTAAGAGGTCTGTGGTCGGTTACAATTTTGAATTTGTGTCCAAATAGGTAGGGTCTGAAGTATTTTGTTGCCCAGACGATAGCTAAAAGTTCCTTTTCTATCGTTGAATAGTTTGTTTCGCTATTCGTCAGAGTCCTACTGGCATAACATATCGGTTTATCGCTTCCGATTGGACCTTGCGAAAGAACTGCTCCTAAAGCAAAGTCGCTCGCATCGGTAGTTAAGATGAACGGTTGAGAAAAGTCCGGGTAAAGGGTCATTGATCAAAAGATTTTTGCATATTTCGAATGTTTTCTGGTATCTGTCATTTAAAATAATTTTATTTCCTTTTTTTAAACATTCAGTCAGGGGTTTTGTTAATTTTGAAAAGTCTTGTATGAATTTTCGATAGTATCCTAATAATCCTAAGAATGATTTGATCTCTTTTTGGGTTTTAGGTATAGGAATTTTTTGTATTGCGTTAATCTTTTCGGGATTTGGTTTTATTCCCTCGGTGGAAACAGTGTGTCCCAAAAACGCACACTCTTTGGGTAAAAATTCAGATTTATCCAACTGGATTTTTAAATTTGGCTATCGTAGCCTTTCGAAAACTTTTCTCAAATTTAGCATATGTTCTTGCAACGAGGTAGAGTAAATGATTATGTCGTCTAAATATACAAGACAAACCGTACCTATAAGGTCTTTCAACACATTATTCATTATTTGTTGGAATGTAGATGGTGCATTTTTAAGACCAAATGGCATTCTAACAAATTCAAAATGAACTCCATCTACGGAAAATGCTGTTTTTCCGACGTGTTCCGGATGCATTTCTATTTGGTGGAAGCCACTAGCAAGGTCTAAGGTCGTAAAGTACATGCTTCTTCTTAATTTGTCCAATATGTCTGAGATATTGGGAATAGGATATTTATCGCAAATGGTCTTTTCATATAGTTTTCTATAATCGATAACTAACCGCCATTTCTGTACATTGCCGGCATCCTTCTTCTTTGGCACTATCCATACAGGAGCACTCCGGGGTGAAACGCTTGGTTTTATAATGCCCTGTTCTAGCATTTTGTCTATTTGTTTCCTTACTTCTTCCTTATGAATGGATGGATATCTGTAGGATTTCGTGAAAATAGGGATATCGTCGGTGGTTTTAATCCTATGTTTAATTTGGTTCGAAAAGCTAAGGGAACTTCCTTCTTTAAAAAATATGTCATCAAATTTTTTACAAATTTTCATTAAGGCTTTTCTTTCTTCACTATTTAGATGGTCGGTTCTCAAAAATTTAGTTACATTACCTTCCTGTTGGGGTGTGCATGTGTCTATGGTGAAGTTATTCACTTCAACAAAATTCTGATTTTCATATGGAGTGGTTTTCATAGGTTGCTCAATACAAACAACTTTTTCCTGGTTCGAAGTGTTCACTATTTCGACAAAACTATACCATTCTTTTGACGAATAAACACCTTCTGAAATAAGTAAGTCTGGTTCTAAGAATAGTCACTGCATGAAAAAATCACCATTTCGGGTATCGACTGGAACTTTGATAAAAAATTTTGAACAAGGTGGGATTAGAATTTTTCCCGAAGTCAGATTGGGTTTGAATTGTAGTGGTATAATAGAATTATCTGTAGTGAGAGTTTTACTGCCTAAATCTACTTTAGCTTTTAATGAATTCAAAACGTCAAGGCCTATTAATCCATCAAAATAGTTGTAGAATCTAAAGACAAATAGTTGCATTTCGCCTTTCTCTCTGAACTCTACAAAATATGGCAAGTTGATTTTTTTTTCCAAGGAGTGTTTATTTAAAATTGTGGTAATGGTAATAGGTTCACAATTCTGACATTCGTCCTGATCAACGAATTCCGGATTTATAAACGAGGAGGAAGCTCCGGTGTCGATTAGAAACTTTAATGGTCTACCGAAAGGGGAAGATATATTTATGTATGGTAACGTATGTCCGTGTTTATTAATGTCTAAGTATCCGGTTGGTACCGGGAGGCATTCATTTGAAAATTTTGATTGTCGTCAATTTCATTGTTATGGGTGTTGTCATACTGATCATGTTGTTCAAAGGTAAGGTTTTGGTTGTAAACATTCTGAGCATATGGATCATCCTGTTGAAGATAGTCGTTTTGGTGGTAATAGTAATATTCTTCTAAGTTTGTGCAAGGAGTGATTTCAGTGTCGATGTTATGCATTTCGTGGGGCTTAAAACCACTTGCAGTTCTTTGCGTTTGCATGCTCGGTGGTTTTCTCAAATGAGTATAGCCCGAGCTTACGTCCATTGGCTCTATTGGTGGCAAGTTTTGTGGATGATACTGTTGTCGTCCGAAATTAGGATTAACAGATTTGTTATTGTTAAGAAAAGTTTTGTGTTGGTCTAAAGCGTTATTTGGTGTATTGTTCTGGAGGGTATTCAAATATTTATTCTGTCCAAAATTATTAACAGGTGTATTAATTTGGGGGTTATTAGCCGGTTTTTGATATCTGATCGTAATATTTTGGTACAAGGGTGCAGTTAGATAGGGCTGTTTGGAGAATTGTTGGGAAAGTCCGTATGGGTTGTCCATCATCGGTCGATATGGCCGAATAGGTGGATAATTTTGGTAATTTGGTGGAGGGAATTTAGAATTTTGTTGGAAACTAGTGTATACCTTGGTAGTTGGGTTTTTTGTATAGTATATATTTTGCTCTTGTATGCAAAAAGAAAGTGCCTCAGCCATTGTTTTAGGTCTCATTGACCTAGTGCTTGAACCTAAAGGTTCTTTAGGGCCTGATAAAAATGTGTTTAGACACATTTCGGCGTACAGTTTCTGTTTTGCTTCTATGACGCTGGGATTGGTTTCATGAATTAGAATATTGTTATTTATTGATGATTGTATTTCTATGATCGAGCTGTAGAAGTGTTGAACCGATTGATTAGTTTGTTTCAAATTATGAAGGTCTTTTATTAAGGAAGTCTCATTTCTCTTATCTGAATAATGCAAAATGAGGTTACCTTTTATACTTTCCCAAACTAGAGGGGTTCCATATATGTTGAGAACTTCGTTGGCTTGCCCAACAATTTTGTTTCTGATTGCTCTCAATATAATTTTTGCGTAGTTTGTCCTGTCTACGTTTACCAAGTATCCCAAAATTTCTTCCACATTTGCCAAAAATTCGTATAACAATCTTGGATTCCCATCGAAATTTGGGAGATCTTTTACCGCATCAGGGATTCTTAGAGAGTCAAATATTTGACTTGGTTGTGAAAGTGGGGTTGGGTTTTGGGGATCTGAGGGGTTATCGTTAGTAAGTGACATTTCTGGAATGGGTGTTAAATGTCTAACAAAGCGAGTGTATGGTCTTGTTCGGAATTTGCGCTTGGATTGACCAGCTTTATTTATATATTTTTCTTTACTTATTTACTACTTATAACTTATTTACCCTAGTACTATTATCAATAGTTCTATGTCTAAATAGCTCGTGGGGATTGATGTTTCCGTTGTTTCTTCTGTTGTTGCTGTTGATAAATTGATGAATTATTTTCTTCTGTTGTGGGTTGAGGAATTATTTTCTTCTGTTGTTGCTGTTGTGGATTTTTGGTGTATGTATGTGTGTTGTTGATGATTTTATTGGTCGTTGTTGAACATTTGTTTGAACTAGTAACCTTATGGTGTGTTTACTGATAGTTAATCAGTCACTATTTTATTCACATAACAATTATTTGCACTAACTGTTTGTTTATTCGGTCACAATTATATTCATTAATTGTTCGCGGAGTTTTTACTATTATGTACTCTAATAGTTTAACTTGAGAGCCAAAGTTGATAAACCGTCAACTTTGTTTTTCGACTGCGCCAGTTATATATATTTCCCCAAGAAATAAAATACAATTGTTATCTTATGTGCTAATTTTTCTTTTTTTTTTTTATTCCGAAAATACATGTGTTTGTTTTGCAGATTAAAGATGAAGAAGAAGGAAATTTGTGAAGTTGGTTGTGTCCTCCAGTTGGTTGTTGTCATCTGTCAAATGTGGAATGTGTTGCTTCAACAGTGGTGTATTCAAGGTGATGCCAAGTTATTAAAATAATTACATCAAGATGGATAATAGGTGGCAGCAGGAGCACAGCTGACTGCTTTGTGCCAGTTTAGCGATACTTTTATATGAATATACTTTTAAAAAGGTGTCAACGTTACATTTATTTTTTATTTGTTATTACTCATAACTCGCGTTCCAGATTATCGCTAGTCACGCGTGTTCCGGTACTCACCCAGGTCCTTCGCTAGTAACGTGTTCTGGATCACCTCAAGTCACGCGTGTTCCGGTACTCACCCAGGTCCTTCACTAGTAACGCGTTCCGGATCATTTCAAGTCACGCGTGTTCCGGTACTCACCCAGGTCCTTCGCTAGTAACGTGTTCTGGATCACCTCAAGTCACGCGTGTTCCGGTACTCACCCAGGTCCTTCAATAGTAACGCGTTCCGGATCATCTCAAGTCACGCGAGTTCCAGGACTCGGTAGGAATCTACTGTGTAAAATACAAATAAATAATTCTGTATACGACCCCTGGACTCCGCTGAGTTTTACCCCGGCAAAAAGAAGAGTCGTTACAGTGGCGCCCGAGCAGGGACTAAAAAAACAAACAAAACGAGAGGTCACACGGAAAATCCTTCGTCGCACTATTCACGACGAATATAGAGTACAAAACATGGAACCATCTGAGATTCCTAAGGAAGAGGCAGACACGTCACGTGAAGCTCTGCGGACAGAAGGAGTGGATCGACCGCATAGCTGGGCTACACCGTACGCCGTCGTTATTGACCATGTGAGGAAGTGGTCAATTAAATTCGGTGGAGAACGGGACGCTTCTGTGGTACCGCAACAACAATCGTTCCTGGTCAAATTGGAGCTTGTTCAGAAAGGATTTTCTCAAATTCTTCTTGCCTGCCAGATACCTGGAGAAATTAGAAGATGAGATACGGCAAAGGCGGCAAAAATCACGGGAGACGTTTAAAGGCTACGTTGTGGAGATCCAAAATCTCATGCGGCATGCTGGGTACACCGAGGCGCAGAAACTTGAACGAATTTTTCGGAATAGTTTAGAAGAGTACCAGTGGTATGTACGCCGCAAGGATTTCGGAACGCTAGAAGAGCTGGTAGAGATGGCGGAAGATCTCGAAGGCCTTCGTGATGATCCTGATACACGTCAAGTACCTGTGCAATCTCGAGTCGAACGTACACCACCAAGTGAGACACGCCATCGACAAGTGGGACCTGTTACTCATGCGGAAGTTGAGGTGTACATAGATGTACGCACAGCTTGCAGACGCTGCGGACAGGCGGGGCATTTCGCACGACACTGCCGAAATGCCCAACTGCTGTTCTGCTGGGAGTGCGGCAAGAGGAATGTGAAAACAGTTGAATGCTGCAGAACAGCAGGGGGAAACGAGCAGGGCTGCCGCCAGAAACGAGGCATTGCGCAGTCCCAAGACAATACGCCTCATCCTCAGTAAGCGCGCTGCGTTGCGATGGGTAACGTATAGGTGCAACGGTCGTCCTGGGAACACACGAAACAACAGCAACGATCGACACGGGTGCTACACGAAGTTTTGTTAGCGAACACCTCGCTCGCCAAATGCGTGCTACCACCGGTAGGGTTGTCCCTACACTCATCAAAGCACGTATGGCGGACGAACACGCGACATAACGGAGGCGCTAGCGATCGATGTAAAGCTTGGAGAACGGGTATGCGAAATGGAGCTACTTATGATGCCTGACTCCACCGATGACTTGCTTCTGGGCTTAGATTTTTTGTCGAAACAGGGGACCATTATGAGGTGTGGAGATCAAGTAGTCAATTTGAGTCTACGAGCCAATGGCGTACAACCACAGAGTAACACATCGTGTAGGACTATTCAGGCAGAGACTGTCTCCGAGGAAGCTATGATCCACGCATTCCTCGCTGCCGAGCTAAGTAAGTTTGACGAGATGCCAGGCGTGTCCAACTTAACTAGCCATAAAATCGTGATGAAGGACGATCGGCCAATAAAGCCCCATATTACCCCAGAAACCCGGCACAACAAGAGGTCATCAGCAAGGAGATAGACGGACTATTGGCAAAGGGCTGTATAGAACCTTCCCACAGTCCCCATAGCGCCCCAATCGTGTTAGTTCGGAAGAAAGACGGAAGGTGGCGACTCTGTATAGACTACCGCCAACTGAATGCGAGATCTATCCCCGATGCGTATCCGCTACCCCGTATCCAGACATTCTGAAACGCTTACGGGAAGCCAAGTACATTAGCACTTTAGACCTGAAAAACGGTTATTGGCAGATCCCGATGGAAGAGAAGAGTAAGGAGTATACGGCGTTCACTGTACCCGGCAGAGGACTCTTTCAGTGGAGAGACATGCCATTTGGCTTACATTCCGCACCCGCAGCGTTCCAGCGAGCACTAGACCAAGTAATAGGCCATGACATGGAACCACACGCGTTCGCTTATCTGGACGACATCATCGTCACTGGAAGAACCCTACAGGAACACCAACGAAATCTAGGGGAAGTATTCCGTCGGCTACGTAAAGCTAATCTTAAACTCAATCGCGAGAAGTGTGCGTTTTTCCGGAAGGAGTTAAAATACTTAGGCCATGTGGTGAGTGAAAAGGGAATCCATACGGATCCGGACAAAATCGCGGCCATACGGGAACTAAAGCCACCACAGAACGTAAGAGAGCTACGACGCTACTTGGGAACAGCCTCGTGGTATCGGCGTTTTGTCAACGATTTTGCGAAAACTGTACAGCCATTGACAGCACTCCTGAAGAAGGCGAAGCATTTTAAGTGGAACGACGCTACACAGCAGGCTTTCGAAACGTTGAAACGGCAACTAACCGCGGCACCAATCCTGGCGTGCCCGGACTTTCCGCAGAGGTTTACGCTTCAGACAGATGCAAGTGAGTACGGTTTGGGAGCCGTACTCACCCAGGATATAGAAGGGACAGAACGGGTGATATCCTATGCCAGCAGACATCTGAATGGAGCAGAGCGGAATTACTCTCCTACGGAGAAAGAATGCCTTGCCATCGTCTGGGGTATACGTAAGATGCGGCCATACCTGGAAGGCTACCACTTTACAGTCATAACGGATCACTTATCCTTGAAGTGGCTTAACTCGATCGAAAGCCCTTCAGGACGTATAGCTCGGTGGGCACTGGAACTCCAACAATACTCCTTCGAAGTGCAGTATCGGAGGGGAAAACTGAACATAGTAGCCGACACGTTATCAAGGCAGCCGGTCGAAGCTGCGTGCACCATCACAGTGGAGGATAAACCGGATGAGAACTGCAACTGGTGGCAGAAGCGGAGGGCAGAGGTGATCGCCGAGCCGGCCAAGTTCGCAGACTACTCCTTCGAGAACGGACAGCTTTACCGACACATTCCAAATCGGTCTAGTGACGAGGATTGTGCTCCCTGGAAACTGTGTGTACCAACGGCGCTCAGGGAACGTATCCTGAAGGAAAATCATGATGCACCAACAGCGGGGCATCTAGGCATTCGGAAGACCACAGCACGGATCACAAACCGATACTACTGGCCGTGTCTTTTCAGAGACACCACTCGATACGTACGCAACTGCAAGCTTTGCCAGCAGTATAAATGCAGTCAGCAGCAACCTGCCGGGGAAATGCACACGCAGATTCCGGAGGAACCGTGGGCTGTGTTGTGTGTCGACTTCATAGGACCTCTTCCGAGGTCAACGCATGGGAATACTTTGCTAGCGGTGTTCCACGACAAGTACACCAAATGGACCGAAATGGCGCCACTCCGGAAAGCCACTACCGAGACCCTACAACGGGCTTTCCGAGAGCGCATTCTTGCTGGATTTGGTGTACCGAAAGTTCTGGTTTCCGATAATGGATCCCAGTTTACTAGCAGAGCCTTCCGACGATTCACCAAGGACTACGGAATGCGACACCAGTTTGCCGCACCGTATACGCCACAAGAGAACGCAGTTGAACGCACCAATCGCACTCTAAAGACAATTATTGCCCAGTTCGCCAACAAGGAACAGCGACGATGGGATGAACTGCTCCCAGAACTGACGCTAGCCATTAACACCAGTGTCTCGGAGACTACTGGATATAGACCGGCATATCTAGTGCAAGGACGGGAACCACGACTCCCAACAGCCCTGTATGATGAAACAACATTGGGTACCGGTACGTTACCGCAAACACCTAATACACGATCGGAACGACTCAAGGAAGTATACCGACTAGTAAGAAGAAATCTAGAGCGAGCAGCACAGGATCAACGACGGTATTATAACCTATGGCGAAGACCCTGGAAACCAGAAGTCGGACAATTGGTGTTAGCAAGACAGCATTATTTGTCCAAGGCCACCGACCACTTCGCCGCCTTCCGCTTCCGACAAGCTGGCCCCACGTTACGATGGACCGTATCGTGTAGACACCTTTACCTCCCCAGTCATTGTCCAGCTGAAAAGGGAGGGAAGCAAGGACACGAAGACAGCCCATATCAGCGAATTGAAATCCTATAACACCGCGTCTTTCCCACCGCGAAGTAAGGGAGGAGTGTGAGAATGAAATTTGCTCGCTGACAAATTTCACTCACACGAAAACTAATAAAACAATAGTAGGCGAGAAAAAATGTATAAAGTCGGAAAATGCGGGGAATCATGGATTCATTCATTCGTTCTTCAAAATAAACTGACAACTGTTTGCTAGTCACGCGTTCCAGATTATTGCAAGTCACGCGAGTTCCAGGACTCGCCCAGATCCTTTGCTAGTCACGCGTTCCAGATTATCGCAAGTCACGCGAGTTCCAGGACTCGCCCAGATCCTTTGCTAGACTCCGCTGAGTTTTACCCCAGCAAAAAGAAGAGTCGTTACAACCCAACACCGGTAAAAGGTCCCACACAACTCCAGGATAATAAAAACCCATTAGTCTGTTCTCCTTCTGTTTGAAACTTTTGGATATATTCACATTAAGGCTCACTATAGTCAGACAGAAAAAGCCAGTGTCGCAGCATGCCTACTTCAAGGGTAAATCGGTAGGACCGCATCACATTCCTGGCGGTGGCGTCGGCAAAAATGTTCGTGTGCAGAGGCACACCTCAAGGTGGAGTTCTTTCACCACTTCGCTGGAGTCTCACGGCAAATGAGCTGCTTGTGCAACTGGAGAGTGAGGGGTACCAGGTCGTACATTATGCAACCGATGTTGATATTAGCATATTGAGCAAGTACATATCTACAATGAGAGACTTGATACGACGTATGCTCAATATTCTTTTCAGACTGCAGGTTGGAAGTTAATCCGTCCAAGACTAGCTGGTGCTCTTCAATAGGAAGTATACAACTCCTCAATTTTTCTCTCCGAAAATAAGGATGTAGATATTTATCACTTTGTGGAAGCTAATTATCTGGGTTTCATCCTGGATAGAAAGCTGAATTGGTAGATTGATATAAGTGAGCGCATTAGAAAGCTATACTAGCTTTGTATTGTTGCAAAGGAGTCGTCGGAAAAAATATGGGATACAGCCTAAGGTAGCCTACTGGATATATACAGCTACGGTGCGACCAGTCCATTTGTTGTGAGTTAGAATCAAGCTGCCTGCGAGTAGTGTCTCACATCATTGACTCCTAACAGATGCCACACATTCTGTGTGATTAGCATGTGTTAAAGTTACTTACGAAAGCACATATTTTTAGGGTGCGAGTATTTAGAATTAATATCACCTATGTAATATTTATTAAGTAAACTTTTAGGGTGCTACAGTTTCGCAGTCGAGCCACCGAAGGGCATTGAAAGTTAGAATGCACCATCAACATTTCAGAATGGCGTAGGTCAGTTGGCTTGACCAACTGACACCAATTAACAGGTGCGAAACTGGAACACCAGAAAGGTCAGTTTTTGTATTGTAATTGTGAATTGTAAATAGTATATAAGAATTAGTATTTGTAAGAAATAAAGGCTTGTGATTTAAAAACAAAAAGTGTAATGTAGTAATTTTTCCAAAGAGTGATTTAGGGTTTTCAGCCCCACGCGCACAGCAGAAGGACGTCCCGAGGACAACAAGGACACCACCCCAACACATTTTTATGGCGTGCTTCTTTGGTAGACGGCACTAAGTAATTCCACATACAACAGGTTTGTAACGAAGGTATAAATAACGGCGGAGGTATACATAAGTGGAGCCATTAGACCGACTTCAATGGCAGCTTTAGAAGTGATTCAGCTGTTAGGCTATAAGCTACGCACCAATGGAATGCCGGCTACGCGGGCTATGCGTCTATCTGATGATGTTTTGGTGCCATTCCTGATCCTTTTGGTCATAGCATACCATGTTATATCTTCAATTGTGAGTGTAGGATATCCATTTTCTCTTGGGACGAATGAAAGGACGGCAACCCCACATGCAAGAGGGATGCACATCTACACAGATGGATACAAGTCAGAGGAAAGGGTGAGAGGTGGTGCATTCTCAGATGAGCGGCTCATTAACGTTTCCTTTAGGCTTCTCGACAATTGTACTGTTCTTCAGGATGAACTCCCGGATATAGAGGCAGCACTATTTTGACTTCAGAAAAGGAAGGTTTCTGGATAAGATATTTGCATTCTATCTGACTGCCAATTGGCTTTGCGCATTCTGGATTTGATTGTTATTATATAAAAAGCAGTCAAGATCTACTGCAAACCATTAAACAAGATAACTAAGTAGACTCGTCTTAGCGCCCAAAAGATTTATTATTTCTAAATATACATAGTATAAGTTCCGTAGTAAGCAAAATAATGGGACACTGGACCCTGGATACTCTGGATTGTCTCAAATGACTTCTGCAGTAGTTGCATGGATGAGGAGGGGCAAGAGTCCATTGAATACCTGTTAGGTATGTGTGCAGCGCTGTCCAAAATGAGGCGTTATTTCCTAGGTAACTTATTTCTGGTCCCATCAAGTAACTTCTATCTCCATCATCTGCTAAAACCTCCAAACGGCTGGACTTCTAAATGTGATTTAGACTTTGCCTCACGCGGTATCATTATCATCATGGCTTATGTGTGCCATTTTGGCGACCGCTAAATCTACCTACCCTGATAATCCTACAGTATATATATATATATATATATATATATATATATATATATATATATATATATATATATATATATATATATATATATATATATATATATATATATATATATATATGTTGATGTTGAAAATTTCAGAATTCCTATTCGGTGAATTATCTTTTCCAAAAACTGGATAATATGTACTAATGCGAACATTATTACGAACATTTAATTTCGGTGTAGCATATATATTTAGATTAATGTAAGTGTTTCGAATCGACAATGAAACTATCACAATACTTACAGCAATTCAATGGAAATAAAACCCAATCTGTTTAAGTGGAAAAGGCTTATGAAAATTATTGTTTTTCTTAATTGAGCTCAACAGATTACTGGGAATTATGTGATGCATGTGTACAAAATATACTTGGACGCACAATACAATACACTATTAGCACATACAGACATACATATCTATAAATATATATATAGACACACAGGGGTCAGGGGGGAACTAGCCAGGCAAAGCATCTAATTGCCCCTCACTGGGAGGGGCGAGGGCGATGCTGGTGTGGGACACCCTCAAGAAGACTCACTGCCTCCACGTGGGGGCCCCGGGCAATGGCACACCAGCACCCGCTGATGGCCAGCTGAAGTGAGCAACGCACCCAGAGATAGCATTGACCCCCTCATGGGGCGGCTGTGTGGGCAACGGGGGACAGCGAGGGATCAGCGATGGAACAGCGAGGGACCTTCGTGGGACCACAAAGGGACATCGTGGGATCTGTTGTACCTCAAATCAAGGCCGAAACCGGTAAGGCCTTGATTATGGCATACCGGAAACAAAGAAAATAAGCTGATGCTTGTGGGTGATTCCGGTATGCTGCCACCTCAGTAAGTAAGAGTGAAATCTTACAGAAATGGCTGGTAGCTTAATGCCGCAACTCAGGAAACGCTCGATGCTCGTCACCATTAAATTGGCAGTGCAGGCTCGGATGTAACATTCCCGACTAGCGCTGGTCTGGCTCTGAACATAAGCGTCCATAAGGACTTCTGTCAACCCTCGCATGGCCTCCCTGCTGCGGCAAAGATAACCATGGGACCATTAAGGCGACTGCACTACGAGCAAAGATAACGGTCCTGAGCAGGGACCCAACAATAAATGAATTCCAACAAAACAAACAAAGACGACGGTGCTATGAAGGACCCCTTCGGCAGGAGGTCTACTACTCAGAGGACCCCTCCTCCGGTAATAAGAAAGACGGTGGTGCGGAGAAACTCACTGGTAGACACCAGTGAGCTTCAGCGAGTGATGGGCATGAAGGCCGATCCGACGGCAATGGCGGTCATCCCTCCCGATGAGGTCATTGCCAAAGGCAAAATGGCGTTGCTGTAGTGGCACATTGAAGCACTCATAGCTTTCCTTGTGCCAAGGCACAATGTACATGCCGACATCAAGCGGAAGGCATCCAAAATCCGGGATGTCTGCTTGCAGGTTGTCGAGGAGCAGGACGCAGGTACGGCTGCGGGAGTGCCACAGCTGGTGCAAGCCGACAGGGCAGTCCAGACTGAAGGGCGGACGGAGAAGGTGGACAAGGAGGTGCAGGTTGGCGGCCCTCCTGTGGACATCCAGGGCAAAGCCGGTGCGTCTTCGCGGGCAGCCAAAGCGCCCTCGTGAGAAGGGGGATCCGGAGCAAGTAAGTCCGACTAGCCGAGCGGTAGCTAAGAGGAGGAGGGGGGATGCCCCGAAACTGGCGGCCGAGAAAACGGTAACACGGCCAAATCCTAAGACCCATAAGCCTATGGCTGGAAAGGCGGAGGGTGCAAAAGTTCAGTGGACCACAGTTCGTTCCAGACCCCAAGCGAAGCGGAAGGGCCCGAAGCCTAAGTCAGCGTGCCCCGATGCCATCGTCATCAGGGAAACTGGCACGGTGAGCTACGCGGATATCCTCCGCAAGATCAAAAGGGACCCGCAGCTGCCAGAGCTGGGAGAGAACGTTCGCAGGATTCGAAAGACGGCCAAGGGTGAACTGCTGCTGGAGTTGAGCGTGGCGGCAGATCCAAAGACTGACTGATGACTGGTGACTGTCCTGGGAACCAGTGTGGAGTGTGCGTAAGCTCACGCAGGAAACCCTAGTGGAGGTGAAAGACCTGGACGAAGTCACCACGGTGGACGATGTCCACGAGGCGCTGTGTACAGCCAATTTCACGGAGAGACCTCCCGTGGATGCAATCAGGTCCCTCAGGAAAGCGTACGGTGGAACACAGACAGCGGTCATCAGTCTGTCGCCCCAGACAGCCGCAGCCCTTCTGAAATCTGGCAGGCTGAGAGTCGGATGGACCTCATGCTGGGTGCGCGAAAAGGTGACTCCCCTGTGTTGTTTCAAATGTATGGAGTTCGGCCACACCACGCAGAAATGCGGTAGCAAGGACGATTGGCGCCACAAGTGCTACAGATGCGGCACAGAGGGCCATAACGCACGGGAGTGCGACAAGGCCCCCACCTGTGCCCTCTGTAAGGCCAGCGGCCGCAAGGATGTGGAGCATCCGACAGGATGCAGCGCATGCCCATCCTACAAGCTAGCCGCGGAGAAGTCCAGGCGCAGGAGATGAGGTTGTTCCAACTCAATCTCAACCACTACGATGCTGCACAGGATCTCCTGGAGCAGGCCGTTAGGGAACAGATGGTCGATGTTGCAGTGCTTAGCGAGCCGTATAGGCGCAAGCACCAAGGAGTATGGGCCGAAGACACCACTGGTGGTGCCGCACTGTGGGTGCGCGGAACCAAGCCTATACAACTAAGCAACATAGAGAGAAGCGATTGCTACGTCAGAGCGACCATTGGAGGGACCACGGCGTACAGTTGCTACATGCCGTGAGCCTAACTGCGGACGAGTTCGAGTCAGTGGTGGACAGACTTGCTCTGGACGCGCAAGGCAGGAACCCCGTAGTGATTGCCGGCGACTTCAACGCATGGGCAACTGAATGCGGTTGCGCCCGAACCATACCGAGAGGTCATATCCTCATGGACGCGTTTGCGGCTCTTGAAGTAGTGGTTATGAAAGCGGGAGAAGCGACTTTTGTGAGAGGAGAAGCCACTTCTGGGATCGATCTTACGTTCCTCAGCAGCGGTTTATTCAGAGGAGCCAGGTGGATTGTGAGTTCCGCGTACACCCACAGCGACCACAATTCCATTTGCTTTGACTTGGAAAGGAACAAACAGCGGAGGAGGACAGGCCCGTGTCCGAAAAGCTGGAGATCGGACGCCCTCGACGACCGCGCACTCGAAGTCATGTTGGAGGACTTTGAGCTGCAAGGCAGTGCAGCGGAAATGGCGAATCAGCTAGCGAGCCAGCTAGAGAGCGCCAGCGATGCGGCGATGCCCAGGCGGGCCTATGGTGGAAACCATAAATCCGTTTATTGGTGGACGGACGAGATCGCCGGCAAGGAAAGCCACGCAGCAATGCGAAGGCACCAGCGTACAATAGGCCACCCAGACTACCTGCAACTGCGCCAGTTGTACAAAGAGGCTAAAAGCGCAATAGTTTCACCGAGCTATGTGCACAGGTTGAAGACAACCCGTGGGGTACGGCATATAGGCTCCTGATGAAAAAGCTCCCCTGCTACAGGCAGCCAGCCCCAAGCTGCCCAAAGTTGCTCAAACGCATTGTGGGAGAGCTCTTCCCAGTGCAAAATTATGTGCCTGATCAGTTCTCTCCCGAGCTGGGCGAAGAAGTACCCAGTGTAATGAGAGAGGAGGTGTTGCGGGCGGTTGAAAAATTTGGGGACCAGAAGGCACCTGGCCCAGATGGAATTCCCAACCGAGTGCTGAAAACCGCAGCTGCACTACACCCAGAAACACTGAGGTCACTTTACGACGCCTGTCTTAGGGAAGGAGTCTTCCCGAAACGGTGGAAAAGGCAGCGGTTGGTATTGATACCTAAAGCCGATAAGCCAGCAGAGGACCCATCGGCCTACGGTCCCCTGTGCATGTTGGACACAGCAGGGAAGTTCCTGGAGCGGATTATCTGCGACCAGATCGACGAGGCGATAGTGGATGCTGGAGGACTGGCGAGGCGCCAATATGGCTTCCGAAAGGCCAGATCCACCGTGGACGCCATTGACGAACTCGTCCAAACGGCGAAGGAGGCGATTCAGGGCCAGAGATGAAAGGGGGGTGCCAAGAGGTATTGCCTCGTGGTCACCCTCGACGACAAGAACGCTTTTAACTCGGCCAGCTGGGCGCGCATAGCAGAAGCGCTGGCAGAGTTCAAGGTTCCCGTCTATCTAAGGCGAATCATCACCAGTTATTTTAGCGACAGGATGCTATTATACGAGTCGGATAGAGGTGTAGAAACGTACAAGATAACCGGAGGAGTTCCCCAGGGGTCTCTACTGGGGCCACTTCTCTGGAACGTTATGTACGATGGCATTCTCCGCATACGGGTGCCCGATTACGTTAAAATAATCGGATATGCGGACGACATAGCGATAGTGATCACGGCGAAACACCTGGAGGAAGTAATAGCAGAGGCCAATCACACAGTGGCCACTATTGGAAGATGGCTGGCGGATGTTGGACTGAAGCTGGCAGAGCACAAAACGGAGGCTATCCTTGCGTCAGGTCGAAAGGTACAGGAGGTGGTGGAGATAAGGGTTGGTGACTGCACCATTACCACGACCCCACATCTCAAATACCTAGGCGTCTGGATTGACGCAAGAATGACGTTCCAGGAGCACTTTCGGCGATTAGGTGAGAAGGCAGCGCGGACCTATTCCCAGCTCTGCCGGATAATGCCAAATCTCGGAGGGCCACGGCACTGGAAAAGACGGCTCATCTCAGGGGTCGTCAAATCCACAATCCTGTATGGAGCGCCCATATGGGCTGAGAAGTCGAGCGCAAAGACTTACGTTCGCACCATAGAGGCGGCGTATAGGAGATGTGCGCTCCGCACGATTTCAGCACACCGTACTGTGTCTGCAGACGCCGCGCTGGTGATAGCCGGTATGATCCCGCTGGACCTGCTGGCCAAGGAGGCGTGGAGCCTATACTACGGCGAAAGTACGCACGAGCTGAGTGCGGAAGATCGCGTAGCAGGCATTAGGCAAAGCACCATACAGGAGTGCCAAGCCCGATGGGATACATCCGAAAAGGGCCGTTGGACGAGGAGGCTGATCCCTGATCTCCAACGCTGGATGGATAGGTCGCTCGACGACCGCGCACTCGAAGTCATGTTGGAGGACTTTGAGCTGCAAGGCAGTGCAGCGGAAATGGCGAATCAGCTAGCGAGCCAGCTAGAGAGCGCCAGCGATGCGGCGATGCCCAGGCGGGCCTATGGTGGAAACCATAAATCCGTTTATTGGTGGACGGACGAGATCGCCGGCAAGGAAAGCCACGCAGCAATGCGAAGGCACCAGCGTGCAATAGGCCACCCAGACTACCTGCAACTGCGCCAGTTGTACAAAGAGGCTAAAAGCGCAATAGTTTCACCGAGCTATGTGCACAGGTTGAAGACAACCCGTGGGGTACGGCATATAGGCTCCTGATGAAAAAGCTCCCCTGCTACAGGCAGCCAGCCCCAAGCTGCCCAAAGTTGCTCAAACGCATTGTGGGAGAGCTCTTCCCAGTGCAAAATTATGTGCCTGATCAGTTCTCTCCCGAGCTGGGCGAAGAAGTACCCAGTGTAATGAGAGAGGAGGTGTTGCGGGCGGTTGAAAAATTTGGGGACCAGAAGGCACCTGGCCCAGATGGAATTCCCAACCGAGTGCTGAAAACCGCAGCTGCACTACACCCAGAAACACTGAGGTCACTTTACGACGCCTGTCTTAGGGAAGGAGTCTTCCCGAAACGGTGGAAAAGGCAGCGGTTGGTATTGATACCTAAAGCCGATAAGCCAGCAGAGGACCCATCGGCCTACGGTCCCCTGTGTATGTTGGACACAGCAGGGAAGTTCCTGGAGCGGATTATCTGCGACCAGATCGACGAGGCGATAGTGGATGCTGGAGGACTGGCGAGGCGCCAATATGGCTTCCGAAAGGCCAGATCCACCGTGGACGCCATTGACGAACTCGTCCAAACGGCGAAGGAGGCGATTCAGGGCCAGAGATGAAAGGGGGGTGCCAAGAGGTATTGCCTCGTGGTCACCCTCGACGACAAGAACGCTTTTAACTCGGCCAGCTGGGCGCGCATAGCAGAAGCGCTGGCAGAGTTCAAGGTTCCCGTCTATCTAAGGCGAATCATCACCAGTTATTTTAGCGACAGGATGCTATTATACGAGTCGGATAGAGGTGTAGAAACGTACAAGATAACCGGAGGAGTTCCCCAGGGGTCTCTACTGGGGCCACTTCTCTGGAACGTTATGTACGATGGCATTCTCCGCATACGGGTGCCCGATTACGTTAAAATAATCGGATATGCGGACGACATAGCGATAGTGATCACGGCGAAACACCTGGAGGAAGTAATAGCAGAGGCCAATCACACAGTGGCCACTATTGGAAGATGGCTGGCGGATGTTGGACTGAAGCTGGCAGAGCACAAAACGGAGGCTATCCTTGCGTCAGGTCGAAAGGTACAGGAGGTGGTGGAGATAAGGGTTGGTGACTGCACCATTACCACGACCCCACATCTCAAATACCTAGGCGTCTGGATTGACGCAAGAATGACGTTCCAGGAGCACTTTCGGCGATTAGGTGAGAAGGCAGCGCGGACCTATTCCCAGCTCTGCCGGATAATGCCAAATCTCGGAGGGCCACGGCACTGGAAAAGACGGCTCATCTCAGGGGTCGTCAAATCCACAATCCTGTATGGAGCGCCCATATGGGCTGAGAAGTCGAGCGCAAAGACTTACGTTCGCACCATAGAGGCGGCGTATAGGAGATGTGCGCTCCGCACGATTTCAGCACACCGTACTGTGTCTGCAGACGCCGCGCTGGTGATAGCCGGTATGATCCCGCTGGACCTGCTGGCCAAGGAGGCGTGGAGCCTATACTACGGCGAAAGTACGCACGAGCTGAGTGCGGAAGATCGCGTAGCAGGCATTAGGCAAAGCACCATACAGGAGTGCCAAGCCCGATGGGATACATCCGAAAAGGGCCGTTGGACGAGGAGGCTGATCCCTGATCTCCAACGCTGGATGGATAGGTCGCATGGCGAGGTGAACTATCACATCACACAGCTGCTGACCGGGCACGGAGGTTTCCGGGCGTACCTACATAGATCCCGGCTAGAGGAATCCCCCTGCTGCGATAATTGTGGAGGCACGGAGCCCGAGGACGTGGAACATGGCCTTTTCTCATGTCCGCGATACAGCGGTGCCAGAGCGGTGCTGCAAAGAGTCTGCGGAGAACCTGTGACACCGGACAACCTCGTGCACTATATGCTCGAGTGCCCGGAGAAATGGGACGTGGTATGTGACACCTCGGCCGCAATTATGCGAGACCTCCGCCACTTGGAGTGACGGCGACGTTCGGGGAATCAATAGCAGGGGTCCGTTGACCAACCTACTCCCAGGCGAAGTATTGCTTAACGGCTATGTACCGTCTGGGAGGCGTCTGAGGAGGTGGTTTTAGTGGGTAAGAGCCCCACACTACTGGTGCGAGAGCGCCCAGTGTCTGTTTGCAGATTTCCACCTCCGAACCAATAAAAAAAAAAATAATAAATAAAAAAAATATATATACACACACATATATTCAGCTAATATGTGTCTACATAAGTATGCTCTAAGAATACCTGTGGCACTGCTCATACTTGCTGTTATTCGGGCTCTTGCCCTTATTGCACCCTCTTTGCACCTCGCCTCAGCACTGATCTTCCATTCCTAGCTCACGTCTCGTATTTATTTCTTCACAGCACATCACTACCGCACTGCTCCTTGACACTCTCGTACTGCTCCATTTGCACTCTCGCACTGCTCCATTGGCACAACCGCACAGCTCCATTGTCAGAAACGAACTGAACTTCCTAATACTCGCTGAACCTATTTTCGCTATATGCGAAACTCAAACGCATGGTTGCGCTTGATACAGTCCCCACGAGCAAGAGAAGGACCTCCTGTCTTTGCTTTCATAAAGTCGCCCCCTATTCGCTCGGCGCAATTGGAGCACGCTTATCTTCTGAACAGGCCTTGTCAGACGGTTTGTGGCCGTCTGCACAATGACTGAACGTATTAACCCATCTCTGGTCCTTATTAGCTCACAAATTCTGCCCAAAGCCCATTGCGCTGGTGGACAAAGTGCACTCTTGATCAGCACTAGTTGACCCAGACTCATTGGCTCTCGTTCTCGGCGCCATTTTTTACGCTCTTGCAGCGTCGTCAAATATTCCTCTATCCACCTCTTCCAGAAATGCTCAACCATTTTCTGGCGTGCCCTCCACAAACTTGCCCCTTTCAGGTTTGACTGCTGCTCTCTCACGAATGGTAAGGGGATAATCAAAGGCTACCCTATCAAAAAGAGTCCAGGTGTTAGAGCCTGTACATCTTCCGCATCATCTCTCAAGGGTGTCAACGGCCTTGAGGTTAAAATTGCTTCCATCTCTACTAGGCGCTTAGATAACTGCTATTGTGTTAAAATCTTTTGCCCGACAATGCGCGTTAGGTGGTATTTCATTGACATCATAGCGGCTTCATATATTCCGCCTTGATGCGGCGCTGCTGGCGTCATAAATATCCATTATATCCCCTTGTTGCTCAAATGCTCAAAAACTACTTTTACTTGCCAGCTCTCTCGTGCTCTTCTCAGCTCTCTTGCCGCCCCTACAAAAGAGGTACCATTGTCGCTGTATATCTCCCTCTTCTGCAAATAATGCGCTCATAACAAGCAATAAAAGCTATGCAAGTTAGATCAGAAACAATATCAATATGAATGGCCTTTGTTTTTAGGAAAACAAATATAGCCACCCAGCACTTACGCTCCCTCATTCGCTCTCCTGCGCTTTCCACTGCCTTTGCTCTAAAAGGACCCTCGTAGTTAATACCTGTGTGTAGAAAAGGCTTGCCTACTTGCACCCTGTCGCCTGGCAATTCAGACAGCAGCTGTTGCTCAAATCTGTGATTATAGCGCAGGCTTGTGGAGAAAAGCTCTTAATTGGCTCCGTAGTTTTGGAATCCAAAACTTTTGTCTGATGAATTGCATCATCACTTGCACAGAACCATGCCTAGTCGTACGATGAGTGGTCCATTATCAGCCATGCTATTCGAGAACAATCCTTCACCGGATGCATCTTCTCATAGGCTTCTTCTGATCTCCCCAATCATCCGCCCACTCTCAATAGGCGCTTGCTGTCCATTATTGGATATAATGCACTAACTTTGCTCCCATCTTGCACCTGCCCAATCTCTCTTAGTTTGTCTATCTCTTGTCTGAAATCGCTCTCCTGCGCATGCTTCAGCAGGAATTCCGTTGCTTCACATTTCTCTTCCACTGTTGGCGCTTGCACTACTCGGTTGTTGTGCCGAGTTCTACGCCTTCTCTTTCTCTGAATTGCTCTTCGCACAAACCTGATGATGTAGCTCAATATGTTCATGCTCTTCTCTAGACTTCGCTCATAGTCAATCAGCGCCATTCTCTTGCCCCTGCTCGGTATAAATATTTGCAAAAACTCGCGTGAATATGTCACGTGATACGCTCCCAGCTCGTTAAGCCATTCATTGGGTTTTTCCGGCTCAAAAATGTTGGCTCCGTATCACCCAACGTGCGAGCTGCCTTATGGGTGAGTGACTTCTTCAAATATGAGAATTTGTAAGAGGCCGCAATTTGCTCATTACTATGCACCGCAGCGACGAACGTATCGCGAAAACCATGCCACTTGGTCACGCTGCCGTCAAACTCCCAGCAGCACTGAGATCGGCTCCTTTGCACTCTGCTCTGCGCTCCTTGCTGTGCTCAATTGCTCAGTTTTAGCCTTCAGAGCACCACTCGGTCCGAAGTACCTTCGCTCCGCTCGCTCCATTGATTTTTCCAAATCAGCGCTCTCATCGCGCTTGACCCGAGATGCTATCTTGTCATGGAGGGCATTATGCCACTCCCATTGTTGTTCTAAACGAGTTAGCCGCACCTTGGCTTCATCAAGCCCTAGTCGCGCAAACTCGTCAGCTTTGACGTGCTCTGCTGCTCTTCGGATGGCGTTGTAGGCTGACTGGTGTTGCTGTTGTGTGTGTTTTGGTGTTGGTTTATTCGCTCACTAGCACAAAATTCTAGCACCTATGCTTGCTCAATTTTTCAATTTTGAGTTGAATAACCGCACTGGTTTATTCGCTCATTAGCTCAAAATTTTTAACACCAATGCTGCAGCAATGGATGTTAACGTTTTTGATGTACCAATGAGCATTGGCAATCATTCGAAGGATTTTCGATTGGGCTTTTTGCAGCCTTTCGACATTTGAGGGTGAAGCAGTACCCCAGAGTTGTATACCGTAGGTCCATATGATTAATTTGAGTAACTTTTGCACTTATATGCTTTGCCCAAGTCAGTCTACGATCTAAATGCATTCCTAGATATTTAGTTTCTGTCGCCTGAGGGATCGGCTTGGTGTTAATTTGCACAAGGGGGCAAGTACTCCTGCATAGAGTGAATGTGACATGAACGCATTTCGACTCATTGACTTTGATTCTCCAGTGGTCAAGCCATTCCTGAAGCATGTTGACGTGTAGAGAAGTTTGACGTCTCTTTCGGATTTGTGTGAGTACACAATATGGCTGTGTCATCGGCAAAAGTATAGGTAATAGTCTAGCCGTTTGTTGGCATATCTGCAGTGAATAACGTATAGAGCAGGGGGCCTAATACGCTGCCTTGCGGTATACCAGCTTGTATAGGGTATTCATCTGAGATGAAGCTTTTTTGTTTCACCACAAAGCGTCTACCTGAGAGATAGCTTTCGAGCAATGTGTAGATGTTAAGAGGTAACATACATTTCAGTTTGTGGAAGATTCCTTCGTGCCAGACCTTACCAAATGCCTGAGTGATGTTGAGAAAAACTGCGGAACAGTATTGCTTCTTTTCGAACGTTTCTTGTATATTGTTTACAATGCGATGAACTTGTTCGATAGTACTGTGTTTTTCTCTAAACCCAAACTGGTGGTTTGGTATAAAATTAGACTGTTTGACAACGTCTTTAATACGCTTTATTATCAAACTTTCAAAGAGTTTTGAAAAAATTGATAGCAGACTAATTGGTCTGTAGGAAGAGACGCTGGGTCCTTTCCAGCTTTGGGAATCATGGTAATTTGGGAAATTTTCCATGAGTAAGGAAAGAATCCAGTGCGTATTATAGCATTTAATATATGCAAGAGATGCATTGTGGCTATTGCTGGGAGCTCTTTTATCATTTGGCCCTTAATCAGATCACGCCCTGGAGATTTTTTGGCATTGAATTCTTTGATAGCGTTTGTCAGCTCCTTTTTGGCAATCGAGATACCATTGACGCTAGGGATAGCATCAACCGCCGTTAGAGAACGGTCGGAACTAGCAAGATTAGGGGTGAAAACTTGCTCTAAATGAGTTGCGAATGCTATTCCCTTTTCTGCATCACTTCTTGTCCAGTTGTCGTTGAGAAGGCGTATTGGTGACTCCATTTGAATGGGTTTTTTCGAGTTTTTGGCTGTTCGCCATAAAGAATAGCTTGAGGCTTCTGTAGGACAGAGGGTCTCTACAAACTCGGGAAACTCGGAGGTTTCCTTTTCCGCGCATAGCAGAAGCGCTGGCAGAGTTCAAGGTTCCCGTCTATCTAAGGCGAATCATCACCAGTTATTTTAGCGACAGGATGCTATTATACGAGTCCGATAGAGTTGTAGAAACGTACAAGATCACCGGAGGAGTTCCCCAGGGGTCTGTGCTGGGGCCACTTCTCTGGAACGTTATGTACGATGGCATTCTCCGCATACGGGTGCCCGATTACGTTAAAATAATCGGATATGCGGACGACACAGCGCTAGTGATCACGGCGAAACACCTGGAGGAGGTAATAGCAGAGGCCAATCACACAGTGGCCACTATTGGAAGATGGCTGGCGGATGTTGGACTGAAGCTGGCAGAGCAGAAAACGGAGGCTATCCTTGCGTCAGGTCGAAAGGTACAGGAGGTGGTGGAGATAAGGGTTGGTGACTGCACCATTACCACGATCACACATCTCAAATACCTAGGCGTCTGGAATGACGCAAGACTGCCGTTCAAGGAGCACTTTCGGCGAATAGGTGAGTAGGCAGCCGGGACCTGTTCCCTGCTCTGCCGGATAATGCCAGATCTCGGAGGGCCACGGCACTGGAAAAGACGGCTCATTTCAGGGGTCGTCAAATCCATAATCCTGTATGGAGCGCCCATATGGGCTGAGAAGTCGAGCGTAAAGGCCTACGTTCGCACCATAGAGGCGGCATATAGGAGATGTGCGCTCCGCACGATTTCAGCACACCGTACTGTGTCTGCAGACGCCGCGCTGGTGATAGCCGGTATGATCCCGCTGGACCTGCTGGCCAAGGAAGCTTGGAGCCTATACTACGGCGAAAGTACGCACGAGCTGAGTGCGGAAGATCGCGTAGCAGGCATTAGGCAAAGCACCATACTGGAGTGGCAAGCCCGATGGGATACATCCGAAAAGGGCCGTTGGACGAGGAGGCTGATTCCTGATCCCCAACGCTGGATGGATAGGTCGCATGGCGAGGTGAACTATCACGTCACACAGCTGCTGACCGGGCACGGAGGTTTCCGGGCGTACCTACACAGATTCCGGCTAGAGGAATCCCCCTGCTGCGATAATTGTGGAGGCACGGATCCCGAGGACGTGGAACAAGTCCTTCTCTCATGTCCGCGATACAGCGGTGCCAGAGCGGTGCTGCAAAGAGTCTGCGGAGAACCTGTGACACCGGACAACCTCGTGCACTATATGCTCGAGTGCCCGGAGAAATGGGACGTGGTATGTGACACCTCGGCCGCAGTTATGCGAGACCTCCGCCACTTGGAGTGACGGCGACGTACGGGGAATCAATAGCAGGGGTCCGTTGACCAACCTACTCCCAGGCGAAGTATTGCTTAACGGCTATGTACCGTCTGGGAGGCGTCTGAGGAGGTGGTTTTAGTGGGTAAGAGCCCCACACTACTGGTGCGAGAGCGCCCAGTGTCTGTTTGCAGATTTCCACCTCCAAACCAATCAAAATAAATAAATAAATAAAAATAAAATATATAGACACACATATATTCAGCTAATATATGTCTACATAAGTATGCTCTAAGAATACCTGTGACACTGCTCATACTTGCTGTTATTCGGGCTCTTGCCCTTATTGCACCCTCTTTGCAACTCGCCTCAGCACTGATCTTCAGCACATCACTACCGCACTGTTCCTTGACACTCTCGTACTGCTCCATTTGCACTCTCGCACTGCTCCATTGGGACAACCGCACAGCTCCATTGTCAGAAACGAACTGAACTTCCTAATACTCGCTGAACCTATTTTCGCTATATGCGAAACTCAAACGCATGATTGCATTTGATACAGTCCCCACGAGCAAGAGAAGGACCTCCTGTCTTCGCGTTCATAAAGTCGCCCCCTATTCGCTCGGCGCAATTGGAGCACGCTTATCTTCTGAACAGGCCTTGTCAGACGGTTTGTGGCCGTCTGCACAATGACTGAACGTATTAACCCATCTCTGTTCCTTATTAGCTCACAAATTCTGCCCAAAGCCCATTGCGCTGGTGGACAAAGTTCACTCTTGATTTTTACGCTATTGCAGCGTCGTCAAATATTCCTCTATCCACCTCTTCCAGAAATGCTCAACCATTTTCTGGCGTGCCCTCCACAAACTTGCCCCTTTCAGGTTTGACTGCTGCTCGCTCACGAAGTGTAAGGGGATAATCAAAGGCTACCCTATCAAAAAGTGTCCAGGTGTTAGAGCCTGTACATCTTCCGCATCATCACTCAAGGTGTCAACGGCCTTGAGGTTAAAATTGCTTCCATCTCTACTAGGCGCTTGTGTTAAAATCTTTTGCCCGACAATGCGCGTTAGGTGGTATTTCATTGACATCATAGCGGCTTCATATATTCCGCCTTGATGCGGCGCTGCTGGCGTCATAAATATCCATTATATCCCCTTGTTGCTCAAATGCTCAAAAACTACTTTTACTTGCCAGCTCTCTCGTGCTCTTCTCAGCTCTCTTGCCGCCCCTACAAAAGAGGTACCATTGTCGCTGTATATCTCCCTCTTCTGCAAATAATGCGCTCATAACAAGCAATAAAAGCTATGCAAGAAAACAATATCAATATGAGTGGCCTTTGTTTTTAGGCAAGCAAATATAGCCACCCAGCACTTACGCTCCCTCATTCGTCTCCTGCGCTTTCCACTGCCTTTGCTCTAAAAGGACCCTCGTAGTTAATACCTGTGTGTAGAAAAGGCTTGCCTACTTGCACCCTGTCGCCTGGCAATTCAGACAGCAGCTGTTGCTCAAATCTGTGATTATAGCGCAGGCTTGTGGAGAAAAGCTCTTAATTGGCTCCGTAGTTTTGGAATCCAAAACTTTTGTCTGATGAATTGCATCATCACTTGCACAGAACCATGCCTAGTCGTACGATGAGTGGTCCATTATCAGCCATGCTATTCGAGAACCATCCTTCACCGGATGCATCTTATCATAGGCTTCTTCTGATCTCCCCAATCATCCGCCCACTCTCAATAGGCGCTTGCTGTCCATTATTGGATATAATGCACTAACTAATCGCTCTCCTGCGCATGCTTCAGCAGGAATTCCGTTGCTTCACATTTCTCTTCCACTGTTGGCGCTTGCACTACTCGGTTGTTGTGCCGAGTTCTACGCCTTCTCTTTCTCTGAAGTGCTCTTCGCACAAACCTGATGATGTAGCTCAATATGTTCATGCTCTTCTCTAGACTTCGCTCATAGTCAATCAGCGCCATTCTCTTGCCCCTGCTCGGTATAAATATTTGCAAAAACTCGCGTGAATATGTCACGTGATACGCTCCCAGCTCGTTAAGCCATTCATTGGGTTTTTCCGGCTCAAAAATATTGGCTCCGTATCACCCAACGTGCGAGCTGCCTTATGGGTGAGTGACTTCTTCAAATATGAGAATTTGTAAGAGGCCGCAATTTGCTCATTACTATGCACCGCAGCGACGAACCTATCGCGAAAACCATGCCACTTGGTCACGCTGCCGTCAAACTCCCAGCAGCACTGAGATCGGCTCCTTTGCACTCTGCTCTGCGCTCCTTGCTGTGCTCAATTGCTCAGTTTTAGCCTTCAGAGCACCACTCGGTCCGAAGTACCTTCGCTCCGCTCGCTCCATTGATTTTTCCAAATCAGCGCTCTCATCGCGCTTGACCCGAGATGCTATCTTGTCATGGAGGGCATTAAGCCACTCCCATTGTTGTTCTAAACGAGTTAGCCGCACCTTGGCTTCATCAAGCCCTAGTCGCGCAAACTCGTCAGCTTTGACGTGCTCTGCTGCTCTTCGGATGGCGTTGTAGGTTGACTGGTGTTGCTGTTGTGTGTGTTTTGGTGTTGGTTTATTCGCTTACTAGCACAAAATTCTCGCACCTATGCTCGCTCAATTTTTCAATTTTGAGTTGAATAACCGCACTGGTTTATTCGCTCATTAGCTCAAAATTTTTAACACCAATGCTCGCTGAATTTTAATTTTGAGTCGAATAACCGCACTGGTTTATTCGCTCATTAGCTCAAAATTTTCGCTCTCTCATATTTAAAGTTCGCAACATACTGTGCATCTTTATTTCATACATTTAATTGTATGAATAAAATTGTATGCTCTGGATGTATCCACACACACCTAACCAAATTCTTAAATTTTTATTTATTTAATAAATTCATTGCAGTTTTGGCTCTGCTCGTATAGGTCCAGTGGACTGTGGCTTGCCTAAATTTTTTTTTATATTACTGGTATAAACGTGGACAGCTTGGATTTGCTGATATCCTTCGTACCCCCTTATATTTCGTTCTGTACCTAATTGTGCTCTCTCCGCTCTGCTCACATACCGTCTTGTTCATTCGGTATGTGTATTTCCCATTCAGCAATTGATGCTCCTCTAGCGCTCTGCGCTTGCTCTTTTTCCTTTTTTGTACGCACAGTGGAAGAAAAGAATTTGAAAAAAAAAATATTTGTGTCATGCTCTGCCTGTACACAGCTAACACATACATGCATATGCGATCAAGGGTTTACATAGCTCTGACGTCATCTCAAATGAATGCTTAAATTTAAGGCGCAATTTCATTTTGCACATAATTACTTATAGCGCTACTTAATACTGTAAGTCCATGTACATCACTGGTACGATCCAGCTCGACAAGGTCCAATGTTTCGAATCGAGAATGAAACTATCACAATACTTACAGCAATTCAATGGAAATAAAACCCAATCTGTTTAAGTGGAAAAAGCTTATGAAAAAACCATTTTTTATTTTACTTAATTGAGCTCAACAGATTACTGGGAATTATGCGATGCATGTGTACAAAATATATTTGGACGCACAATACAATATATTTGGAATACAATACATTATTAGCACATACAGACATACTCGTACATACATATAAATATATATAGACACACATATATTCAGCGAATATATGTCTACATAAATTTGCTCTAAGAATACCTGTGGCACTGCTCATACTTGCTCTTGTTTGTGCTCTTGCCCTTATTGCACAATCTTTGCACCTCGCCTCGGTACTGATCTTCCATTCATAGCTCACATCTCGTATTTCCTTCGCACATCACTACCGCACTGCTCCGTGACACTCTCATACTGCTCCATTTGCACTCTCGCACTGCTCCATTGGCACTACCGCACTGCTCCATTGGTACAACCGCACAGCTCCATTGTCAGAAACGAACTGAACTTCCTAATACTCGCTGAACCTATTTTCGCTATGTGCGAAACTCAAACGCATGGTTGCATTTGATACAGTAAGCTCTTTGTAATAATGATTATTTAATTGAATTACTATAGAAGTGTATTTATGTAGTACTATGCACTTTGGTATTGTATTCATTGATTAAATATTTATATTTATATGAACCGTGGAAGCTAAACTCCTTCCACATCATCCACTTCAACGTACGCTTAAACTGTTCAACGATGGACGCCTTCAATACACTGTATAAGTAATTGTAAATTCTATAACGTTTTATCCAATTGTGAAGAGCTCTTTGCACAAAATCTGTTTGTAGTACTTGTCCCAATTTGAATACATTTTCATGGTTATGCAGTAACGGAAGCAGTTTTTGATTTAAGGGATACTAACCATGAAAATTTTGAGTATGTATCGATTATTGTGAGGAAAAAGCGGTACCCTTTTTTATACGTAGAGAATGTACACATTTTCACTAAATCAGCTTGCCAAAGATCATAGATAACCCTTTTTATCACTTTCTGTCGACAAAATTTTCTTCACGCTGGCTTGTTTTTTTTTCTTTTTATATATATATTTTATTGAATCTTCTAATAATATCTTAGAACTAACAATAAATCTTCATAGTATATTTAACATTTCACTTTTAAATTCATATCAATCATTACCAACCTCCCAGTGCCAGTGCTTTGAGGAGTTATGGTGTATGAAAAGAAGTAGCGCAATACTTAAATAATAGCGTATGAATAAGCTTAAAATCTAGTTTGTTGCTAAGCGCAGCACGCTGCAGATGCTGTAGTAGGCGGCTCGCTAATGCATTGGGATGCTTGCCTAGCTTTGCTAAGTAAGATTCAGCAAGTCGGGAAACTTCTTTAGTTACATACGGGATATGTAAATCTCTGGGGATGTTAACGTTTTTAATGTACCAATGAGCATTGGTAATCATTCGAAGGATTTTCGATTGGGCTTTTTGCAGCCTTTCGACATTTGAGGGTGAAGCAGTACCCCAGAGTTGGATTCCGTAGGTCCATATGGGCTTGAAAATGACTTTGTAGACTAGAACTTTAAAGTCCAGTTTGAGCTCGGACTGCCTGTTCAAAAGCCAGTTTAGCTCGTTTATTTTGAGTTTCATCTGAGTAGTTTTTGTACTTATATCCTTTGCCCAAGTAAGTCTGCGATCTAAATGCATTCCACGATATTTAGTTTCTGTCGCCTGAGGAATAGCCTGGTGTTAATTTGCACAGGGGGGCAAGTACTCCTGCATAGAGTGAATGTGGCATGAACGCATTTCGACTCATTGACTTTGATTCTCCAGTGGTCAAGCCATTCCTGAAGCATGTTGACGTGTACTTGGAGAAGTTTTGACGCCTCTTTCGGATTTGTGTGAGTACACAATATGGCTGTGTCATCGGCAAAAGTATAGGTGATAGTCTTGCCGTTTGTTGGCATATCTGCAGTGAATAACGTATAGAGCAGGGGGCCTAATACGCTGCCTTGCGGTATACCAGCTTGTATAGGGTATTCATCTGAGATGAAGCTTTTTTGTTTCACCACAAAGCGTCTACCTGAGAGATAGCTTTCGAGCAATGTGTAGATGTTAAGAGGTAACATACATTTCAGTTTGTGGAAGATTCCTTCGTGCCAGACCTTATCAAATGCCTGAGTGATGTTGAGAAAAACTGCGGAACTGTATTGCTTCTTTTCGAACGTTTCTTGTATATTGTTTACAATGCGATGAACTTGTTCGATAGTACTGTGTTTTTCTCTAAACCCAAACTGGTGGTTTGGTATAACATTAGACTGTTTGACAACGTCTTTAATACGCTTTATTATCAAACTTTCAAAGAGTTTTGAAGAAATTGATAGCAGAATAATTGGTCTGTAGGAAGAGACGCTGGGTCCTTTCCAGCTTTGGGAATCATGGTAATTTGGGAAATTTTCCATGAATAAGGAAAGAATCCAGTGCGTATGATAGCATTTAATATATGCAAGAGATGCATTGTGGCTATTGCTGGGAGCTCTTTTATCATTTAGCCCGTAATCAGATCACGCCCTAGAGATTTTTGATAGCGTTTGTCAGCTCCTTTTTGGCAATTCCATTCACGCTAGGGATAGCATCAACCGCCGTTAGAGAACGGTCGGAACTAGCAAGATTAGGGGTGAAAACTTGCTCCAAATGATTTGCTAATGCTATTCCCTTTTCTGCATCACTTCTTGCCCAGTTGCCGTTGGGAAGGCGTAGTGGTGACTCCATTTGAATGGGTTTTTTTGAGGTTTTGGCCGTTCGCCATAGAGAAAAGCTTGAGGCTTCTGTAGGACAGAGGGTCTCTACAAACTCGGGAAACTGGGAGGTTTCCTTTTCTTTTAGAAGGTGATGCAGTTTTTTAGTACATTCATTCAGTTTCTTCTTCAGAGAAGGTGATCTCTGCAATTTCCATTCTCTCCTAAGAGATCTTTTTTCGGAGAGGAGCTTCAGAATATCTTGGGGAGTACACTGTTGTCAGGTTTGAGCTTTAGAACGTGGTGTAGCAATTTTTACTGTTTGGGATAGCAATTGAGTGAAATTGAAAATAGCGGAGTTTATTTCCTGCTCAGACTTTAGGGAGGTCTTTGTTTCAAGATGTGAACTTATGAACATCTTATATTTAAGCCAGTCTGTATTCTTGTAGTCGAAACTACCACTCACGTTTTTCTGATAGGAGTTTTCAGAAAAGATAGTTGTTATTATTGTGGGAGTGTGATCAGAGGACAGCTCCAGAGAGGAATGCACAAGAGAGTGTACATTATTTATACCTCTAGTGATGGCGAAGTCAATAAGATCTGGAAGTCTTCTGTTTGTCGAATGGCCAGTATGTATGCTTACCATTGGACAAGACATTAAGACCAAGAGCATTTATCGCAGAGAAGAGTTTTCTGCCTTTGGGAGTTACTAAACGTGAGCCCCAATGAGTATGTTTTCCAGCAGCAATGAACTTAGCATCGAGAGTACTAAAGAATTGTTTGTATTCCTGCTCATCTATATTAAACCTGGGTGGGTAATAGATGGATGGTATCAATGGGTAATAGATGGATGGTTTGTCAAGCCTTTGTAGATAATCGGTACAGTATCCTTGCATTGGGAAATGCTTTATTCTATTCTTGATCAGAATGGCTGTACCACCACGTGCTTTGCCACCGGGGTGTTTGGTGTCATAAACTTTGTATCCCGCTATCTGGAAACAGTTTTTCTGAGTAAGGTGAGTTTCAGAAATTAGCATCAAATCTATTGAGTTATCGTTGAGAAATAGTTTCAGCTCATTTTTGTGCTGACTTATGCCATTTGCATTGCAATGACAGATTTTCAGTGCGTTCGCGGTTTTGTCAATAGGGATTGCAAAAGCATGTTCTGATTACGTATCATGTCTTGCATCATACTTTGCATTGAGCACATAAATTGCGTCATATTTGCGATGAACTCTTGTAAAGTCTTTTCAAGAGTACTCTCATCAGTTTTAGGGTTTACTGGTGGGTTATCTTTGAAAATATTTGCGTAAGAAATACTTGAATACTGTGCTTCACTGGCAGAGATTTCACACAAAACTGTTGCGGGAGGAACAGTTTTAACTTGTTTTGGCTGAGGTGCAAATTTCTTTTTTATATGAGCGTATACAGTGCAGCCTCTTTAGTTTGCAGTGTGATTTTCACCACAGTTGCTGCATTTTTTGACACTGTAGTCGTCTTTGGGTTTTGTGCAGTTTTGTGACATGCGGAGATCACCACAAACGACACATACACTGGGAAGAGTACAGTATTTTCTAGTGTGCCCAGATTCTTGGCAGTTCAGGCATTGAACTGGTCCAATTCGCTTGTGCGGTTCTTTAGGAATCGCTCTTTTTCTCATATTTGTTTATTAATAGCTGCTCTCCTTCCTTCTCCTTAATATACAAATTTACTTGGACCTCCTTGTTTAATTACTCGCTGATACCATCAAAACGTTCGCTAACATATTTAAAAACTGACTTAATATTTTCTTCGAAATCTTGTTCAACAGTTTTAATTTTTGTATAAACTGTTGCAGATTGATTTTGAATCTCTTTCATATCACTTAAAATCTCCACTAGCTTTTCTCTTATTTCATCAATTACGAAAATTTTGTTGTGCATTATTTGCAATTAGATCATTCAAATTTATGATACGTTTTGGGGTTACATTGAGATTATTTTTACCGAGTCCGCGTTTCACTTGCGACACAATCCGCATGGAATATGAAGAATTCACGCCCAGAATACCATGAATTCCTTTGTGTTCTAGCTTTCGTGACACAGTCGGCTGGATTCAATTTCGATGCTACCCATTTCCACTGGGTGACGTTTGAATATTTGGGGATTTCTCCTACCCTGTGCATGACATATTAGTTAGGTAGGTAGGTAGGTAAAGCGGCCACCCGAAAAGGGCGCACTTAGGCCAACATTGACCCTTTGTGATACCGCATGGGACAGCAAGTCCCACCCCTTTCAAAGGTCCAGCCATTTGGAGCTTTTAATGAAGCTGTTGATGGAGCTAATCTTTTTTTTTGAGATATCTCCCAAGGAGTCCAAAAAGTAGTCGCCTAGGAAAGTGCGCCTCCTTCTGGACAAAGCTGGACACGTGCACAACAGGTGAGCAGTAGACTCTTCCTCCTCCTCGTCCATGCAACTCCTGCAGAAGTCATTAGAGGCGATCCCCACCCTACACCCGTGTGTGCCTAGAGTCCAGTGTCCCGTTAAGACGCTAATCACGGGACCTATGCTTTATCTATTTAGAGCCAGTAGGTCCTTAGAGCGCTTGACATTTATCTCTGGCCAGGTTTGTCTAGCTATTTAACATCCTGAAAGTTCAGACCAGCGCCTGCCCGCTGTTCCTAAGGATATTGTATTTACTAAGAGCTTACATGTGGCAATAGGAATACCGAATTGCGACCTATCTGGTTCCATCGGTATGGTAGTACCCTCACGGGCAAGTTCATCCGCCTTGCAGTTCCCTGGAATATCTCTATGACCGGGAACCCAGCACAGATGCAGACGGGTCTGCTTAGCTATCTCGCCTAACGATTTGCGGCAGCTCTTGACGGCTTTTGAGGTGATAATAAACGAATCCAGGGAGCGCAAAGCAGCATGGCTGTCGGACAGAATGCAAATATCAAGTCCAGATATCTTCTTCTTCCTTAGCCAAGACAGTGCTGCCTCTATAGCCGCGACCTCTGCCTGAAAAACACTGCAGTGGTCGGGCATCCTAAAGGACATGTTAATATCCAAATCTTCTGAGAATACACCACCTCCCACCCTACTCTGTAGTTTGGATCCATCTGTGTAGATGTGAACCCCTTCTACATGAGTGGGGATGCCATCCTTCCATTCGTCCCTGGAGGGAATGGAGATCTTGCACATACCATTGAAGGCGTACATTGGTGTGATGTAGTCGAAAGAGTCAGGAATACCCTCAAAATATCTTAAAATGGACGCATGACCTATATTCCTGGCATCCCATTGATGCGTAGCTTTTAGTCTGATAGCTGAGTTTGCAGCCATTTTTTCGCCAAAAAGCCTAACAGGCAGCAGATTGAGCATAATATCCAATGCTGCCGTTGGAGTCGTTCTAATGGCACTACTTATGAATACCTCTGCCGTTCTTTGTACCTTTGTTATCAGCCTATTGTATGTGGACTTACTTAGGGCTGTCCACCAAGCAAGCACCCCATAGAAAAGGACTGGTCGTACCACAGCTGTATATATCCAATACGCTACCTTAGGCTGTAACCCCCATTTTTTGCCAATGACTCTTTTGCAAGAGTACAGAGCTAGCTGAACCTTCCTAATGCGCTCGCTTATATTGGCCTTCCAATTCAGCTTCCTATCTAGGATCACGCCCAGATATTTAGCCTCCTCGACAAGGTCAATATATACACCCATTAGTTTTGGAGCAATAAATTGAGGAATATTATACTTCCTAGTGAAGAGTACCAGCTTAGTCTTGGTCGGATTAACCCCCAACCCACAGTCAGTAGTCTATTTAGAGAGAATGTTCAGCACGTTTTGCATCAAGTTCCTCAAAGTAGATATGTATTTACCCGAGATACTAATAGCAACATCATCCGCATACGCAACCACCTTGCACCCTTCCCTCTCCAGTCGAACAAGCAGCTGATTTACTGCAAGATTCCAGAGTAGGGGTGAAAGAACTCCACCTTGACAGCCTTAGATGAATATCTAACAACCTTTCCAGGATTTTTAGACAGAAGGAGGACAGACTAATGGGTCTTAAGTCCCCTGGAGCTGTGTGCGAGCTTTTGCCGGCCTTGGGTATAAAAATTACCCTCACATGTTTCCATAAGTCTGGAATATACGCTAATTCAAGACAACTATTATAGATCTTTAACAGCCACTCTATTATAAGATTCTCTGACTGCTGAATTTCAATTGGAGCTACACCATCTGGGCCAGATGCTTTAAATGGTTTGAAGCTATGGATAGCCCATTGCAATTTTGGCTTCGTGACTATGTCTGAGTTGACTTCAACTACATTCCCGCTGGGATTCGTTCTCCGCGGAATGGTACTCGAGCAACCAGCGAAGTGAGTCTCCAGAAGAAACTCTAGAGTCTCATTACTATTAGAAGTCCAGGATCCATCCTCCCTCCTCAGGTAACCAGGTACCATTGGTGCAGTTGATAGGATCTTCCTCAACCTGGACGTCTCAGAGATATCTTCTACGTCACCGCAAAAGTTTCTCCACGATTCTCTCTGTGCTTTCCTAAGCTTACTTTTGAAGGCTCTGAGTGCTGCCTTATATAAAGCCCAGTCTGCACTATCTCTAGACTTCTTTGCGCTGCTGAAAAGTCTCCTACAGTTTTGTCTGAGTCCCCTGAGTTCCTAACCCCACCATGTGGGTTTTTGTTTCCCCCTGGGTCTACTGAGGGGGCAAGAGACCAATAGAGCCTTATTAAGAGCAACCGTTAGAACCTCCACAGACTTATCGATTTCGTCACACGTGCTTGTTCTTGTGGGGTTCTGAGGTAGTAGTCTAGCTACAGTCACCTTGTAGAGGTCCCAGTTTACTTTCCTGACATTACTAAAAGCCTTAGGGAGAGGTAGACTATCTAGAAGATCAAACTGAATTAACCTATGATCCGAAAAGGAATGTTCCTCTAGAACTCTCCGATGTGAGATCCGATCAAAAATTGATTCGGAGGCAAGGGTTAAGTCTAGGACTTCTTGCCTATTAGCAGTAATAAAAGTGGGTTCTGACCCCTTATTGCATACAGAAAGGTTAGTCGTTACAATATATTCATATAATGACTCACCTCGTTCATTGACATCCGTGCTTCCCCAGATATCATGGTGCGCATTGGCATCGCATCCAATAATAACAGCCACCCGTTGAGCCTTTGCATCCACAACAAGCTTCTGTAGGTTGGCTTCTGGAACGATCTCATGGTCATGCGCCATATAGGCCGGTTCTTGGATCAGGACAATGTCTACTCCGCCTTTTGCAAGACGGAGCTGAAGGCTGGCAGACGCCGCCTTCGAGTGATGGAGGTTAATCTGCACTATTCGTAGCATCTCTGCTACTTGTAGCGCTGGTCACCTCCACCACCGTGACATTAGCCTCAGACTCCGAGTCTGACTCCAGAAGGACTTCCTCGTCACTGAGTGTGGTTGTCCCTAGGAGACTCTCCAAACCCCCCACAGTTGACATAGAGTCACTGCGTTTCGGGTGCATGGCGGAGTCCTCAGCAGCAGCAGGATCAGCAGTTACCCCAGAGGGATTCAATACCGCTTGATCCGTGTAAGACGGTTGCTCGTCCTTTTTGTAGACCTTAAGGCTTGTGGATGAGAAGCCATATCCCACGACCCAATTGGATTTCGCTAGAGTAGCCAGAGATTCGGCGTTCACCACAAGGGTTATTGACCGGTAATCCCCTCTTGGTTCCTCTACCTTAGTAACCTTCCAATTATTAGTCGGGAGCTGCTGGTTGCTCAACCTAAAAATCTCCAGGATAGCCTCAGGGTCAGACGGTTCGGCTGGGATCCATGCGCGCGATCTAGGTCTACTAGGGATTAACTCCCTAGGTACGACTTCGAGCCTTGCGCCTGGCCATGCTTCCCCTATCCTGGAGATCGCAATCTTATAAAGGTCGACTGATCTTTGATCCGCGCAGGCAATCAGCTTCACGTGGCCCTGATGCCATCCGCTGTCGCGAAAAGAGGGAAAACCACCTGGGAATTCCTTCAAAAGCTGGAGGTAAAGCCTTGAAAGGCTTACTTCTACCTTTTTCCACCACTCAGGAGCGATACTGCCATCCGGGTCATTACGATCTATGACCGCCATGACCTGGTGTCCTTTCAGCACTTCGCTGAAGGACTTCGTGGTGACAGTACCGCGCTTCTTAAATTTCTTTGGGTCCGGGTGGGTGGTCTCTTCTAGGGACCGTTGACGTTTTGTAGCCTATAGTGTTGGAGCTTGAGACTCCTTCACGGCTTTCGTCGCCCACTCGAGGGAAGCCTTCTGCTTCACCGTCCTCTCCTTCTCTGGGATCCGCGACAAGCGTTCCACCGTCCGGAGAGCAGCCCTTTTTACTCTATAGAACCTTTTGGTTCCGTGTTTAGCAACACTATCGCAGCACGTGGCTTTGCTTGTGCCAGGCTCGTCGTCCTTAGCTACAATGGCCGCCGCAGAGTGTGCGGAGGATTTTGGATTCCCATCCGAAATAGCGTTTAGAGACCGCACGTCAGTTTTATTTTTTTTAAGTTTATCCATCTGGTTCTTACGGCCACCCACTCGATTGATCAAGCTAAGGCAGCCAAAAATTTGAAAGGGGAAGGGGTTGGTCAACTGTGGCAGCGCCCCGTACCACAGACAGGCCACCGTTACTACCTGAGGCGGCCTGGTGTCAGGAAGGGGAGCTCCGTTAGGATACAGCATAATTAACCTCCTGGCTGCAAAACAACATCCAATGGGCACGATCCCAAGAACACCCTGGATTAGGAGGGAGACAGTTCTTAGTTGGATTACTCCGCAGTAGTCAGTCCGGCTAGGGGTAATCCCATTAGAGCCGAAACTCCGCCATCCTAACCCATTGCGTCATTGCAATCCCTTAAGCCTTCGTACCCCGACAAGGTGACTGCTCTTCACGAAGGACATATTAGTTAAAGTATCGAGGATTCATTTTTAACCATTGAAGTATAGATTTCGAGTCAGGCCTATGTGTACTTTGTTAAATTTTGAAGCGTTTGTCACTTGACTCGCCAACCTTATGCCCATAACTGCTGGTTGTAGTTCTAGTCTCGGTATAGAGACTGGTTTTAATGGAGCTACTTTTAATTTTTCTGCCGCATTGTCTTCATGTGTCACTCTAAGGTAACAGATAGCGGCTTAGGTATATTTACCCGTGTGCACAAATGTGTGGCGCTGAATATTTGCGGTATCCTTTAGTAGGGGAGAGTACCATCGAGCTATTTTCACCTCGGATATTTTAGAAATATCGCCAGTCACGCCAATCCTTATATCAATCAGGAGTTAACTTTTCATCTGAACCGATGCCAGTACGCCACATTCCTTGTAGTAGAATTTTTAAGTCAATGGTGTAGCACGATAGAAAATCTAATGGGTCGAAAATCGACATGAGTGGCTATAGTATTTCTCTATTTGTCGGAATAACGCCATCCTTCAGTACATCTCTGCGAAGTCTGCTGAAACGGAAAATATATTTAGAGACGTCTGTTTTGGGATCCCAGAATAAACCAACGATTCTTTCGGCATTCTCCACTACTACAGGTGTTCGCCTGGAGAGCTCTTCGACACTTAGTTGTTCCAGCACATAAAGACAGTTTGAAGTCCAATTACGAATGTTGAATCCAGCTTGAGTGTGTATGTTTTTTACTTTTAATGCTAACTCAACTGTTTCTTCTTCGTTATCGACACAATAAATAAAGTCATCAACATAGGGCCGTGACTTAATGACGCAAGTTGCGCGAGGGTATTGCTTACAATCATCGACATTTTTGTCACATATGTAATGAGCGATAAAAGGAGCACAGCTGATTCCGAACGTCGAAGCCTGCATCACAAAAGTAGTTGGCTGCTTCTCATCCTTTTTGTCCCACTAGAGAAATCGCTGATCATGCATGTCGTTTTCTCTCACTCTAATCTGGTGGAACATTTCCACTATATCGCCTCCTATCGCCACTCGTCCCACGCAAAAATCGATGAGAACATCAATGAGGGAATTCAACAAATGAGATCCAGTCAACATATAATCATTAAGTGCCATTCCATTGACAGTTTTAATGCCAATGAGTAGGTTTCTAGCAGCACTGTTGTTTCGTATCGCCAGAATAATCGTACCTCGAATCGCCTTTCTCTTCGCATGGGTGTAATATTCAAAATCTGAAGGGGTCATTTATCATTTGAAGATAACAGTTTTGAAGCAAATCGAAGTATTTCTCAGCTGGTTCATGGAGTTCGTCTTCTCGTGTGCTGCATTCGCATACTTGTATATTAAGGGCTGCAATTGATGAGCCTAGACGCGTTTTTGATGCGATTGGTTGGCCCCAAGGCCCCTCGCGTATCTTCAACGGAATAGCGAGCTTCCAATTATTTGCACCGATCAGAATAATCGCATTGGCGTAAAATTGAATTGGCAATTTGGCTAGGTGAGGATATTTGGCGGCAATAGCGTTCATATCAATAGACTGAGTAAGGAGACCAAGGTCGTCTACGCTTGGACGTTCTTTAGTGACTCCGCTTGTCTACTTGAAATTTGGACCGTTGCACTTTCCGAAAACGCGTCACGTCCCCAGTCCACCGCAAGCACAGAGTCTCTCAGGCCATTGACACCTAATTGTTTAAATATGCGGCTCTCGATTAGTGTCATTGATGATCCTTCATCCAAAAATGCAAGTACTCGTATGTCAATAAAGTCAGTTTTCGCAATTATAAGAATGATCCGACTTATTGTTTTTAGTATTGTAGTGTAAGTTACTCCCTTCATTATAAACGTTATTGGCATCCGTTATATACATTGAGTTCCTATTCGCATAGGTTTATGGGTTGTCCAAATACTTTTCCATAATAATGTAGTAATGGCTGGTGTTCTGCTGCCATACGCCGTTTTGGAAATTCTTCATCTGTATGATGGTGCATGCTTACTGTATTTTTCAAAATCCGCAGTCCACCTCTTAATTGTAATATTCAAAATTCAGCAGTTTATTTCTATGTATATATATGTGTTCAAAAATCAACAGTTTATTTCTATGTATACATGTGTTAAAAAATCAGCGTCTGAGCCTCTGTGGACTCCTCTTCCGATGCAGCTCCGTTGCCGGTCCAAATCGAAGTGAACGAGCTTCTTCTCACGCTGCCGCGCGAGAGCTCGGAACATCCGCAGAAGAATAAAGATGGCTGTGCCTTGCTTAAAAAGATCATCCGATACTGCTGTTCTCTGTCTTAGACGACATGACGTCGGGAATTCTCTCGACGTCACGCTGCCTTTAACCGAGAGCAGCAGCATGGTGATATAGCATCAGGTCACAGCCATCTAGAGAGGGGACTCGGCATGAACACTTACATTCTCAGTAAGCATGCATCGCCCAGTTCAATTTATGTTGGGATTGAAATTTGTCCAGCATCTGGAAAGCAATGGATTATTCAAATGCGCTTTTAGTTTGCAAGCCTCCATGGTAGAGCAGACGTCGCGTACAAACAGGGTGAATTCAATAAAATACTCTAATTTCTCTCTTGGTGACGCCATTTGCCTAATTTTTTCAACCATGTAGCTAATAATGTGTTCAGGTCTACCGTGAAAGGATGCCAGCTCTTTTGGTATGGCAGGCCTGGCTGCTATCTGTGCTGGAGTAGGGGAATGTAACTGTTGTTTAGGTTTTTATGGTATTGCCAAATTTGGCATTTCATCACTTGCGTACACTCCTACATTAGTGTTTATGTGCCTTGTGTTAGGAAAATTACCTAATTGGGTATGAATTTTGTACTTATGCTCCAGATATTCCTGTCATACTTTTCTTTCTTCTTCCAGCACTTTTAGCTCTACTTCTCTGTGTTTGGCGGAGTTAACAAGCTGCCTTGCCTTGCCTGTATTAGATCATGATGTTTGAAAAAAGTGGTGAGATTGCGCCAGCGAAGTGTTTGGGCTAAATGCTGCGTATTTTTCGATAATGATGTTGTTAGAATTGTTGCTATATATGTTGGTGAGGATGTTGCAGCATATGTTGCTGCAGATATTGCTGAGATTGTTGAGGCATATGTTTCTGCAGATGTTGCGGGGGAGCTTTGTTTGCTAGCAGAGCGCTCAAATTTGTTGGAACAGGGTAGCGCAAAAGATGAAGGTGTTGTCGCGAATATTTTCTGCCTGAGGCGAAACTGTTGATACATGTCGGATCAGTAATCGGTGTTGTCGGCACTACAAATTGGTCATTAAAGGGTATGTGCGCTTTAAAGAAATTTGGCGATTTTATTGGCGACGGTGAGTTTAAAATAATTTTTAAGAGTTAATTCATTTGATTTATTTCGTTTAGCGTTGACAAAATTTTACTTTAGATTATCAATGAGAATCAAAATAACTTTTAAAACAATTTGTTTCTTCCTTGTCTGCAAATCGACTGACTGTACATGGATTTAATCATACTCTTTCAAGTATGTATGTGGGACTTTTAATCTACTAATATGAGTACTGTTTGTTTAGGATATTCACAAACAGTTTCATTTGCAGATTAAAGAAAGTTTTATAAACAGTAATTTAAGTTAAATTTGATGTTTTACTATTCCCGTCTATTCGTCAAACGCGGCTAAGCATCTCTCGCTCAACTCGTTTCTATTTTCGTTGTCTTCGTTAAGTTAATATTCTGTTGATTTTATGCCAGGAATTCCATCGATGTTATGATTTCCACAATCCCACAATTCGGGCATCCTGCTGCGCATTCGACCTCGATTGCAAGTTCGTCATTATCAGATTAATTTGCCCATGGCTTCATGAACTCAGCACTAGTGGTAGTTCCTTTTGGATCTTCACCCTCGCCAGATTTCACAACGTCATTAGTATCATTCGGCTTCGTGTTAACTACACGGTATGGAACTAAATATTTTGGCTTTAATTTGAGCCCTCTCCTAAGCTGAGTACGTTTTACAGCAATCAATTCGTTAAATCCATATTTGTTAGTTTCTTTTCGTCGAAGATTGTAAGTCTTTTTGTTTTCAACTTGCACCTTTAAAATGCGTTGCTTTTTCTCCTGTTGTCGTATCTCATCTCTTTGGTTTTTATATTGTAGTAGGGGTTGAAGCGTCAGTTTTCGTTGAAGCGTAAGTTTCGTTGAAACGTAAATTTTCGCAGGATGGGAATATGCGATTATAGTTCTAGGAACATTAGCCTCTATTCCATCTAGACCGATAGTTCGTGGCGAAGAGTCACATCCTGCCCGAGGTAACCCTGCTATTTATAACAGAACACTACGGAGCTAGACTGAGGAGTCAATAAACACCTCCCCGGATACAGGGTGTGGAGGAGCAAACCTCTATAAAAAACCTCTGGGTTGGAGTAAGATGTCAAAAAATAGCCCAGTCTTTAACGGAGTGCTCTGGATACTTAGCGTCCCGCGGTTCTATCTAGCTTTACTCGCGCACACGGACCTCTGCGCGAGCGGACCTCTCTTGTCCGATACTCGTGGGACCACATATGTCTTTAAATTTAAAACCAAATACAAAACCAAAGGAGGGCGGTCCTCCCAAAAAACCGACAGAGGCGATCCTGTCTACCGCTAATATAAGGGTGGCAGACAGATCGATAGCAGCAGGAGGCAGAAGGGGCTTAAGCGTTAGGGCTGGTCCCAGCACGAGTGCTGGTAGTAGGGGACGGGGAGGCTTGGGAAGACCGGTCTCTCGTCTCTTTCAAAAGGGTGCTGAAGGAAGAAACCCGGAGGAGGTGGTAAAAACCCAAACGCTGACTGCGGTCAGGGGGCGGGGGGCTACCCTGGGGATCTTTCGGCAGCAGATAGTAGAGGGGCCCAGTAGCTCAAAGAAGGTTGCTGGGGTAGGCCAGGGGGGCGTTTAAACCCGTCCGTCCGTCTAAGCAGGACTATTATGATAGGAAGACGGCCATGAGGGTCATGGCCAAACATGAGGCTCTACCCACAGACCAGCTCACTGAGGAGCAGGCCAAATCGGTAGAGTGGGCAAGGGGGGGGGGTGCTATCCGGCTTGGGCAAACCGGCGGGTACAGCACCAAAGGGACAACGCTCGGCTGAAGAGGCGGGTGAGGTCGCTAAAAGACAAAAAGTCGGCGGCCAGAAATACCCATCCTACAGCGACGCTGTCAAAGGTGGGGGTGAGATGCTGGCCATCATTGACCGGAAGGAGGAGGACGGGGTCATACCCAAAGAGAAGTGGAGGTGGGTGGAGCAAGCGATTGCCGAAGTCTACCTCCAAGTCTTAGAGGAAAACCCTGGCCCCCCCCTTTCTGTCATGATGCGGGCTGGTATCAGGGCAGGGCCAAACTTATCGGATGCGATGACAGCAGGTCAGCCAACCTTTACAAGATCGCGGTAAGCAAGGTTGGCGAGATCTGGCCGGGAGCCAAGCTAGAAGCCGTCAGCAGGGAAGAAGCTCTCAGCAGACCCAGAGCCCGGGTCTGGATCCCGGCTAAGCCAGCTGAACCGGAGAGAATAGAGGCGATCTTTAGATCGTGCAACAGGGAGCTGCCAACCCATAACTGGAAGGTAGCGAAGCTCGAGGAGCGAGTGGAAGGAAGGAGGCAGGTGTTGCTAATACTCAACGCTGAGTCCCTTGCCCCACTGGCAGAGAGAAACGGGTTAGTCAGGTTCGGGTTCGTTGACGCGACCGTCCGGATCTACCGCAGTGACGAGCAAGTTTTGGAGCCGGAAGAGATAGAGGGTGACAAGGCTAGCGAGGCTGGCGGTGGTGAAGAAGGGTTGTCCAGCAGCCAAAGGTCGACCGACTCAGAGCAGCTGACCGGGGTCGGGCAGCTCTTTGAGGAGGACGACCTGCTTGACTACACCGAAGAGGAGGAGGACGCGGACGTTACGATGGTGGAGGCAAGAAGGACAGATTCTTATGAAGATGATCCAAATCAACCTCCACCATTGTAAACTCGCCTCTGCGAACTTGATGGTCCGCCTGGGTTCCAGTGGTTTTGACGTGGCCCTCATCCAAGAGCCGTGGATATGCGGCAACAAAATCTGCGGTTTGAAGATGAGAGGCTTTAAGATGATAGCCGCTCAGAGCACAGGTAAGCCTCGTGCTTGTATAGGTGCAAAGGTTAACATTAACATCTTTTTGCTCCCACAGTTAAGTAATGGCGATACGGTGGCGGCAAGCATTGAGCTGCAAAATAGCAGTCTCTGGATAGCCTCTGCATACACGGACGCTCCTCGCACATGACAAGGACGCTCCACCGAAAGAGGTTCGGACATTAGTCATGGAGGCAGACGCAACCAACAGGAACTTGGTTGTCTCCAGCGATGTAAACGCACACAACACATTGTGGGGAAGTTCGAACACTAACGCAAGAGGTGAGTCAGTTTTAGACTTCATTATCGAGAATAAGCTTAGTGTTCTAAATTTAGGCTCGGAGCCGACGTTTATATCACAAAATAGAAAGGAAGTGTTAGATATTACCCTGACCTTCGATAATTTCGCGAACAATATAAGATGGAGAGTGTCGAATGAAAATTCCTACTCTTACCATCGCTATATAGAATACGAATTGAACTTCCCAGTAGCTCCAGTTAAGACCTTTAGAAATATACGGAGAACGGACTAGGGGAAGTATAGGAAGACTCTCAGGGCCTCGCTGTCAAGAAATCCCCCGTCTGATCCCACAGACCCTGTGGAATGCGACGAGTTGATCAATCAGGTAACCACGGCCCTGAATATTTCACTGACAGCCGGGTGCCTGGTTGTAAAACTGAGAGGCAAGGACAAACCACCTTGGTGGTCAATGGATCTAGGCCTTCTCCGGAAGTCCAACTGGTGGCTATTTAACAGGGCTAAAACTTCGGGTCTGCCCGCGGACTGGGAAGCCTACAAGGCAGAGCTAAAAATATACAAGAAAGCAATCAGAATTGCGCAGCGACAGTCCTGGCAAAACTATTGTAGGGATGTGGAAGAAACATCGGAAGCAGATAGACTAAGAAGAATCCTAGCGAGGACACCACACAACCTGGGCTACCTTAAAGGTCCGGGTGATGTGTGGAGTGAATCGAGCGAGGAATCTTTGGCTCTTCTCTTAGATACGCATTTTCCAGGTAGTAGCAAAATGGAATGTGATAACCCGACACCTAGGGGCAGGCAGTCTGAGATAGGGAATGCGATAGTTACAGTCGAGAAAGGTCAGTGGGCCATTAACACCTTTGGTCCACATAAATCTCCGGGTCCGGATGGAATCTATCCAGCTTTCAACAACATAAATGCGAACGCCATTACGGGAGCGTTAGAAGCTCTGGGCGTCGATCCTAATATGGTAGCGATGGTAGAAATCATACTCGTCAGTAGAAGGGTAACTGCCAGCTTAGGTTCCCACACCTTAAGCAGACAGGTCTGCAGAGGCACTAATCAGGGAGGAGTCCTCTCCCCCCTGCTCTGAAATTTGGCGGTAAATTCATTACTGCTAGCCTTAGAGAGGGAGGGTTGCCATGTCGTCGCCTACGCTGATGACTTGGCAATTGTGAGCAGAGAGAAATATACTCTTATGGATATTTTGCGCTCTAGCATGGCCACGCTTACTTGGACGGGAAGAAGGGGATTAGGGTTAAACCCTGAGAAAATGGAATTAATCCTCTTTACTAAGAAAAATAGATCTCCTGAGGTCTCCCCGCTAACATACAAAGGTGTGGAAATTCCGATGAAGGAGACAGTTAGATATTTGGGACTAGTACTAGATAGAAAACTTACCTGGAAACCCAATATTGAAGAAAGAGTCAGGAAGGCCAATATTGCTTTGTACACATGTAAAAAAGCGGTCGGAATCAGGTGGGGGCTATCCCCAAGAATTATGCACTGGCTATACATTTCGGTGGTCAGACCCATATTGTTATATGTAATACTTGTATGGTGGCCAGCCACTCAGAAACAAAACTATTTGAAGCTTCTGAGCAAGGTCCAAAGAACGACTTTTTTATGTATCTCTGGTGGCTTAAGGACCGCGCCTACTAAAGCTTTAGAAGTAATACTCAACCTACCTACATTAGAGCTGGTAGAGAAACAAGTGGCCGCCACATCAGCACTAAGGCTGAAATGTACGGCGTTATGGCATGATCGGTAGATTGGCCACTCGACTATTGCGCATACCTGGAGTAGTTCTATCCAACACATTGACCACTCTATACCTAATCTCAACTTCGATAGGCAGTTCCAGACATATATTCCGTCTAGAAGAGACTGGCAAACACCAATGCCATGGAGAAGGGGGGAACTTAATTTCTACACTGACGGATCCAACTTGACGATAGAGTCGGCTTTGGAGTTTTCTCACAAGAATTGGGACTGGAACTTTCTTTCCGTCTCCCCGACCACTGCAGTGTTTATCAAGCAGAGGTCCTAGCCATAAAGGAGGTAGCCATCTACTTAAATAGACATGCCTGTAACAAGAAATATTATAAATATCTACTCGGATAGCCAGGCGGCCATCTTGTCAATGAATTCGGTGGCACTGAAAGCAAAGGTTGCTCAGAACTGCCGAGCAGCCCTAAATGATATCAGTACCGCTTTCAAGGTACGCCTTATATGGGTTCCGGGGCATACAGATATTGCGGGAAACTGTAGGGCTTATGACTTAGCCAGACGGTACCAACCTTCCTTTAGGCATGGACAGATGTGAGATTGGAATACCTATTGCCACCTGTAAACTGATGCTGAAGGATAGGGTCGTGCGTGAGACCAATGGGTCTTGGGCACAAGAGGGCACTTGCTTAACGACTAGGCTAATGTGGCCGGAACTTAATAGTAGGAAAACTAGAGGCTTGCTTGCCCTGCCGAGAGAGAATATCTCTAAGGTCGTGGCATGTATAGCTGGTCACTGGCTTTTCGGCAGACATGCTCTCAGGCTGGGAGTATTCTCTCATGAATACTGCAGAAGCTGTGGGGATGAGGAGGAGACTGTGGAACATCTCTTCCGTAGTTGCCCCGCTCTGGCCAGAAGCAGAGCGGGCTTTTTAGGCAAATACGCTTTTAGCTCTCTTACAGAGGTGTCTAGCGCGAAGATCAAACAAATCCTGCGCTTTATTAGGGCTTCAAAATGGTTCGATGAGTGAATCGGAGGTGCGTTGTGGCGCGGTGGTATCACAATGGACCCATGGTGGTCTCAGTGAGCTGGTCCTTGAACTGGCTGCCACATTAACCTAACCTAACCTATATTGTAGTTGGATCTCTCCTTCTATAAGGTTTTTAATATTATAGTCGTCGATTGTTCTCATTTTTTAGGTCCGTACTCCACATTTGCTTACTGAGCCCATAGTAATACCAATTTGCAAGCGTGATTCTTCATTTAATCTCAAGGTTAACGTCGCTTTCGGAGTTAATGGCGGAGCCAAGGTATATAGATTTTTTGAATACTTCAAAGTACAGTTGTCCGCTTAAGCATGGGATCCTAAACACCGATTGTCCCTGCTGGTGGACAGCATATAATTTGTCTTGCCCTCGTTCATCATCATACCCATTTCGGTGATTATTTTTCAATGGCATAAAATGCAGCAGTAACGTCTCGCTTGCAACGTCCAATAAGGTCGATGTCATCAGCATATGCGAGGAACTGGACACTTTTGTAGAAAATTGTGCCATTCCGATGTACACCGGCCTTCCGCAGTATCCTTCCGTGGTAAAATTGAAGAGTTCGCACGACAGTGGATCGCCTTGTCTGAAAACTCGCTCGGTATTATGTGGTTCGGAGAGGTCATTTCCTACCTTGACTGAGCGGGACGTATTGCTCAACGTCATTATACAGAGTCGTATTAGCTTTGCAGGAATACCAAACTCAAACATGGTGGCATATAGGCAATCTCTAACAGGGATATCGAAAGCATCTTTATAGTCGACAAAGAGATGATGGATGTCGATCTGTCTCTCGTGGGTTTTCTCCAGGATTTGGCGCAGCGTGAAGATCTGGTCAATGGTACGCTTTGCAGGTCTAAATCCACACGGAGAAGGTCCAATCAGTGTGTTTGGCATATAGTTTTACCCCTCTATTCGCGCGAGCGATTTATGTCAGTCGAATTTGGGACATCTATTCAGAGCCAACTGTCTCAAGCATAAAGCTCGTTAAATTCACCTCCAGTGATGGAAAAGTTTCGTTGTGTTTTCTATAAGCTGATTCATGAAATTGGGCACACTGAATTTAAAATTTTAAAATGTCGGAGCTAAATATGCTAAGTATATGCATTTAATTTTATAAATTGAAAGAAAGTTGTAATTATCTTTTATTTAAAACCAGGAAATATCAAAGAACCACGCAGGAGCAGCTACATTTTTTTATCACCTTTTGCAAAAGGCACCTGGAGCTGCAGGCAGGAAAGAACAGCCCCGTGCGCCTCGTATATTGCAGCAGCTATGGAAAGAACTGACAACATCCTTAAATGCAAGGCGCGGTCCGTTTAGAACGCCAGAAAAATGGAAAGTAGTAAGATAGAGAAAATCTAGAATTTTATTAAATGATCAATAATTTACGCGTTCTTATATACTGCTTCCAAAACAGTCTCTTGGGCATTGGAAAAACCAGCTGCGTAGCAGAGCACGCAAAAGAAGAGTGGAGCAGCGACTAAGAGGAGGAGGCCCACCCATATTATCAGCATTAACGGAGATGGAGGAGCAAGCGCTCTCAACCTTCGGCGCAGCAGTTGTCGTAGGAATAGACGGTGCGGTAATGTTAGGCTATCAGGTAATGAAGTGAATTGCACTGAGTTTTGCGTGTATGTGCATTGTTATTTATGTATACTATTGGAATAATTTCAGGCAGAAAATGATGTCGCTTCAGCGGTGTTGGAAGAGAGCGTTGAAGGAGCCATAGGTTTGCTTGCAGAAGACGAAGAAGTGGGAGTTGTTGGCGGAGAAGAGGTGAGGAATAACACTCAGTCAACGCCAGTCAGTACTTCTGCAGCGCAGACGAAGCTTCAGCAGAGTTTGCTTTTTTGCATCAGCGGATATTTCTTCACCACCAATAACCCCCACTTTCTCGTATTCCTCATGGAAACCTATGACTCCTGAGTTTCTCTATGAGGAGATGAATCGGAGCAAAGAGACTCGCACTCAAATGCAGGAGCGCGCACTGAAGCTGCAGGAAGCAATTTTAATAGAGTAACAGTCACTTGCGCTACAGAAACAATCGCTCGAACAACAGCAAGAAAAAAGCGTGGTTATAAAGCAAATGAGCGAGGCCACACTCGCGTTAGCACAAAGTATTGCTAATAAATGATATATTTATATGAATTTTTTATTGTTTTTATTTGTGGTTAAAATAAATTATTTGATAGTTGCAATGAATTTACAATGTTTCTATGTATCTTCTTCTTATTCGCTCGCCTTGGGAATGTGAATACTCGCGGGATGCAACTTGTACACCATCGCCCTGTGCCAGTTCATCCTCAATTAGGCTTTCGCAAGTATCAAACGCTACGTCGTTCATTATAAGTATATTTTGATGAATGGCACACGCGTCGATAATGCTGGCCGCTTTTTTGTGGGTGTAGTGGAGTACTCGGTGCCGTGAAAGGCTCCTGAAACGCGCTTTGAATACTCCAAAGGCTCTTTCACTTGTATTACGTGCTCTGGCATGCAGTTGATTGTATTTGCACTCCTTCTCACTAAATGGCTCTGACACTGGTGTTAGTAGCGAGGGCTCCAGCGGGTAACCCTGATCACCAAGCAGCCAAGTGTCTCGCTGTGGAATATGCTTGCGCGACAAAATTTGTCGCGCAGGACAGGTTGTCCAGGAGCCAGAGTCGTGGCACGCACCCTAGAACTTTGGATTAATGGATGAGAAACCGAACTATGGTTCTTTGATTTTCACTATCAACTCTGAAATATATGGCAACGTGCGCGATTCTGTTGCTTGGCTCATAGAAACATGGTGGCTATTTCCTACGCACTTTTGGTATGAGCCATTCGCGAAGAAAGTGAGGGCGGGCAGGAAGCGCAATTCGAATGGGATAGATGACTTTTGTGAGGTTGCAGCTCCTCAATAAGCTACCGACAAGCAGCCCGAGGAAATTTGAAGGTTATGAAAATGTTCTCCTCCATGCTGAACGGGTCGCTAGCATCCCGCAGATGCCTTAAGTGCCGGCGTCTTTAAATTTTTTTCTTCTTTGGAAAAAAAGGAGGGCAGCTAGAGCAAGACCAAATTCTTCTCCGTGTTTTTCTATCTTCACAATCACTATTTATTTTAAATTTCACTCACTTCACCCTCTTCTGTTTGCAATCAATTTCTTTTTATTTCACTGTGACCCTCTATCGAGGAAGTCACAATAAAAATCTCATATGTCACTAAAAGAGTTTTCTCTGTGAATAGCTCTGAATCTGTAGTGATACTCGGCTGATACATGTGCCTGTGTTGAGTTTTGTAACTGAGTAAGACAAGGGGGATTAGCCTATCACACAACAAGCTAGACAGAAATTTATAGGAGTTGGTTATTTTGTTATCATTGTATGTTATAATATTGATATTATCTAATTTCTATTATTTTATTGATAGTTTAATTATAATATAGTTTCATTTAATTTGTAGTTTAATAATAATATAGTTTAATTTAACTTATAGTTTAATATGCACTACACCATTATCCTCTTTTTAGTGGCTCACGAGTTTAATTTCTTAAGTCTATTATTATGTACAGTTTTTGCTTTGTTATTTTTTTTTATTATTGACTTTACTCCTTTTCTGTCAATTATTTAATATGGTCCATTGTATGGGCTGCCACATATTTTTTTGTTTTCTGCTCGTAAATAAACATAAGCTCCTATATTTAAATTTATAATGTTTGTTTTTGTTGTGTAATTGTTGTTGGTTCACTTTTACTTTTATTAGTAAATTACTTGCTGTACACCGGCCTTCCTCAGTATCCCTTCCGTGGTGAAATTGAAGAGTTCGCACGACAGTGGGTCGCCTTGTCTGAAACCTCGCTCGGTATTAAATGGTTCGGAGAGGTAATTTCCTACCTTGGCTGAGCTAGACGTATTGCTCAATGTCATTCTACAGAGCCGTATTAGATTTGTAAGGCATCAGACATGGTGGCATATAGGCAATCGGATGATGTGTGTCGATTTGTTTCTGGTGGGTTTTCTCCAGGATTTGGCGCAGCGTGAAGATCAATGGTGGACTTTCCATCTCTAAAACCGCACTAATAAGGTCCAATCAGCGTCTTGGGATATGGTTGATTAAATATGCCTAACACCGGTTTCTCGCTCAATATTTTTATAAGTATGTTAAATGGCGAAATGTTTCTCAAATTTCTGTCTTTGCTTAGTCAAATCAGCCAATGGTTTTCCGATCACCGAAAAGGATGGTACAAATTTCCTAAAATTGTTTAATATTTTTCGGCAATGGACATTTAAATAAAGCATCGACTTTGCATGAAAATGTCCAAATCTTTTGGCTTTCAATCACATGCCCAAGAAATTCTACAGGCTTTTTAAAAAATTGAACTTTTTTCAAATTTAATAATAATTGACACAACACTTCTTTTCAATTGTACAAACCATCTTGCTAATTTTTAGCTCATATATTATATCGTATATATATTTCAATTCAAAGTTGAGTCAAATCAAGAAATATTTTATTCACATGCCTTTGGAAACCACCAGGATAATTCGACAAACAAATCGGCACTTTCCAGAATTGATATTGACCGCCATTTGTGAAAAACTATGCATATTCGCGGCTAGATGTGGACACAGGGACATGGAAAGACCAATTTTTGAAGTCTGCTGATTATTTACGCGTTTTGAAAACGATCTGTCTGATCTTCAATTAACGGCAATGGCAAGCGCTCTTTTATTATAACTTTGTTAATCCCTCTATAATCTATACACAATCGATGACAACCATCGCGCTAGAACTACAGGACTATAAAACTCTGGCTCATAATTTTAGATTACACCATATTTTAACCATTGTTCTATGTGATCTTCAGGTACACATCTTTCTGTTAGTGGAAATCGACGTGGCCTAAATGATATGGGTGTTCCATCCCGCAAAACAATTTTCATTTCTACGTTTGTCGGTTTAGATTTGTCCGATTTGTAATTATTAAAAGCCAATCAGAAATAAAATGTAACAAAACAATTCTCCGATCACTAAGGCAATGTCCATACACTCGCAGATACAACCAAAAAATTTACACAAAACACCTAATCGTCAATGTTGATATCAATATTGAGTATTCCATTGTTGCTGTCAGATTTGTGTTCACCAAAACCAACTAAATAAATATTTGTTTGTTTCAAAACTCGACTTATTAATTCTATCGGTCATTTTATGAAATTTGCCGCCAGTATCGAATAGAGCGAAATATATGTTATTATCGATAATTACAAGCTTTTGTTAATCTTTTTTTACTTCGCGTATAGGTACCGTGCATCACTTTTCTTAATTTCTTCCTATGTGTTCAAATTGTTTACACTGAAAACACTTAGTACCTTTTCCTTTATTTTTGCAGTCCATATATTTGTGACCCTTCACATAACAATTGTGAAAATAAGTTTGTCTTTTTCATATTTTTACCTCACTATGTTTCTTACTACTGTTTCGTATCGTTTCATAGACTTAGATTTTTCTTTGAACTCTTTTAAATTGTGTGCACCGTACAGAACTGTTTTGTTTGCATTCAAATCGCGAATACCTTCAATTACGTACTGCATTAGGGCATTTTCTTCAATGTTACTACGCACTGCAAGTTCTTTCATACACAAAAATATTCTTGCACATTCTCGTCTGCTTTTAATATTTCGTTCGTTGAGTTTTTTGTGTATTTGTGTACCGTCTACAATAGTTTTAAATTCGTGTGCCAATTCTGGTCCCAATTTTGGCAAGATGTAATTCCCCGTTTGCTTTGTCTAAACAGCTTAGCCAAACTTCGCAAGGATTTCTTGGCAAATATGAATTTTTGTAGTTCATCCCATTCCATTAAAATTGCTGTTTCTTCAAACTTGTTTAACCATACTTCAACAGAAATATGTTCGCTTCCATAAAAATATCGGACTTTTACTTCGATGTCCCGAAAATTTATTGAAAATCGCAACACTTGTGTCAGTTCTGCAAATGTTTTTGTTGCTTTTACGCCTCTTGCAATTAATCTGTTATTCTTTTATTTATTCGAGGCAGATATTCCTATTGGATAATCCTCGCAGCTATTTACTCAAATCTACGCATAACATCACTATCGTCGTAATTTTCGCAGTTCTCGTCAACACCGCAGTCGCTTTCATCGTCGTTATTCTCATCATCTTTCGAAAAATCAAATTTCGAAAAATTTGTAGCTTCATTACAGCACAAATAGAAATCAGATCAGTGGCTGTCAAATTGTAAGATTCTGCTTGCAGCGGTCGTGATTTTTGCATTTAAGATTCTTAAACGTTTTTCCACAACCTGATGGCTCATGCATCAAACAAAATGCATTTGAGCCAGTATCATGAAAATTAACTTCACGAATGACACAATCAATTATATCACGCTGTTCCTGATTAGCACTGTCATATTGTTCATTAAGTGTTCTTCCGCTGGATCAAAATAATCTACGGTTGGCACATCTAGCGTTATATTGGGAGTTGGCAATCGGACTGATTTACATGTGGTATTGGGACTAATCAAGATATTTTCAATATCAAATGTAAAAAGAAGTAAGCGAAATACAAAAATAGTAATGGTTACAACAAAACTTAAAATCTAATAGATATTACTCGCTACACGTGCTTCCTCCTCAGAAGCCAGTGGGATAAGCTTAGATGATTTCAAATGAGGACAGTTAATGTTACATAGAGTGAATGCGGTGTGCACATATTTGGTTCCATTGACTTTTATTCTCTAGGAATCAAGCCACTCTTGTAGGTTATTTACATGTTATTAAAGCAACTTGGATGCCATTTTCAGGTCCGAGTGAAATTATAGTATAACTGTACCATCGCCCAAAGTTAGGGTGTAGTTATTTGCCGTGTAAGTACACCCTTTTTGGGGCTGACGCGTAACTTTCGCAGGAAAGTATATGCGATTATATATTTATAACAGAACACTACGGATCTAAACTAAGGGGTTAAGAAACACCTCACCGGATACAGACTGCTGAGGAGATAACCTCTATAAAAAATTTCTGGTTTGGACGAAGATGTCATACGACCCGTGTCGATGCTCAACCTGGCTGGGGACCCAGGCTAAAAACAAGCACAGTCTCTAACGGAGCCAGGCTTGAACCCGTCAGCAGGGAATAAGTTCCCAGCAGACCCAGAGCTTGGGTATAGGGGCTAAGCCAGCTGAACCGGCAAAAATAGAGGAGATCTTCGGATTTTGCAATAGGGACGTGCCAACCCATAACTGGAGGGTGGCGAAGCTTGAGGAGCCAGTAGAAGGTAGGTGACAAGTGTTGTTGATCCTCAAAGCTGAATCCCTTGCCCCACTGGCAGAGACAAAAGGGGTAGTTAGGATCGGGTTTGTAGACTTTGATGTGGCCCGTCCGGTGATTTTGACGTGGCCCTCATCCAAGAGCCGTGGATATGTGGCAACAAAATCTGCGGTCTAAAGATGCGAGGTTTCAAGATGATAGCCGCTCAAAGCACAGGTAAGCCTCGTGCTTGTATATTAGTAAAGGATAACATTAACATCTTCTTGCTCCCACAGTTAAGTAATGGCAATACAGTGGCGGCAAGCAACAGGAACTTGGTTGTCTCAAGCGATGTAATGCTCACAATGCATGGTGGGGAAGCACCGACACTAATGCAAAAGGTGAGGCAGTTTTAGACTTTATTATAGAAAATAAGCTTAGTGTGCTGAATTTAGGCTCAGAGCCGAGTTTCATATCACAGAATAGGAAGGACGTGTTAGACATTACACTGACCTTCGATAATTTCGCGAATAATGTAATGTATGGAGAGTATCGAATGAAAATTCCTACTCTGGCCATCATTATATAGAATACGAATTGAACTTCCTAGTATCTGCAGTTAAGACGTTTAGAAATATACGGAGATCAGACTGGGGAAAGTATAGGAAGACTCTCAGGGACTCACTGCCCAGAAATCCCCCATCTGACCCCGCAGACCCTGTGGAATTATACGGGCTGATTAATCAGGTAACCAGGGTATTGAATAGTTCACCGACAGCCGGGTGCCTGGTTGTAAAACTGAGAGGCAAGAACAAACCACTTTGGTGGTCAATGGATCTAGGCTTTCTCCGGAAGTCCACTAGGCGGCTATTCAACAGGGCTAAAACCCCGGGTCTGCCCTCGGACTGGGAAGCCTACAAGGCTGAGCTAAAAATATACAAGAAAGCAACCAGATCTGCGGAACGAGAGTCGTGGCAAAATTATTGTACGGATGTGGAAGAAACATCGGAAGCAGCTAGACTAAGAAGAATCCTATCGTTGACACCACACAATCTGGGCTAAGGGCAAAGCGACAGAGGCGGCGTTACACTTACTTATTGGTATAGTGGAAAAAGCCATCCAGCAGAAGGATTTTGCAATGGCGGTGTTCATTGACATAAAAGGCGCTTTTAACAACATAACTGCGAACGCCATTATGGGAGCGTTAGAAGCTCTGGGCGTTGATCCTAATGTGGTTGCGCGATTTAGCAAATTCTGATTAGAAGATGAGAAGGAAATATCCAAACACTCCTATGCATATTTTGCACGGTTACTGTTTAGATAGGAAGAAGGGGATTAGGGTTAAACCCCGATAAAATGGAAGCAATCCTCTTTCCAAGAAAAATAGATCTCCTAAAGTCTCCCCGCTAACATACAAAAGTGTGGAAATTCCGATGAAGGAGACACTTCAATATTTGGGACTAGTACTAGATTGGAAACTTACCTGGAAACCCAATATTGAAGAAAGAGTTAGAAAGGCCAATATTGGTTTGTACACATGTAAAAAAGTGGGCGGAATCAGGTGGGGGCTATCCCCACGGATTTTGCACTGGCTGTACATCTCGGTGTTCAGACTTATGTTGCTATATGGCAATATTGCCAGCCACTCTGAAACAAAGCTTTTTGAAGCTTCTGAGCAAGGTCCAAAGAACGGCTTTTCTGTCCATTTCTGGTGCTTTTAGGACCACTCCAACTAAAGCATTAGAAGTAATAAGGGAAACATGTGGCAACCACATCAGCACTAACATACCTGGAGTAGTTTTATCCAACACACTGACCACTTTATACCTAATCTCAACTTCGATAGGCACTTCCAGACATTTATTCCGTCTAGAAGAGACTGGCAAACACCAATGCCATGGAGTAGCGGGGAACTGAATTTCCACACTGACGGATTCAAACTTGACGATAGAGTCGGTTTTGGAGGTTTCTCAAAAGAACTGGGACTCGAGCTTTCTTTCCGTCTCCCCGACCAGTGCAGTGTTTATCAAGCAGAGGTCCTAGCCATAAAGGAGGTAGTTGTCTACTTAAATAGACATTCCGTAACAAAGAATGTTATAAATATCTACGCTGGTTGCCAGGCGGCCATAAGATCCATGAACTCGGTGGCACTGAAATCAAAGGTTGCTCAGGACTGCCGAGTAGCCCTAAATGATATCAGTACCGTTTTCAGGGTACGCCTTATATGTGTTCCGGGACATTTAGGGGAACTGTAGGGCTTATGAGCTAGTCAGACGGGGCACCAACCTTCCTTTATGCACGGACAGATGCGATAACGGAATACCAATTACCACCTGTAAACTGATTCTGAAGGATAGGTTCGTGCGTGAGGCCAATGGGTCTAGGGCACACGAGGGCACTTGCTTAACGACCAGACTAATGTGGCCGGAGCTTAATGGAAAAAAATCTAGAGACTAGCTTGCCCTGTGAAGAGAGGATATCCCTAAGGTGGTGGCTTTTGTAACTGGTCACTGGCTGTTCGGCAGGCATGCTCTCAGGCTGAGAGTATTCTCTCATGAATACTGCCTAAGCTGTGGGATTGAGGAGGAGACTGTGGAACACCTCTTCTGTAGTTGCCCCGCTCTGACTAAATGCAGAGCTGGCTCTTTAGGCAAATACATAGCTGTCTTACAGAAGTGTCGAGTGCGAAAGTCAAGCAGATCATACGCTTTATTAGGGCTTCGAAATGGTTTGACGATTGAATCGGAGGTGCGTTGTTACGCGGTGTTACTACAATGGACCCATGGTTGTCTGAGTGAGCTGGTCCTTCGACCGACTGCCATGTTAACCTAAGCTAACCTAACCTATTTGGCATGTCAGCAGTGTATAGTGTGTAGAGAAAAGGGCTCAGTACACAAACTTGGTATACACCAGCCTAGATTCCCTTAATGGCATATTTGGGTATTCAGTGGAATTGAAACCATTTTGCTTCACCATCGATTGTCGATCTGAGAGATAGCTTTCCAAAAGCGTATAAATATTGAGGGGTAGGATATTATTGAGGTTCGAGAGAATCCCAGCATATAAAAATATCATCACATAGAGAAATATATATTAAAGTGATCCAAATTTGTAGTGGGCTGATCCATAGCCCATACACTACAGTTGCTACACTAGGGTGACATGATACTACCCGAAGTCAAGAATAGCACGACGACGAATTTCAAGTTCCTATATTGCTTGTCGATAAAATCTGTCTATCAAAATTGTATTTTGGTTCATCGATATTGCTCTGTAATTGACTAATTTGATTGTTTGTCCATTCAGTTCTTCTTTTAGTTCAGTACGTCGCTTTTTGTGTAAAGTAATTTTTCTTGCATAACGCTTTACGATAATCGAAATCGCCCAACAGTTTAGAAAGTTGCTCATGTTGTATATAATGTCCGACATCCTTTGGTTGCAGAACTTCAAGTTCACGATTATCATTTAGGTAGCGTACTATAGATTCTTGATTAATGCAATCCGCTTCAATTGATTCCAAATTTTCTGTTGTATCATTAATTAAATAGGTGTGTAAAACTTAATTTGATTCAACAACAAATTTGAGCAACAAAAGCAGTTATGTAATACATATACACGTAAGTTTGTGCATTGAGCAAGAGAAAGAAAAAATACAAAGTTTGATTTTCACTATCAACTCTGAAATATATGGCAACGTGCGCGATTCTGTTGCTTGGCTCATAGAAACATGGTGGCTATTTCCTACGCACTTTTGGTATGAGCCATTCGCGAAGAAAGTGAGGGCGGGCAGGAAGCGCAATTCGAATGGGATAGATGACTTTTGTGAGGTTGCAGCTCCTCAATAAGCTGCCGACAAGCAGCCCGAGGAAATTTGAAGGTTATGAAAATGTTCTCCTCCATGCTGAACGGGTCGCTAGCATCCCGCAGATGCCTTAAGTGCCGGCGTCTTTAAATTTTTTTCTTCTTTGGAAAAAAAGGAGGGCAGCTAGAGCAAGACCAAATTCTTCTCCGTGTTTTTCTATCTTCACAATCACTATTTATTTTAAATTTCACTCACTTCACCCTCTTCTGTTTGCAATCAATTTCTTTTTATTTCACTGTGACCCTCTATCGAGGAAGTCACAATAAAAATCTCATATGTCACTAAAAGAGTTTTCTCTGTGAATAGCTCTGAATCTGTAGTGATACTCGGCTGATACATGTGCCTGTGTTGAGTTTTGTAACTGAGTAAGACAAGGGGGATTAGCCTATCACACAACAAGCTAGACAGAAATTTATAGGAGTTGGTTATTTTGTTATCATTGTATGTTATAATATTGATATTATCTAATTTCTATTATTTTATTGATAGTTTAATTATAATATAGTTTCATTTAATTTGTAGTTTAATAATAATATAGTTTAATTTAACTTATAGTTTAATATGCACTACACCATTATCCTTTTTTTAGTGGCTCACGAGTTTAATTTCTTAAGTCTATTATTATGTACAGTTTTTGCTTTGTTATTTTTTTTTATGATTGACTTTACTCCTTTTCTGTCAATTATTTAATATGGTCCATTGTATGGGCTGCCACATATTTTTTTGTTTTCTGCTCGTAAATAAACATAAGCTCCTATATTTAAATTTATAATGTTTGTTTTTGTTGTGTAATTGTTGTTGGTTCACTTTTACTTTTATTAGTAAATTACTTGCTGTACACCGGCCTTCCTCAGTATCCCTTCCGTGGTGAAATTGAAGAGTTCGCACGACAGTGGGTCGCCTTGTCTGAAACCTCGCTCGGTATTAAATGGTTCGGAGAGGTAATTTCCTACCTTGGCTGAGCTAGACGTATTGCTCAATGTCATTCTACAGAGCCGTATTAGATTTGTAAGGCATCAGACATGGTGGCATATAGGCAATCGGATGATGTGTGTCGATTTGTTTCTGGTGGGTTTTCTCCAGGATTTGGCGCAGCGTGAAGATCAATGGTGGACTTTCCATCTCTAAAACCGCACTAATAAGGTCCAATCAGCGTCTTGGGATATGGTTGATTAAATATGCCTAACACCGGTTTCTCGCTCAATATTTTTATAAGTATGTTAAATGGCGAAATGTTTCTCAAATTTCTGTCTTTGCTTAGTCAAATCAGCCAATGGTTTTCCGATCACCGAAAAGGATGGTACAAATTTCCTAAAATTGTTTAATATTTTTCGGCAATGGACATTTAAATAAAGCATCGACTTTGCATGAAAATGTCCAAATCTTTTGGCTTTCAATCACATGCCCAAGAAATTCTACAGGCTTTTTAAAAAATTGAACTTTTTTCAAATTTAATAATAATTGACACAACACTTATTTTCAATTGTACAAACCATCTTGCTAATTTTTAGCTCATATATTATATCGTATATATATTTCAATTCAAAGTTGAGTCAAATCAAGAAATATTTTATTCACATGCCTTTGGAAACCACCAGGATAATTCGACAAACAAATCGGCACTTTCCAGAATTGATATTGACCGCCATTTGTGAAAAACTATGCATATTCGCGGCTAGATGTGGACACAGGGACATGGAAAGACCAATTTTTGAAGTCTGCTGATTATTTACGCGTTTTGAAAACGATCTGTCTGATCTTCAATTAACGGCAATGGCAAGCGCTCTTTTATTATAACTTTGTTAATCCCTCTATAATCTATACACAATCGATGACAACCATCGCGCTAGAACTACAGGACTATAAAACTCTGGCTCATAATTTTAGATTACACCATATTTTAACCATTGTTCTATGTGATCTTCAGGTACACATCTTTCTGTTAGTGGAAATCGACGTGGCCTAAATGATATGGGTGTTCCATCCCGCAAAACAATTTTCATTTCTACGTTTGTCGGTTTAGATTTGTCCGATTTGTAATTATTAAAAGCCAATCAGAAATAAAATGTAACAAAACAATTCTCCGATCACTAAGGCAATGTCCATACACTCGCAGATACAACCAAAAAATTTACACAAAACACCTAATCGTCAATGTTGATATCAATATTGAGTATTCCATTGTTGCTATCAGATTTGTGTTCACCAAAACCAACTAAATAAATATTTGTTTGTTTCAAAACTCGACTTATTAATTCTATCGGTCATTTTATGAAATTTGCCGCCAGTATCGAATAGAGCGAAATATATGTTATTATCGATAATTACAAGCTTTTGTTAATCTTTTTTTACTTCGCGTATAGGTACCGTGCATCACTTTTCTTAATTTCTTCCTATGTGTTCAAATTGTTTACACTGAAAACACTTAGTACCTTTTCCTTTATTTTTGCAGTCCATATATTTGTGACCCTTCACATAACAATTGTGAAAATAAGTTTGTCTTTTTCATATTTTTACCTCACTATGTTTCTTACTACTGTTTCGTATCGTTTCATAGACTTAGATTTTTCTTTGAACTCTTTTAAATTGTGTGCACCGTACAGAACTGTTTTGTTTGCATTCAAATCGCGAATACCTTCAATTACGTACTGCATTAGGGCATTTTCTTCAATGTTACTACGCACTGCAAGTTCTTTCATACACAAAAATATTCTTGCACATTCTCGTCTGCTTTTAATATTTCGTTCGTTGAGTTTTTTGTGTATTTGTGTACCGTCTACAATAGTTTTAAATTCGTGTGCCAATTCTGGTCCCAATTTTGGCAAGATGTAATTCCCCGTTTGCTTTGTCTAAACAGCTTAGCCAAACTTCGCAAGGATTTCTTGGCAAATATGAATTTTTGTAGTTCATCCCATTCCATTAAAATTGCTGTTTCTTCAAACTTGTTTAACCATACTTCAACAGAAATATGTTCGCTTCCATAAAAATATCGGACTTTTACTTCGATGTCCCGAAAATTTATTGAAAATCGCAACACTTGTGTCAGTTCTGCAAATGTTTTTGTTGCTTTTACGCCTCTTGCAATTAATCTGTTATTCTTTTATTTATTCGAGGCAGATATTCCTATTGGATAATCCTCGCAGCTATTTACTCAAATCTACGCATAACATCACTATCGTCGTAATTTTCGCAGTTCTCGTCAACACCGCAGTCGCTTTCATCGTCGTTATTCTCATCATCTTTCGAAAAATCAAATTTCGAAAAATTTGTAGCTTCATTACAGCACAAATAGAAATCAGATCAGTGGCTGTCAAATTGTAAGATTCTGCTTGCAGCGGTCGTGATTTTTGCATTTAAGATTCTTAAACGTTTTTCCACAACCTGATGGCTCATGCATCAAACAAAATGCATTTGAGCCAGTATCATGAAAATTAACTTCACGAATGACACAATCAATTATATCACGCTGTTCCTGATTAGCACTGTCATATTGTTCATTAAGTGTTCTTCCGCTGGATCAAAATAATCTACGGTTGGCACATCTAGCGTTATATTGGGAGTTGGCAATCGGACTGATTTACATGTGGTATTGGGACTAATCAAGATATTTTCAATATCAAATGTAAAAAGAAGTAAGCGAAATACAAAAATAGTAATGGTTACAACAAAACTTAAAATCTAATAGATATTACTCGCTACACGTGCTTCCTCCTCAGAAGCCAGTGGGATAAGCTTAGATGATTTCAAATGAGGACAGTTAATGTTACATAGAGTGAATGCGGTGTGCACATATTTGGTTCCATTGACTTTTATTCTCTAGGAATCAAGCCACTCTTGTAGGTTATTTACATGTTATTAAAGCAACTTGGATGCCATTTTCAGGTCCGAGTGAAATTATAGTATAACTGTACCATCGCCCAAAGTTAGGGTGTAGTTATTTGCCGTGTAAGTACACCCTTTTTGGGGCTGACGCGTAACTTTCGCAGGAAAGTATATGCGATTATATATTTATAACAGAACACTACGGATCTAAACTAAGGGGTTAAGAAACACCTCACCGGATACAGACTGCTGAGGAGATAACCTCTATAAAAAATTTCTGGTTTGGACGAAGATGTCATACGACCCGTGTCGATGCTCAACCTGGCTGGGGACCCAGGCTAAAAACAAGCACAGTCTCTAACGGAGCCAGGCTTGAACCCGTCAGCAGGGAATAAGTTCCCAGCAGACCCAGAGCTTGGGTATAGGGGCTAAGCCAGCTGAACCGGCAAAAATAGAGGAGATCTTCGGATTTTGCAATAGGGACGTGCCAACCCATAACTGGAGGGTGGCGAAGCTTGAGGAGCCAGTAGAAGGTAGGTGACAAGTGTTGTTGATCCTCAAAGCTGAATCCCTTGCCCCACTGGCAGAGACAAAAGGGGTAGTTAGGATCGGGTTTGTAGACTTTGATGTGGCCCGTCCGGTGATTTTGACGTGGCCCTCATCCAAGAGCCGTGGATATGTGGCAACAAAATCTGCGGTCTAAAGATGCGAGGTTTCAAGATGATAGCCGCTCAAAGCACAGGTAAGCCTCGTGCTTGTATATTAGTAAAGGATAACATTAACATCTTCTTGCTCCCACAGTTAAGTAATGGCAATACAGTGGCGGCAAGCAACAGGAACTTGGTTGTCTCAAGCGATGTAATGCTCACAATGCATGGTGGGGAAGCACCGACACTAATGCAAAAGGTGAGGCAGTTTTAGACTTTATTATAGAAAATAAGCTTAGTGTGCTGAATTTAGGCTCAGAGCCGAGTTTCATATCACAGAATAGGAAGGAAGTGTTAGACATTACACTGACCTTCGATAATTTCGCGAATAATGTAATGTATGGAGAGTATCGAATGAAAATTCCTACTCTGGCCATCATTATATAGAATACGAATTGAACTTCCTAGTATCTGCAGTTAAGACGTTTAGAAATATACGGAGATCAGACTGGGGAAAGTATAGGAAGACTCTCAGGGACTCACTGCCCAGAAATCCCCCATCTGACCCCGCAGACCCTGTGGAATTATACGGGCTGATTAATCAGGTAACCAGGGTATTGAATAGTTCACCGACAGCCGGGTGCCTGGTTGTAAAACTGAGAGGCAAGAACAAACCACTTTGGTGGTCAATGGATCTAGGCTTTCTCCGGAAGTCCACTAGGCGGCTATTCAACAGGGCTAAAACCCCGGGTCTGCCCTCGGACTGGGAAGCCTACAAGGCTGAGCTAAAAATATACAAGAAAGCAACCAGATCTGCGGAACGAGAGTCGTGGCAAAATTATTGTACGGATGTGGAAGAAACATCGGAAGCAGCTAGACTAAGAAGAATCCTATCGTTGACACCACACAATCTGGGCTAAGGGCAAAGCGACAGAGGCGGCGTTACACTTACTTATTGGTATAGTGGAAAAAGCCATCCAGCAGAAGGATTTTGCAATGGCGGTGTTCATTGACATAAAAGGCGCTTTTAACAACATAACTGCGAACGCCATTATGGGAGCGTTAGAAGCTCTGGGCGTTGATCCTCATGTGGTTGCGCGATTTAGCAAATTCTGATTAGAAGATGAGAAGGAAATATCCAAACACTCCTATGCATATTTTGCACGGTTACTGTTTAGATAGGAAGAAGGGGATTAGGGTTAAACCCCGATAAAATGGAAGCAATCCTCTTTCCAAGAAAAATAGATCTCCTAAAGTCTCCCCGCTAACATACAAAAGTGTGGAAATTCCGATGAAGGAGACACTTCAATATTTGGGACTAGTACTAGATTGGAAACTTACCTGGAAACCCAATATTGAAGAAAGAGTTAGAAAGGCCAATATTGGTTTGTACACATGTAAAAAAGTGGGCGGAATCAGGTGGGGGCTATCCCCACGGATTTTGCACTGGCTGTACATCTCGGTGTTCAGACTTATGTTGCTATATGGCAATATTGCCAGCCACTCTGAAACAAAGCTTTTTGAAGCTTCTGAGCAAGGTCCAAAGAACGGCTTTTCTGTCCATTTCTGGTGCTTTTAGGACCACTCCAACTAAAGCATTAGAAGTAATAAGGGAAACATGTGGCAACCACATCAGCACTAACATACCTGGAGTAGTTTTATCCAACACACTGACCACTTTATACCTAATCTCAACTTCGATAGGCACTTCCAGACATTTATTCCGTCTAGAAGAGACTGGCAAACACCAATGCCATGGAGTAGCGGGGAACTGAATTTCCACACTGACGGATTCAAACTTGACGATAGAGTCGGTTTTGGAGGTTTCTCAAAAGAACTGGGACTCGAGCTTTCTTTCCGTCTCCCCGACCAGTGCAGTGTTTATCAAGCAGAGGTCCTAGCCATAAAGGAGGTAGTTGTCTACTTAAATAGACATTCCGTAACAAAGAATGTTATAAATATCTACGCTGGTTGCCAGGCGGCCATAAGATCCATGAACTCGGTGGCACTGAAATCAAAGGTTGCTCAGGACTGCCGAGTAGCCCTAAATGATATCAGTACCGTTTTCAGGGTACGCCTTATATGTGTTCCGGGACATTTAGGGGAACTGTAGGGCTTATGAGCTAGTCAGACGGGGCACCAACCTTCCTTTATGCACGGACAGATGCGATAACGGAATACCAATTACCACCTGTAAACTGATTCTGAAGGATAGGTTCGTGCGTGAGGCCAATGGGTCTAGGGCACACGAGGGCACTTGCTTAACGACCAGACTAATGTGGCCGGAGCTTAATGGAAAAAAATCTAGAGACTAGCTTGCCCTGTGAAGAGAGGATATCCCTAAGGTGGTGGCTTTTGTAACTGGTCACTGGCTGTTCGGCAGGCATGCTCTCAGGCTGAGAGTATTCTCTCATGAATACTGCCTAAGCTGTGGGATTGAGGAGGAGACTGTGGAACACCTCTTCTGTAGTTGCCCCGCTCTGACTAAATGCAGAGCTGGCTCTTTAGGCAAATACATAGCTGTCTTACAGAAGTGTCGAGTGCGAAAGTCAAGCAGATCATACGCTTTATTAGGGCTTCGAAATGGTTTGACGATTGAATCGGAGGTGCGTTGTTACGCGGTGTTACTACAATGGACCCATGGTTGTCTGAGTGAGCTGGTCCTTCGACCGACTGCCATGTTAACCTAAGCTAACCTAACCTATTTGGCATGTCAGCAGTGTATAGTGTGTAGAGAAAAGGGCTCAGTACACAAACTTGGTATACACCAGCCTAGATTCCCTTAATGGCATATTTGGGTATTCAGTGGAATTGAAACCATTTTGCTTCACCATCGATTGTCGATCTGAGAGATAGCTTTCCAAAAGCGTATAAATATTGAGGGGTAGGATATTATTGAGGTTCGACAGAATCCCAGCATATAAAAATATCATCACATAGAGAAATATATATTAAAGTGATCCAAATTTGTAGTGGGCTGATCCATAGCCCATACACTACAGTTGCTACACTAGGGTGACATGATACTACCCGAAGTCAAGAATAGCACGACGACGAATTTCAAGTTCCTATATTGCTTGTCGATAAAATCTGTCTATCAAAATTGTATTTTGGTTCATCGATATTGCTCTGTAATTGACTAATTTGATTGTTTGTCCATTCAGTTCTTCTTTTAGTTCAGTACGTCGCTTTTTGTGTAAAGTAATTTTTCTTGCATAACGCTTTACGATAATCGAAATCGCCCAACAGTTTAGAAAGTTGCTCATGTTGTATATAATGTCCGACATCCTTTGGTTGCAGAACTTCAAGTTCACGATTATCATTTAGGTAGCGTACTATAGATTCTTGATTAATGCAATCCGCTTCAATTGATTCCAAATTTTCTGTTGTATCATTAATTAAATAGGTGTGTAAAACTTAATTTGATTCAACAACAAATTTGAGCAACAAAAGCAGTTATGTAATACATATACACGTAAGTTTGTGCATTGAGCAAGAGAAAGAAAAAATACAAAGTTTGATTAAGTCATGATATTTGAACATGTCTCAGTAGATTTGTGGAAAAGACATTCTACGCATTAATACAAAACATAGAACAATAGGGAGTTATTTACGAGAACTTTTAGTTCACGAGATATTGTTTTCATAATACACTTCGGAAAATATATATTTTTATAAAGCAATGTTAACAAAAATACACCCAAGTACTAAATTTATGCAGACAATAAGCACAAAAAGCATCATGAATGTAAATGCTGTTGGAGTCACCAAGAATTTGAGTTGTTGGCCGTCCAAAGCGAAACAATATCAAATATTTTATATATTGTTTCCAGCTAGTTTTTCAATAGGTATGGGGTTCTGTCCTCATTCAAATCTAAACTCTGAAACAAAATGCAATCAATTATTTTTCAATTTCCCATTGCCACTACAAATTGCTTCCGCCAGTAAATTTGAACCACAAAATTTGGCCCACACCCATGGTAGTAATTAGCAGTTTGCTCTGATTTTAAGATTTCTGTCCAATTCCATATGAAATCGATGGATGCAGAATCAGATGCATTGGGGATATAATCCACAAGCTGCAAGGTGAAATATTATTCACGAATGTTGATCTTATGTTGGTTACCTCCGAATAGAACTAGAGAACTAAATGAAAACATTGATTGGTTCTTAACATCATATTTGGGTTGTGTTGGGGACCGTATTTGTTTGTCTTCAGGAGCGTGCTCTTGCTGCTTGCCCTGGCGCGCGACTAGCTGTAAACCTAGATTCACTCTTTAGAATAAAGCACTACATCACTTTTAGTTTAAAAACAACAAGAGCTTTCTTCTAAAAATACTGATTATTATATACTATTACAAACAGCACTTTCAATCTGCGTACTGACCTTTATGGTGTTCCAGTTCCGCACCTGTTAATTGGTGTCAGTTGGTCAAGCCAACTGACCTACGGTAAAAGTGTCGACGGTGCATTCTAAATTTCAATGCCCTTCGTCGACTCAACTGCGGAACTCAAACACCCTAAAAGTTTACATAATCATTATTACATAAATTCTAGTTACTTATAATACTTGCTCCCTAAAAATATGTGCTTTCTTACTTGATTTAATTGCTTAAAGCTAACTACACCAGATGTGTAGTATCTGTTAGGAGTCGGTGCTGTGAGTCAATTACTCGCAGGCAGCTTGATTCTAACTCACAACATCCTTCCCCTCTTTCGAAAAGAAGTTAGTGCAACTAACCTCCATTAAATCTTTACAATATTTTTCCTGCACTGCAAACAATTATGTGCATCGATTTAACTCTATAGTATATACATATAATGTGTTTTATTTTTTCTTAAAATCGCCTTATTTGGGTTCTATCTATCACGGTTTTTTTTCTGTTTTATTCTCTTCTTTTCCATATTTTTTTCTTACTTTGTTTTTGTTTTCTTTTGTAGTTTTTTTCTATCATTTTTTTTTATATATTCCCCTTTTTGTAATTTTTGTTTTATTGACTCTTTTCTCATTGGCGTATATACAAACATCTGAACAATATCACAATTCTATTTTATATCTAAAATCTTATGTTATACTGCGACCTCTGCTACCTTCTGATCCGGTTGACTGCCGTCGTTGTCGGTGTGAAATCCCTCGATGAACTCCGCATACCCCTCCTTTCTTTCTGGACCGGTACGTACAAACATGATGCAAGCTTGTGCGACTAGATGCGCTTCTGACGAAGTCAAAATAAATATTCGCTGCGTAAGTGACAGTGGATATTTACTTAGTTCTGGAAATCGTTATGAAGTTAGCCTATATAACGTGGATATGTACTGCTTGATCTTTTCGTGGTTAAAATGATTTTTTGCTCCCGGAGATTATTGTGCGAAGCTAACTGAACGATGGTAGTTGTGGCTGTTATTGTTGTTGTAGCAGTTTCTTGCTAAAATTACAGAGTAACGTCGGATTGTGGCTAAAATTATATCTTCCTCTTTCTAGACCATAATACAATATACATACAATATACGGACAACGTACATGTTAGTGTTTTTCATACCATTTCGTCAGTTATGTAATTAAACTCAAGTATTATCAGTCTTTTACTTGTCCGATAGAGATTCTTGAATGCAGCCGATACCATCTAAATTTTTTCATAAGCTTAAATCGTAGTCATCTCGCACATGGGAAGTTGGAAGCTCTTCCCCTCTTTCATATAAAAATGAATTCCCACTAATTTTGTTTTCTCTTTTTTTTCCGAACCAAAAAATATCTCGGGATATCGTCGTTGCAAACCTCGTATTTATTCCTTTGCGGCTTGTTGATCCTCCTTCTTCTGCGCCTTCTCACTTCTTTTATCCAGTCTGATTTTTGTTCGCTGCTCTTGCATTTCGTCTACCGGTCTCCTGGATGTTGGTTATTCTCTTACTCTGCCTTTGACGCTGCAGGAAGTCCCTCCCAGGTTCTTGCTTCACAATATTGAACCATCCAGATGTCCTTGTCTATTCACCAACGCCTGACTACCTAAAAACAATACTATTATACATCTATCGGACTTGCCGAGGTTTAATTATTCTTACTGGCTATTACATTCATTTCATTATAAGCTTAGAAATTACATAATTATTTCCTGTAACTCTAATTATTTTCTAAACTACTTTTGTTTTTAATGTGAACTTTTACACAAATTATAATTTTTTAATTATAACTTTTCTTAATGCGAATATATTTTGAATATTTAATATGTAATAATCCGTACTTATTTTGTGAAATTTGTAAGAACCAAAATTCGTTTAGGAAAAATAGTCATAGTCATTCTTTTTCAATTTATTTGTTCTTCATATATTGGTTTCTTTTTATTACTTTTTTTTTGTTTAAATATTTCATAATTTGTTCCATATCATTTCTCTTTTTATATATCGTTTTAAATTTTCAAATTCTTTTGCCCTCTGACATAAACAAAATTTTATATCAGTTCCGGGCAAAACTAGTTGCCCATCTTACACAAGCGAGTATTAAAACCCGTTCATGTGAAAAAATTGTCCATTGCATGACTCAATTTTTCATTGCATCTAACTACTCTATACTCGTATATTTCAATTTACTATTAGCCTGGTATGTATATATCCATTAACAAGTGTATTTCCCTACACCATGCAACCTGCTCATATATGAATACATGTATACATTTAAGGCATTTTATAATTAATTGCTAACGTTATAACCTAATTTGTAATATACGACTATATTGTTCTAATTCAATATATATACATTACTATTCCCCACATGCTAATTTCCTAATCGATAAACCGAAAAAATCTATGTATATTTACATGTAGCCTGCTACAGTATGTAAATATCTGCAAAAATATACATACGTACACACCCATTCCTCTTAACTAGAATACTTAATTCTTTAAATATACGTTCGTACATTCATTCTGTATATTATACACATATATATATATATATATATATATATATATATATATATATACTTGACCAGCGTTTACGTTGCCTGGCGTTAGCGCTTACGCGTCGAATTTCAGTGTATAAACTGCCGTATGTATGTATGTATTTTAAGTTAAGTTTTATTTTATTTACCCACGACTGTCTTATGATTTTTTGTTGAATTATTATTTATTTTTAAAAATAAAATATATTTCTCTACGTTGCTTCATTCAGCTACAGTGCTACTAATAAGCATATTTACATTACGTAAATTTTATTCGCCCGAATTTAATTGGCAACCTTCTGCTGGCATTGTTTTTGAAAATCGGAGCTGTGTGTGTTATTTGATATACACACGTACGTGTTTACGTTGTTATTCTTGTGTTCACACTTGTAAAACACTGTTAACACATGTCTTTAGTTGTGTGGTCTCATGTGGAACAATTTCAATAAATTATTATGTAGCTTTTTATGCTTGCCCTAAATTGTTACGACTGTTGTAACTGGGCTGCGGATCTCTGCTACTACACATCGACCTATCCAAACAGGTGAGAATTTGTTTCTCCTAGCCTGATTCTTCATTAGTACTCGGTCACCCACAAGAAAGACTACTGGGTTTAGTACCTTGTTGTAGGCTTCCCTGGCTAACGTTTAGAACACTCCTAGTTTTCTCTAACCAACTCGTGCGCTTGCTGTAGCTGATATTTTTGCATTTTATTGGGATTATCAGCATTGTATACTGGCGCACATTTGCGCTTCAGATTTGCTGGCATGTTAAAATCAAACCCGTAGAGTGTTCTAAACGGAGTTTGCTTCGTTGATACATGCAGTGTATTATTGTGTACATGCATGCAGTAGTCAATCATTGATCCCAATTCGAGCCGTCTTTCTTGGCAGAACTGCGCAACTACTCGGCCAGAGGTCGATGACTACGCTCCAATGAGCCATTCGCCTGGGGATGATTTGGTGTTATATGCAATTTCTTGATTCCCAGCATTTTACACGCTTCTGAGAATAGTTTCGATACAAAATTTGAACCATTGTCGGTTTTCAAAACCTTAGGTTTGTTGTACCGTGCTATAATTTCGTCAAAGAATGCCTTGGCCACCGTAGTTGCTTCAGCATCGGGTATAGCCACGCACGCCATATACTTTGAGAAATCGTCTTGGTACCTCAAGATGTATTTATTTCCCGAAACGGTCCCAGGTAACCAACGAATGCTTGTACTTCCTTTCTAATTCTCGGAATCGCAAAATTTTTAACTCATTCCATCTTCTTCGGGTCAGGCAGTGCTCCTGCGTTGCGAATGCTGCTGCAAGCTCTTCCCATAAATTACAATATCATCCAGATACACAAAACAATCTAACCCTTGCAAGCCTGTTAGCACATGGTTCATCAGCCGTTGGAAGGTAGCCGGTGCTCCTGCTAATCCAAAAGGCATTCTGTTAAACTCATAATGCCCTAAACCGGTGCTAAACGCGGTTTTCTGCATATCTTGGGTATCCACCAAAACTTGGTGGTAGCCATTCGCTAAATCAAGTGTAGAAAAATATCTACTGCGTCCCAACTGATCCAGAATTTCTTCTATCCTTGGTGTCGGGAACACCTGCGTGATAGTGGCGTCGTTCAATTTCCTAAATCGACGACCATTCTCCACTTCTTTTGACCTTGAGCACCTCCCTTCTTTGGGAACAAAATTATTGGTGAGTTCCAAGGCGAGATACTCGGTGAAATTATGTTATCCTTTAACATTCCTTCTACTTGCCTGTTTACCTCATCTCTGTGAGTTTGTGGCAATCTGTACTGTTTCTGGTTAATTGGTGGTTGATCCACTCTTGTAGGTATTTCATGCTCTACCTCTGGTGAATACGTCAGCTGGTCTCCTTCCACCTAAAATATGTCATGGAATGACGTACAAATGGCTTCCATTGATGCCTTCTCTTCTGAATTTACGCTTGGGTCTAACTTCAATGATTCTAGCACTCTCTCCATTCTTTTTCTTATATCAACCTGTTAAATCTGATTTACCGATCTATAATTCGGGTCCTTAAAATTATTGTAACTAGTGAACTTAGGCCCAAAATCCTCATCCATCAGGTAGTCCTTTTCTGTTGCATTGAGTACGCAAGCGAACACCTTACCCTTGTCAACGTGCGTTATGGTTTCTCCCATAAATACGCCCTCCGCCAGCTGCTGCTTGTGCAAAACAACAGTCCTAAGTTTCGTGTTTACATGCATAGTTACTACTCTGGTTGATCTTGTATTTACTACCAACATACAATTCTTAACCCTATTCACTGTTCCTTCCTGCCATGACTGTAATGGAACAGTAAGGATCCTATTCTTATCACCATCATAAAATGATAACTGCTTCTCGAGCGCATCCAGTATGGTGCGGCCCCAAAGTTTTTCGCGGCCAATTATCCCATCAGCCGGAATACCTGTCCTATCCACTTCCACTGCGTGCACTCTAAAACTGATGCCCTTAACTTCACTGTGTCCTATTCTGAGCAACCCCAATGTCCTAATGCACCCTCCAAACGCTCCGTTAAGCATTCTTACATCTATTTGATTAATATCTAGCCCTTTCCGTAAAACACTATGTTTTTCGAGGCTGGTGTCCGCTCCTGAATCTACTAAAAGCACTAGCTTCCCACTTGCTGCTTCCTTGCAAGGTATCTCGATGAAGGCATCACCTATCCCGCTCATAACGAAGCAATGTCCTTCTGTTCCCAACATGGACGGGTATCCACTTCCTAACTGTTCGCGATATTGGAGAACCTCTTACTCCTCCTTCTCCTGGACTGTAGATTCTACATTACTACTCACACGTACTTCCGGCCTAATTATTACTTCCTTTCTTTTGGCTTTCCAGTCTACTGGCCTCGACTGGGCCGCTGGAAGTTTCCCTGGTTCCTTTGTTGGGATAGTCTATCCATACATTCCGCTGCCCGATATCCCATTCGTCCACATGAGAAGCATCTCAACCCCTGTATGTTGTTGCCTATCCTTGGTTCACTTCTGGAATTCCAATGTGGTCGCTGCTGACCACTCCCAGTTTTGAAAGGATTTCTTCCTTGGTTAATTCCTTCCGTTGAATTAACTCTTGGACTGCTACCCCTGCTGTCCCTAAAGGGTGGATCCGGGCGCCTCGTACCTGGCTGCCTTCTACTTTGATCCCATTTAGTGTCTACTTGGCACTGTCTACTTGCCTCATGACCATATGTTTGGCACTCCATAAAGTAGGGCATGTTTTTGGGTGTAATGCACTCATCCTTTGTATGACCTTGCTTACGGCAGAACGAACAAGTGGGTGCCCTCTGTACAAACCCCCTGTACGGATTTCTCGGATTCGCGGCTCTGCTGTCGGAGAGACCGGGATTGTACGTTCCTCTGTATATGTTTGGGACGTAATTTCTTCCCCCTCTATCCATGACAGCGGCAGTGAAACTGTCCTGTCTGTTTTCGAACATCTGCACCTCTCCCAAACCGGCCGTACTCCGTTCCACGAGGACTTGTGCTCTAATTGCTTCTTCTACTAACTCCTCCAGATTTCTAGTCCTGCTATTCAGCATATGAATCTTTAGAGTGGAGTTGCGGAGGCCCACCACGAAAGTTGTTAACACCGACTTGTCAACTTCGTATAATAATGCTGTATCTCCAACGCCATTGTGCTTGTTTTTTATTATTTCCTGGGCCATCATCTGAAGTGACTCTAAACGCCTGGCAAAGGCGCGTATGTTTTCACCTGCCAGCTGATTCCCGATTCTGATCTCTTGGGATATGTCTACTAGAGTTCTTTCCTTTAAATAGGTTATCTTTAGAAGGTCGTAAAGCTCGTTCACACTGGCGAATTGCTTTGGCAGCACAAGATTGTATGCATCTCCAAATAACCTTTGCTTCACACAGTCGAAAAAGTCCTGCAACTCATCAGGGCTTATTCTTCGCTTTGCCAGTTCACAACATTGAATGAACATGTTGAGTTCTGACCGTAAGTCTTCCGAAGCAGCACCAGTAAACACAGGTACTAGGCTGGATACTGCCTATGAAATCTTCTCTATACCCATTTTAATTATTATTATTTTACTTATGACTGGTAAAACTTGAGCGTTATCTTTTTGGGTGGTTTCCAAATTCACTTCTCCCGGATCTGAGAGGTACTTGAATAGTGACGGACTCAAACTGATTAATCTGCGACCGCTTGCTCGTACAGGTGAAATACTGTCCACAGTATTGGGGATTTGCTGCACTGCTACTGCTTCCGGCTCTGTTTGCGGATATCCCTGATTTTTATCATTTATCGGACTTCCTTGAGAGAATGGCTCGACACCGATTTCAGATGCGCCAAACAAAAATTCCGTTTGCATTTCATAACTAAAAAGTAATCTTGGTTTTACTATGCGGATTCTCCCTTCTGGTGTTGAATATTCCGGCCAGCGAACTTCCGGAGGCAATGTCAATACTGTCTGTGTAAATCCAGCCGATGCTGATTTTGATCTCTCCTTTTTCGGTGAGGCCCTATTGGTCACCCGTCCTCTTTTTAATTCTGTACACTACTTTTCCAACAGCGCTGCCGCTTCCTCTGTTTCCGTCAATCTCTGAAAAAGTTCCTTTACTTTATTCTGAAGATATTCCTTTTGTGCTCTCAAATCCTCTGTTTTCTTATAAAAATTGAACAACTTTTCTTTTGTCCTTTTTTGGATTGGCGTTAAGGTTTGATCCGCTACTCCTAATGGTGACGCTACTTCTGGCGTTCGCCTGTTTCCACAATTACTGAGCTTCTTCCCTGCTCGTACTTGCTTCGAACTGGTCAACTATTTTCCCAATAAACAGTTCCACCTTTGACTGTACTGATTTCAATCTGTTCCTTATTTCCACGTCTGGCGGAACTAAACTCATAGTTTTTTGTCCTGGTCCCTCTTATTCAGAACTAAATGTATCCGCCCATTCGTTGACCAGACTATTTACGTACTCTGCGTAATTTTCCCCAAAATATTTTCGTTTCCCGCAATCAAATGCGTGAGGCAACAACAACCCGTGGTTACTGTTGAACTCTCTCCCCAGATTTTGCAATTGTGTTATTCGCTTGTGGTAATACACGTTGTCCTTACGTAACCTGCCATCTTTCATAACGTTACGGACCAGTTTTCGCTCCGCCAATTTTATTCTGTATCAGCAGTAACCCTTGCGCTTCTTCTGTCATACCCCAAATGCCAGAACAGATGGCGTATCCCAATTACAAACCAAACACAATAATTGTTAACACTTTTTATCAACTTTTTCCAATATTTTATTCCATCTTACTTAATGATAAATACAAATTTATTAAAAAACATTCCACCGTAAATTCTATCTTTATATACGCGTATATTCTTTTTTTACTTATTTTCCATCACAAGTTCCATATCCGGTGTCTACCGGCGTCCATTAAGTCCTTCCATCAATGCAAATTGGTCCTTGACTTCCTCACAGATACTCCTTGATTTCCTCCCACCTTCTCTAATACTCCCAAAAATCCATAGAAAAGGCTATATGTTCGCAAAAACCGAAATTGGATTTACAGGCAAAAGTGTCTTGATTCATTCCCGGAAATTTGAATCCATATTCAAAAACAAACCCGTAACATATGCGCCACGTAATAAAACCATTTAAAATTTTTTTTTAACATTGCTATGCAAATCGTAGTTTCCGAACTACAAAAACTTTGATGCAACAACACGTGTTGTCTGCACCTTTTGAAATATTCTCACCTAATACCCTAAGCTTACAAAGTCAAATAATGAAAACAATTTAATAAACAATGTAAATGTCCATATCGACAAACAAACTCGATTCCCCTACAAAAAAAATCCACACAGCTAGGACGACATACATAGACCGTCCGATCATACCGACGGTTTATGGTTGCCCATACAAAGCTGCGTACAACAGCGCAAACGCGCCTATATGTTGCGACTTCTTTGACCAGCGCTACGGCGCCTTCAGGGTCGCAGAAGTATCTACTTAAATTACGCTACTATACACTCTACTCACCATTATCTTGTTTGATGACATCTTCTCTTTAGGGCCCTTCGAATTTTTTGCCGGATGCTTCCCTGCTTCAGGGTTCCTTGCCCTGGGATTCCTCCTGTAGGTCCTTAAGACCGGCTGCGCCAAAATGTTGGGGACCCTATTTGTTTGTTTTCGGGAGCGTCCTCTTGCTGCTTGTCCTGGCGCGCGAGTACCTGTAAACCTAGATTCCCTCTTTATAATAAAACAATACATCACTTTTAATTTAAAAACAACAAGAGCTTTATTCTTAAAATTTTGATTCTTATATTCTATTCACAAACAGCACTTTCAGTCTGCGTATTGACCTTTCTGGTGTTCCAGTTCCGCACCTGTTAATTGGTGTCAGTTGGTCAAGCCAACTGACCTACGGTAAAAGTGTCGACGGTGCATTCTAAATTTCAATGCTCTTCGTCGACTCGACTGCGGAACTGTAACACATACACGGAACTGTTTACATAATCATTATTACATAAATTCTAGTTACTTATAATACTTGCACCCTAAAAATATGTGCTTTCTTACTTGACTTAATTGCTTAAAGCTAACCACACCAAATGTGTAGTATCTGTTAGGAGTCGGTGCTGTGAGTCAACTACTCGCAGGCAGCTGGATTCTAATTCACAACATTTGCTCCCTTTTACAACACACGGTATTGCAAGTGCTTCTGGATATGTGTCTATCTTTCAATGGACAGCAATTTCATGGTGTAAAAAGCAGCAACCAACTGTGGCCTTATCATTCTCTGAAGCTGAGTTTATATTAATTGCGAATGAATACCACGAACGAAGCATATTGATGTAAAAGTTAAATTTATTCGTGAGAAATTAAGCAATGGAAGTATAAAACTTTTAAATGATTCGACTAAATTAATGTTAGCTGATATTCTTAATAAATGAATTACTTTCAATAAGTTAAGAGATTACTAATGAATTCGAGTTATTATTGTTATCTTGTTAACATGTTTTAGCTTGTCCTCGATTTTTGTCAATCGTGGCGTAGCGTCGTCCTTCATGGGCCTTTCCAGTTTCGGGAACAAGAAAAAGTCACAGGGGGCCAGGTCTGGGGAATACGGTGGCTGCGGCATTATTACAGTGTTATTTTTGGCCAATAATTCGCTCCTGAGCAATGTTAATGTGATGCTCTTTTTTGTCGAAATTGAGTTTTTTTGGTACGAATTTTGCGACGACCCGCCTCATGCCCAAACTTTTGGTGATAATCGAATGACACGAGCCAATCGATATATTTTGGTCCACAGCAACTTCTATGACAGTGATTCGATGATTGGCCAATACTAGTTTCTTTACTTCATCAATGTTTTCGTCTGTTGTTGACGTGCTCTGACGTCCGGAACACTCATCGTCGCTCACATCTTCTCGGCCGTCTGAAAACATTTTGGACCACCGATAAACGTTGCTTTTGTCCAAAGCAGCTTCGCCGTATGCAACAGTCAACATTCGGATTACTTCCGCGCACTTTATGTTGTTTTTCACACAAAATCCATTTTTCGGGATAGACAAAAATCGAATACAAGCTAAATCATGTCCACGCACAATAGCTGTCAAAAACTGACTGAACATTCAAAATGGCCGAGCTTCTCAAAATAAGTGAGGGTCATGAGTACGCCACAAAAAGATCGAAAATCGAACATCCGTCGCCCGCGAAAATTCAAAATTCGCGATACTTTTTGAACAGTCCTCGTATATTTCATAAATATACATATACTAGGATTTCATTTCCCATAATTATTTAATTTTATATGCCCATTATCGCACCAAAACAGTAAATAACAACTTTCACGGCACAAATTTATCAAACAATTTTTGAATAAATTAAAAATTTTAATACAAAATCTATTGAAATATATTATTTCACATTTATTTATATAAATATTACCATTAAATGCGATAAATATTTAATATTTAATATTAAACACAAATTATCACATTTCTCACACAAAGATGTATGCATTTTTGCTGTTCTCTCATTTCGTTTGCGCCAAATTACGACATGCGCAGAGAGTGGAAATTTTCGTACCAGCATTGGCGCAACCTTCTATTTTCTCATTCTTGGGTTGGGTTGCCACTTTTTCATTTCTCTTGTTTGGGTTTGTACTGCATTGTCGCATATTTTTAGAAGAGGCACTTTAGTTTTGTGAGGGTTTTTATTGTTCCTAACTCGCTCACTGATCGCGCTCTCTCCCACGGGGGAGATCGTTGCACACTCATACCGATCACTTATAATGTTTTCTATTTTTATTGTTTTTTTGATTATTTTCTTATTATTTATTTAATAATAATTTTATCTCGGGGGGCCTAGTGACGCATCCCTCAATTTGCAGGCTGTAGTTTTACGCCTGGATGGTTGACGACTGTCTAGATGATGAAACCGTAGCCTGGGGTGAGGAAATGACACCAGCCATGAAGCCATGGGAGGGAGCTGAATTGAAGGTAGTGGACGAGGCAGAAGTGCCAAAGGCCATGATATTCGTTTGCTACTTTCCCGGCTTGGTGTCTTGGCAGAATGATAAGAATATGATAAGAATAATGGTAAGAATAAGTGGAGTCGCAGAATTCGGTCATTAGTGTCAGTGAGTGGCGGATGCTCCATCGGCTTCAATAAGACGACCTTGTCGAGCTGGCAATCTCGTCGGAAAGAGTCGAAAAAAATGACAACAATAATACGACAATAATGTTGACCGACTGAGGGCAGCGATGATGATCAACAAAAATATGAAATTCCTCCCGTGATCTGGTGACAATACAGGCAGAAGTGCCTAGTGCCAAAGGGAAGAGAACTATAGTCCTGGCCTCTATGTACCTACCTGGCTACACAGAGGACGCGGTATCACGCGGGCTCCAGCAGCTTACGGAGTACTGCCGCACTCGTAACCTACAGTTGGTAACGTGCTGTGATGCAAACGGGCACCACACGGTATGGGGAAGTACGAACACGAACTGACGAGGTGAGTCACTTTTTTATTTTATAGGGGTAAGCCCACCTTTGTGAATGCGATAAGGGGGCAGGTGTTAGATCTCACCGTAACTAGCGCATTTGTATCAAATAACATTTCAAATTGGAGGGTGCTTAATGAAGTCTCCTTGTCAGACAATAGGTACATTTGCTTTGATCTGTGGGGGAATTAAAGGTACCTTCGAAATAAGAAATGTTAGGAAGACCAACTGCTCGATATTTAACCTTTACTTTGAGCAAAAATTAGTAACTCTCAGGAACTAGATCTTGAAGTTAACAAATTAGATAATATAATAATTAGGCTTTTGAAATAGTTGCAATCTAGTTGTGAAGAAACTTTCTAGGAACGTACCCTAGTGGAATGGGGAGCTAAAAATTTTGCACAAAAAGAGCCCATCAACTCTTTAATAGAGCCAAGTCTAATGGTGACTCGGCATCCAATATAAGTGCCTTAATGGCCTATATTAATGAGTTGAGAAGATCTAAGAGAGATTCATGGCCAAAAGACTGTGATGAGATTGAAACGCTCCCAGCAGCTACCTGAATCCATAAATCACTCAATAAAGATCACTTAAATGGCCTTTCTACACTCAAGAAGGATGACGGAAATTTTACGAAGAGCATGGAAGAGATGGGACAGCCTTTGTTGAACACTCACTTTCCAGGCTGTACCACTACTGGAGAGGACACTGAAATCATCGAGAATACTCGTTTCTTGATACCACTGACTCGCAGAATCTTTACCGTCAACAAAACAAAATGGGCTATCTTCACTTTTAGACCATTGAAATCCCCAAGTGTCCATAATATACAACCGTGCCTACTTCGGCAAGGTGTTGATGTATTGGCACCTGCGTTAACAAACATTTTCAGGATAAGCCTGGAATTAGGTATTGTGCCTAAGCCTTCGACGAATGCTAGGGTAGATTTTATACCGAAAGCAGGCAAAAAGGCGGACCACACGCCAAAAGCCTATCGTCCTATTAGCCTAACTTCATTCCTGCTAAAAGTTATGGAAACAATTCTGGATCAATATATCGAAGTGCCTCTTCATATTGAACAATATGCTTACCAATCAGGCAAATCGACTGTGACAGTCATGCATAACTTAACGAGCAAAATTTAAAAGGCATTTGAAGGTAAGTAAATAGATCTCTGTACATCCGTTAACATTGTTGTGAGTTACAACCAAGCTACCTACGTGTAGTTGTCTCACAGCATCGACTCTTAATAGATGCCACACTCTGTTGGATTAGCATGTGCTAAAATTGTTTAACAATAAGGCATACTTTTAGGATTTAATTATTTTAAGCTAAGATGGTTTGTGAAATATCACTATGTGAACTTTTAGGGTATTACAGTTCCGCAGTCGAGTCGACGAGGGCAGCGTAATGCACCGTCGCCACTTTTGAAGGAGGTCGGGTGGCATGACCAACTGACACCAATTAGCAGGTGCGGAACTGGAACACCAGAAAGGTCAGTTCACAGACTGAGATAGATGTAAAGAAATAGTATATAAGATCTAGGTTTCGTAAGAATAAAGCTTCTTGTGTTTTCAATCTTAAAAGTGTAAAGTGTTTCAGTTTAACGTTACTGTTTTAAGGTTTTGTTATTGACGAGCTCTTACAAACTCTCAATGTAGTTCAGGGCTTTGCGGATGATTTAGTAATTATGGTCAGAGGCAACTTTGGCTCTACCATAATATATCGCTTTTGACATCAGGCAAAACTGGTGTCAGGAGAAAGGACTATCGATAAATCCGAACTTCATGGTATGGTGGCCAAAAGTATTATTTGATTTACTCTCAGATGACCTTTAACAGAACCGTATAGCCTGTTTGAGTGTGACGGGAGTAATGAGAACGTGCCCCACACTAGCTTTAGGAATTACCACTGGACTGACTCCTCAACACCTTGTGGTTAAGAGGATGGTAGCCAGCGCAGACCTAAGTCTACCTAGTCTAGCCCATCTTAAAAAAACCAACGTAACGGGGCACACACAGATTCTGGACACTGTCTGCAATTCTCCGTACCTCATGGTATTTGACAAGATGGACATTATAGGGCCAAATTTCCAAAAAGCAATTGCAATGGGAAAAACAGCTTCCATGGCTCAGGCGGAGGTCCACGCCTTAGAGTTATGTGCTAGAGAATGTCTACGCAGGGGTACACGTAGCACCAAAATATCCATTCTCTAAGATAGCCAGGCAGCTATAAAATCATTAATAAACTTCTCATTCATGAGGGACATGAAAGCAACGAAATGGCGGACTCTTTGGCAAAAAGGGGCGGAGGCACTCCATTCATAAGTCCAGAACCCTTCTGTGGTGTAAACAGCAGCCTCATAAAAACTTGTTGTAAGAACAGGAAAAACCAGGTCTGCTGGAAAACTGGAGAGCCCAGAAAGGCATGCAGCAGTAGAGACTACTCATTGACCCTGAACACATCAAGTTAGATGTTGCTTTAAACCTCAGCAGAAATGATATTAAACTCTATACTGAACTTTTAACAGGACACTGTAGACTCAATTACCATCTGAAATACATAGGCGTGGTAGAAGACGATTCTTGCCGACTCTGCCAAGAGGAGCAGGAAACAGCAGAACACATTCTATGCACTTGCCAAAGGGTGGTAAAACGCAGCCATAACTCCCTAGCAGTGGGTTCTTATCACTAAATCATTTAGTTAAAATGAAGTCCAGAACAATTACGAGATTTTTATATAGTCTGGGGTACGAGGCTGCACAATAGATATCTTAGGTCGGTATGTTTTTTAGCCTGTTAAATAATAATAATATCATCGAAAAGAACAATGGAATGGATTCTAAGGGAAAATCAGTAGCTCAGAAATCGACATTAGTCCCCCTAATCTTTAAAAAGTTTCGAAAACAAACGTGTATACTATTTCATGAACGACTATGCACTGATTTTGAAACGACTGATTTGGTGCGGAAAATTTGAGAATTAAAGAAAGTGAATGAGGAGTATTCCGTATCACAAGAAGATCGTTGATGGGAAGACATTTACCATGATACTCATCAACAATTTCAGAATGGTAACATTTGGTCCGATTACCATTTATATAATAACCTTACGAAATTAATACCAACTTTCTATTGATGAATATTTAAAATTGAACTACACGAAAGCTGTAATATATAAGCAAAAACGAGCATCTAGTAAGGAATAAAGGCTTGGATGTAGACTCTGGTAGCCATTCCTTCCATTTAATCCTTTTATAAAGGAGTCAAACAACAGCACCAAGGTTCGTATCGTATTTCATGCATCAGCATTTCCACGACATTTTTTCCTCGCAAAATTTTTTCTACGACACCCATGAATGTAAACTTAAATCTCCTGATTTAAGTTTACATTTGCACAGTTGCGACACAGTTCTTGGAGATGCTCTTAAATTTAGCCACATCACAATATTAGCTTGGCATTGCGGCAACACGCAATTAAATTTAATAAATTTGTCTTTCTTAGCATCAATTCCATATTTATTTTACTCAGCTGCTCAATTTTCATTAAATATTCTTTCAAAACTACATATTTATTAATAATAAATAAAGTTTTTCCGATTTTATTCGACATTCCTTTTCTTCTTGTAATGTTTCAATAGAGAAAATTTTAGCGGGAAACATAACTAAAATTAAACTTTTTATTTCGGTGGGAACGATTCACAGATAGTCACAAGTTTCACTCTTATTATTACAGAAAAAACCTCACATTAAAGAACCTCACATGGCGATCCTGCCCACCTAATCTTACACCACCTCAGACACATCAAAGAAGAACATCCCATTAGCAATAAAAGAGGAGAAATATGTTACAGCACCAGTCCCCAAAATACTGCCCTCACCTTATAGCTGGACCAACATACAAGCTTGAATCTGCAAAATTAACCATCGACGCATACCATCGAGACATACTATTGAGGCATACGGTGCGATACCACCGACAGAGAAACCAACGGAAAAGCAACGATAACAAGGTGAGCGGTAGCGGGTCAAAAAATATTTGTTACTGAAAACCTACAGATGAACTGGAGAGATTCCTAAAAATTGTAATATTTAATTCGTTATTTAGAAGTCGACGCAAGGATACATCTTGATGGACGGTTGTCCTGGTGATCATCATACCAGTACTTATTTTAATTTGTATATACCATAATGTTAACAGGTATTTACAAATTATATGCAAATATAAATAATATATTAAAACTATTTATACTGTTTTTTATATTTACTTCTAATCAAATTTATAAATATATTTCATATCATAAATAGAAAAATTAAAAAATTTATTTAAAACAAATATATTAAATTTAAACGAAGAAATATAAAGAATGAAGAAAAAAGATTGCAATCCAAATTAAACTATATTAAAAACTTAGAAGAAAACTTCGATTAAACAGCCAATGCTATTTAACAACATATTCACACATTCAAATAAAGTATTATCCGAAAAGCTACGAACCTCAGCACAGGAAGAATACAAGACAAACAGAAGAGAAAAATATAAGCACCAGCGTTACAGATTTTTATATAGAGACCACAATGTGAGTAGTTCCAACTTTTTTAGGACAGTACAATGAATTAAACTCATTCTTCGAAAAGTCAAATTCTTTACAATAGCAAAAGACTAAGAAAGAAGGACACTAGTAGCTTTTGCGTTTGCGACGGAATTCAGTGACACTGACTATTGTTTCAAAAAAGAATATAAAACTACACTGACTATCCCACAGATTCACGCACCACTTTTCTCGCTGATAAAGCCGAATTCTTCAATAACTAATATTTTCTTTAGAGGGAGAATTGAACAATTTACAGAGAGTGCTTGTAATTCTTTCTGTATAAGTTCTAAATAGAGATTTACTCAATATCTCAGAAAGTATTCGTCATAGATTATTTTCAGTGGTCTATCTATACTGAGACTTTCATCTAAGGATTATATCGAAGCGAGCATCTTTCATATCTCAAACAATTTTATTACTTAAATGGTACCTCTCAGCTTGATTTCGGCAAACTATACTATTCCCTTGCAGATGTTGGCACCATTTTTGAGAACAAGCGGATTCTCTACAATAACTACATAGTCTTATGAAATCAACAGGATCGGGATGACGTTTTTTGTTGAAACAATGTGTCCAGACGATTCGGTCATATATGAGTACCATAGAGATGTTGGGTGCTCAACTTGGTGAACATACGAAAATTCTGGTTTATCTTTTATTGGTTTTATTCCCTGTAGTAGTAAACGATAATGTCCTATTACATGCTGAACCTATACTGCCATACAGGTATTTTTTTTTTTGTTAATTTCAGTTGCTATTTTATGCGTTACTTTATGAACTTGTTGAATTGTAGAGTGTTTACGTCTGAAACCGAAATGATGGCAAGGGATTATTTTTCGTCTTTCTAAGGTTGGCTCCAGGCGATCAAAAAGCGATTTTTCAAAATTTGTTGAGAGAGCTGATCGGTCTATACGATATGTCGACTGGGGGATCCTTATTTACTTTCTGAAAAGCATTAACTTCAGCAACTTTCCAGTTACGGGATAGTATTTTCGCATTATAATTGCATTAAATAAATTCCTAATTTATGTAAGTGCATTATCGGGCCGTTCTTTTAGAATTTTTCCTGGAAGTCCATCATGTCCAGGGTATATTTTTATTAAAATTTTTTTTATTTATTGTACTTTGTGTCTCCTTCTTTGTTCATTTGTTGTTTGCTATATTTTTATTGTTGGGTGTAGCTGCTGCGGCACTTAATTGGTCATACATTTCATTTGTAAATAATTTGTGGAAGTGATCAGATAAAACTTTGGCTTTGCCTAAGTGAGTTCGAGCCCACTTGTTATCTGAAGTTTTGAGTGGCGGTTGATGTCCATCTATCCTACATTCATTAAGTACTTTTCTAGTAGGTCATATTTGTCACGTTTTAACATTTCTTTTAAGTCTCTAGTTACTTGTTTTATTTTATTTTTAGCCGCTGGTGACCATGAGAGTTGCCATTGTGTTCTCAGTTTCCTCTTTTTTCTGATACTTTCCTTGATTATTGTGGGAATTCTGTATCCGTTATTTATGATTTTTGTTGCTGGTGTTGAACTAGTTGCAGCGTAAATATTATTATATTATTATTATAATATACTACTGCACTGTTAATTTCTTCATCGTTTTTCAATGAGATGTTTATGTTAAGTCTTTTTGCAACATTGTGCAAAAAAGATCCCAATCTGTCAGTCAGGTTAAGTCACCTTGCGCAATATATCGACTTCCAAGAGTTTTGACATAATCCAGATATAAAAGTTCTGTTTTTGTGTTTTGGAGGGGAGTAAACTGCATATATTAGAAATTGTCCATACAAGTCTTCTATTGTTACTGTAGTAGCCTGCAGGTAATGTTTATTATTATTGCCGAACCACAACGAGCTTAGTTGTTAGGATGATTTGTATGGTAAATTGATTAGTTTGGTATTTTGTGTCAAGCTTTTTTCTGTGAAATGCGTCTCAGCTTTTTACAGAATGTCAACTTGGTTAGAGTGAATAAAAGTCTTAAGTTCTAGAATATGTTGACTAAGTCCATTCACATTCCAGAGAGCTGTTTTCAAATTAGTTTACTTGTCCATTTAATTTAGTGATCAGCATAGTGATAATATTCATCATGGTAAATATTTGCGAGATTAATTGTTTCAGCATATTCTTTAATTCATTTCGTTGTTTTCATTTTGAGCGGTTGGATGTGGAGTGTTATTTAGATTATTGGCTGCTACTTGTGCTGTAACGACTCGTTTTCGCTGGGGTAAAAACTCAGCGGGTTCCAGGGTCGCTTACAGAAATTTATTCCAATAATGTTAGTTTTTGTTAAGTGTTTTATTTATTTATAAAATTTTTAAACTTATTATATAACTATTTTTAATTATTACCCTACTCTGTGTGCTCGTGGTAGTGTCCGTGGTTTGTACTAGTGTCCCAGGGAGAGTCGTTCAAAACCATAAACTCCTGGCTCTGTCTGCGTTGCGTATGTGTCCCAGGGAGAATCGGTCAAAACCATAAACTCCTGGCTCTGTCTGCGTTGCGTATGTGTCCCAGGGAGAGTCGGTCAAAACCATAAACTCCTGGCTCTGTCTGCGTTGCGTATGTGTCCCAGGGAGAGTCGGTCAAAACCATAAACTCGTGGCTCTGTCTGCGTTGATTAATTGTCAATAGTAAAAGTAACTAATTTCGAAGCTTGGTGCGTCTCTAGGAGCTTGGTGCGTTGTATACTTACGGAGCGATGTTGGATCAAAGAGGCTCATTGTTTGGTTCACTCCGCTTATATAGCGAAAGCTTCTCATGGGATCAGTGCTCGTTGTTGTTGTGGTCCAGTTGTCCTTGGGCCACCTTCAACTTCTGCTGGTTAACCACCTTGTTGTAATTCCCCTAGTTGTCCATCATAGTTGTTGCTTGCAGTAATGTGGCCTGATCGCTGCTGTTAGTTGTCGCTTTGCTGTTGTTGTAGTTAATATATTGGTTCACACTCCGCTTGCTTACGGCTCTGTGTTTACGATCGGTGCGCTCTCGTTGTCATCCGTGTTCCGCCTTCGGTCGCTGTACTGTTGTTGTTGTTGTTGTTTAAATATTGGTTTCTACTTCTTTGTGTTTACGATCGGCTCGCGTATGTGTGGTGCGTTTTCATCCGTGCTCCGCCTTCGGTCGCTGTAGTGTTGTTGTTGTTGCAGAGATTGGATTGCACTCTGCCTGCTTACTGCTTTGTGTTTACGATCGGCTCGCGTATGTGTGGTGCGCTCTCGTTGTCATCCGTGCTCCGCCTTCGGTCGCTGTAGTGTTGTTGTTGTTGCAGAGATTGGTTTGCACTCTGCCTGCTTACTGCTTTGCGTGTGCGATCGGTTAGCGTGTGTGTGGTGCTCTTTCGGGTTTCTCTGTGTTCCGCCTTTGGTCGCTGCACTGTTCAGTAGAAATGTTTGCTTGCTGTTTCTTTTTTTTCCTTTATAGCCGTACTAGTCCCTCTTGATGTTCTTTGTACTATTAGGCCGTCGTCGTCATCAGTCTAACTCTTTCGGTTTCTGAGCTCCTCACAACCTGTACGTTTATTGGTCCGATCGTCTGTGCGTAAATGTTTTGTTATACTTATCCGCTGTCTTTGTTGTTGCATTTAGCGTGGGAGGTGGTTACCTTTTTAAGCTGCATGATATCGGGGATGGTTGCAAGCTTGAATATTGTTGGTGGTTATTTCTAAATAAAATATGGTGGCCATCGTTATTTGTTTTTGGAGTTAACACTGTCTCTGGTGGTAGCATATAGTTTTTGTTGTATTCTTTGTAGGAGGTGTATGCGGAAAATACTTCTGGTACTTTTCGTCTTTACAGTGCATATGTTAACTTAGGTGAAGTGACGCTGTGTTTAGCTGGCTGTTTGTTTTGGGTTTGTTGAGACATTGTAGGTTGTTGCTGTTTAGAATCTGCTGGAGTAATTTCTTCTTTCCTAAGTGATGGGAAACGTTTTCGCTGCAATGCACATTTTAGAGAATAATCACTTTTTTGTACAATTGGACAATTACTAGTTTTATGATTTCCAGCACACTTAACACAAATTGAGTTTTAGTGCAGAAGTTTCTGGTATGTCCATATCTTTGACAGTTCGTGCATTGGGTAAAGATCGTTTTTGGTGTGGGGGTTCAAAACTTAGCTTTCAGTGAAGTAAGTGGGATGTGGAGAATATTTATTTATTGTTTTTTTTTTTTGTATTGGGGTATAGTTGTGAATGTTCATGACTTCATGTCCCAATACCGCAAGTTCCTTTGATAATTTCATCTTTATCAGTGGAATGATGCATACCTCTCAAGATTATTTTAAATCCCCTTTGATCTATGGGTTTAAAAGTGTAATATTGAAAATTTTTTTCATTACAAAAATTTATGATCGCAATGTTGTTGGACGATTCCACTGGTTGTATATTAATTTCATTCTTTGGAAGAATTTTCAATGCAAACTTTCATTTAGGGAGCTGATTTAATGCTTTACTCAAGGAATTTATATTTTATACATTTTTTACGTAAATTGGTGGTGGCTTTGGAATGTGCAATTTTTTGGATTGGTTTGCGTGATGTGACCCACTGTCATTTCCAAATTCTTCATTGTCATCATCGAGAAAGAGCAGCAAACATATTTGATGTGACAGTTTGAAGCTTTGCCTCAGGCTTATATATATATTATAGCACGATGCTATATTTTTTTAATTGTATTTTGCGATTTAGTTTTTTTGCCTCTTGCCGGTGTTTGGCGCTTGGGCAGATATTTCGGGTGTATGTCGCGCACGTTTCTCACTATTAGTGTTTACAGCTTCGCAAAGAGTTGTTAATATAGACATAACTGGAGGGAATGAACACATTACAGGTGTTGTAGCTGTTCTTGTGTTTTTTGCTGGGATGGTGTTTACTGTAGTGTTTATTTTTGTGCTTACTAGAGCAAACAAAGAGGTAGCAGAATATTAGGTTAGAATTTGTCGGAGTTGTGCATTGCTCGCTCCATGAGGGTGGCGTTGTTGACAGCTGCATGCGAGTTCTCTCCATTAGGTTGAGAGACAGTTGCAGTTATGTGTAGGTTTATAATACCGTCAAATGAGTGGGGCCTCTCTTGTGGTGGAGGGCGATTCACCAACATTTTCGGCACTGAAATATTTGAATTTATTACTCTAATTTATTTTGTTTACCTTTGTAGGGACTCAAATCTCGCTGGGGTAATAGTCACCAGGGTCGTGTACAGAAATTTTTTTATCGGCGTGTTGTAATATTCAAGTTTTCTTTATTTTTTATTTCTGGTTATTGCTAAGTTTTAAAATATTCAGTAGTAATTAAGGATTTGAAGGAGGTAGCTCCTGTAGTCGGCGCTGTGCTGTCTTGGTCTCCAGTCTCAACGGTGGTGAATTGAAAAACCATTTCCACCGGTTTCACTTTACCAAGAAGGCTCTGGTTTGCTATGAAGGCGGAATGAAAAACCCAACGTTCGTAGCAAACGCAGTACTTCTGGGCATCTAGGTCCGTGTGTATTTAGTCTTTAGTTTCAACGGTGAAGAATTAAAAAACCACTTCCACCATTTTAACTTCGATAAATGCCTCTGGTTTGCTATGAACGTGGATTGAAAAACGACGAAGGCGTAGCAAAATAAAGTGTTTCCGGGCGGCTATGTCCGGGTGTCTCTATTTTTAGTTTTCACGGTGGTGGATTAAAAAAACACTTCCACCTTGTTAACTTCAACGAACAAGTTCTGTTTTGCTATGAGAGTGGATTGGAAAAATCCAGCATTCGTAGCAAACGCAGCACTTGTGTGTGTGTGTCCGTAAGTTTTGTTTGTTGATCTAGTAGCGTCTGACGATGCGGCAACATTTCCTTGATGATGTGTAGCAGGAAAAGAGCGTATGCCCGGTTGCAGGTGCCTTTACAGACACTTGTTGAAACTCTTGTTGTTGCTCAAGTCCCGCTGGCAGTTGCTTCGACTACCGCTTCCTGTTGCTAAGGCCAAGTTATTGTTGTTGCCATTTATCTTGACCTTAGGCGACCCTCCTAACTTTCCGGGAAAAGTCCGATTGTCGTCAAGCGCGTAGTAGTTGCGGCGGCACGTTGCTGTTGTTGCACGCCCTGTTGTTGTTGCAACCATGGTTCTTTTCCATTGGCGGTTAATAATATTCCAATTACCAACCTGCGTTTGAATATTATTTCCCTGCTTCTCTTTTGGGCTATAACCCTGCCACTTGTATGCACAACGATCTTTATGTCGTCGTCTCTTTTGCTCTTGCATTATTTTCCTCGTGTTGTTACTGTACTATTTACCGAGCTAACGCACTCGGTAAATTCTGCCGAGTCTTGTTGCTGTTGTTCTCTGCAATCGGCTGTCTTGGCTTTGCTAAGTCTGTCGTTGCATACTTGTTGGTGTAATCCTTGTTGGTGCAGTTTACTGTCTTTGTCTTATGCAAGCGGCTGGCTTGACTTTGCTAATGCTGTTATTGACATACCGCTTGCATAGTTCTTGGTGTAATCTGCATGTGGTTTGTTGATACACGTTTAACACTGAGTACCTTTCATGCGCTGCCGCCTTCGCCGTGGTTATAATTGGTCCGATCGCTGTGGGCGTTGGTATTCTTTTATATTTATCAATGCGGACAAGGTCACGCAAGGTAATTGGATATGGAAATTTAATTCTTAATTCGCCACTTAGAACTGTTGTTAACTAGGAATAGACTAAAACGCGTCTGATAAAAACTGAACAAAATGGGGCCACTAAAATGACAAAATTTTATGTTTTTTGACAACAGCAGTAGTATCTGTGAGTTGTTTTCTTGGTCATAGGTTATTCCTCAGATCAAGGATGGCAGGTTTCGTTTATAACTGGGGGGCAGTTCAATTGATTCAACTCAAATGCAATAAAATGTTATTAAGCATCAGTGGACTAGTAGATACGAAGAATAGAGGAATTGGGTGGTCAACTGGGTGAACATTAGGAAATGCTTAATACATTTTTTATTGGTTTTATTCCCCGTGGGGCTAGAAAAACCCCTCCACTGAACCCTCCACGATGGTGCCGGTTGGCAATAGATATCACAGGATGAGGATGCAGAATCTAGTGTTTGTTGCTGCTCAACAGTACGGCCTTTGAAATTTGCACTCTTGTAATGGTTGGGGTAAAGGGGTGGATCAAGGTGTCATGCGATCCGTGCCGAGGATCAGCCAGGCTGTAGGGTCTTTTCCTAAATTAGCCCAGTCTCTGACGTGATCTTACGGACACCTGGGTTCTTTGTAATAATTAGCCTTTGCTGCTTATTTAGTCCAAAATTTGCACACTAAATTAACAAATGAAAAATAATTAAGCAAGAAACCTAAGGGGCCTGGTCCCTGAGATCGCCGGAATACACAGAAGGGGCGAAAGCCAGAAAAAAGCGACTAAGACTTGGGAGGTTTGTGAAGATAAGGTCAAAGAGAGCACTATGACCAGTGCTCTTATTAGTAGCTGACACCGGAGGGGCGGCTGAAAGGGCATCGATGGACACCGATGGACCATCGAGCGACGGATGTGATACCGGATATTTTTTGGGATTGATGGATATGGGCTGACGATTGTGGCATTCTGTCACTTTATTACATAAGAGTGAAATCTTATCGAAATGGCTGGCAACTTACTGTCACAATTGCCTCGAACGCTCGATATCTGACAACATTACGTTAGCGGTACAGGCTCGGATGTAACATTCCCGACTAACGTTGATCTTTTCTTTTTCTCATCTATTATTTATTGTATCTTCAATATAAATTGGACTAACAATAAGTAATCAAATCTTAACTCTAAAAATGTTTATTATTAAGTCCAGCCGGTGCTAGACATAAAATATAGTTTCTACGATTGCTTCTGTGGATGTCTTTCACGTCTCTCCTAATCGGCTGAGAGCAAGGGTGTCCCTCCTTCTCAGCCGAGTGTGACCTCTATAATTTAGAATATTGCTGGCCAGTGGATTTGGGTGGAACTCAATCTTTTTTATATAAGTTGTCACATGTTTTGAAAATATATTTTTTACCATCGGGACGTTTAGATCTTTGTGAATGCACGAATTTTTGACGTACCACGGAGCAGCTATAATCATTCGGAGGATTTTATTTTGAATTTTCTCTATATTTGACGCTGAGGCAATTCCCCATAGCTGAATCCCGTAGCACCATATTGGTTTTAGAATCGAGTTGTATAGTAGAAGTTTACAGTCTAGGCTTAGTGAAGAATTTCTCCCAATAAGCCAGTTAATTTGAACTGTTTTTAGTTTCATTTGGATCAACTTGCTTCTATGTGAGTTTTCCATGTTAATCGACGATCAAGATGAATACTGAGGTATTTAACCTCGCTGTGCTGCGGTATAGTCGGGGTGTTGATATGGATAGGCGGGCATATTTCCCTGCACAATGTAAATGTAATATGTACACATTTTTGTTCCTTCACCTTTATCCTCCATTGTTGTAGCCATTTTTCCAACTGAGATATATATTCCTGTAATTTACGGGATGCTTCTTGAGAGTTTTCGTGGACGCTTAGGAAAGCTGTATCATCAGCGAATGTAGATACGTGGATATTATTGCTTATTGGCCTATCAGAGGCGTATATCAAATATAAGATAGGACCCAAACGTTGATCTAACATTGTATGCAATCCCCCATAAAGACTTGTGTGAACCCTTACATGGCCTGCCTGCTCCGGCATAGACAACGATGGGATCAGCAAGGCGACTGTATTACGGGCAGCGATAACGACTCGAATCTTCCCGCAGCCGGAAGAGAAGGCTAAGGCTAAGTGGCAAATGGCTGTGCTAGAGTGGAATGTCGAGGCACTCATCAGCTACATTGCGGAGCGACATAATGTCCATTCGGACATTAAACGAAAGGCGGCGAAGATCCGCGAGATGTGCTTAGAAGTGGCCCAAGAACGGGATGCCGAGTCACTGTACAACCACCACTACTGCAGCGAGCCGACAAGCAGATGCAAACCTGCAAAGCCCAGGAGGACAAGGAGGTCCAATCCAGCGCATCGCCAGTTGCAAGGAGCTCCGCGGCTTCCGTTGCTATGCCGAAGTGTCCCCGCGAAACCGGAGAAGACGGCGGAACCACCCCGACGAGCCGAGCCCAAAAAGGTAGAAGGCGGATCCGGCAAGGGCGGTCATTGTGAAGACCGCCACAGCTAAGAATACCACCAAGCTAGAAGTGGCTAAACCCGATTCAGTGGTGAAAAATCCGGAGTGGACGGTGGTTCGTGCTCGCCTCCAGGCAAAGCAGAAGAGACTCGCTAAAGCGAAGCCGCCCAGACCTAATGTGATTGTTATCAAGGGAACGAGGATGATGCGGAGATCTTGTGGAGGATAAAAACGGAGCCGCGTCTTGGGGAATTGGGCGAAAGGGTCCAGAAAATAAGGAAGACCGCGATAGGTGAGCTGCTACTCGAATTAGCCTCGACAGCGGATCCAAAGAGAGTCACTCTGCGGGAAGCGGTAGGAAATACACTGGGGACTAGCGTTGAGGTGCGTCAATTCACCCAGGAGACTCTGCTGGAAGTAAAGGATCTGGACGATATTACTAAAGTGGGGGAGGTTCACGAAGCGCTGTCCAAACAGCTGCGCACCTTCGAAAAGCTCCCCGCACCTTCGATTAGGTCCCTTCGGAAAGCGTACGGTGAAACGCAAACGTCAACCATAAGTTTGCCCCCTCTGGCATCCGCGGCACTACTGGCCGGAAAAATGAGTCGGATGGAACTCTTGTCGGGTGCGTGCAAAGGTAGTACCCACACGTGCTACAAGTGAATGGAGTTTGGTCATATTGGCGAAAAGTGCAACAGCAAGGAGGACTGGCGCAATCGGTGCTAGAGATGCGGCGCAGAAGGCCACAACGCGAGCGGGTGTAGCTTGTGCACTCTGCAAGGCCAAAGGCCGCAAGGAAACGGAGCAATCGCCATGATGTAGAACATGACCGTCCTATAAGCAAGCAGTAAACGAGTCAAAAAGCACGGAATGAAGTGACTCCAGCTTGACCTCAATCACTGCTCAGCTGCACAAGACCTACCTGAGCAGAAGATGAGAGAGCACAAGATCGACGCCGCCGTGCTCAGTGAACCATATCGTCGGAAGCACCAAGGAGTCTGGGTCGAGGACAACACTTGCCGAGCTGCAATATGGGAGGGTGGAGTCAAGCCACCTCAACTCGGGAACCTCAGGAACGATGAAAACTACGTCAGGGCAATCATAGGAGGAACCACGGTGCACAGTGCCTACCAATCCTAACTACGGATGAGTTTGAATCGGCAGTGGACAGACTTGTTCTATATGCACGCGGCAGGAACCCTGTAGTAATTGCTGGCGATTTTAACGTATGGGCAACTGAATGGGGCTGCGGCCGGGCTATGTTGTGAGCGAAACTCACAATGTCCGCTAAACCAAAGTAGATATTAAATTTTATGATTAATAAAATAATAAACGTGCATAGCCCTAAGGCACACGAATAACGTAAGGAAAATGTTATTATGAAGTAAAAGTCGATTATGCAATGAACTTTCACTACTGATTGGTCAGCACTTTCCCAAAAGTGTGCCACTCTATGATTGCATTAGCAGACAATTGCAGAATGTGCAATCCAAAGAGTAGGGCAATTACAAATAACAATGTAGGGCAATTAGAAATAATAAAGTAGAACGTTAAGATACAACAATATGAATGTAAATAGTACATAAGCAGGTGTTTTACAAAAAAGAGCTCTTCTTCTAACAACTAAATTTGAGCGCGTTTCTATTCGCGCAAGAGCAGAATTTAGGCGAGGCACACTACGCAATACCCCAACAACTACGCCAAAGGGTCATTTCCTCATGGACAGACTCGCACCACTCGAAGAGAAAATGGCAATGCCCAGCAGAGCATATGGTGGGAGGCATAAACCTATCTACTGGTGGACGGTTGCAATAGGAGAGCCCCGCAAAGCATTCCATGTTGCGAGGAGAAGGTATCGACGTTCTATACGGAAACTAGATTCCATACAGAAGCACCAGGCCTTCAAGGAAGCCAGAAATATACTAAAGAATGCAGTTAAGAAGAGCAAGAACACCAGGTTCGCTGAATTATGCGCCCAGGTTGAGGATGACCCATGGGGCATGGTTTATAGACTTGTAATGTGAAAATTGCCCTGCTACAGGCAGCCGGCCCCAACCTGCCCAATGACGCGTAGTGGGACAGCTCTTTCCAGTACAGAATTATGTAACATTACAAATTCTGGAGGGATCTCAAGAGATCCACTGTGGACGCCATCAACGAACTTGTCCAGACGACAAAAAATGCGATCCAGGGGCAACGATGGAAAGGTGGAACCAAGAGGTATTGCTTTGTGGTCGCCCTAGATGCCAAAAACTCTAAGTTAGCTGGGAATGTAAAGCCAGCGCGTTAGCAGAGTTTGGGGTATCCAAATAGCTGAGGCGAATTATTGCCAGCTACTTCAGCGACATAAAATTAAAAAAATCTAAAAACAGAGGAGGGCGGTCCTCCCAAAAAACCAACATAGTCGATCCAGTCTACCGACAATGCAAGGATGGTAGACAGATCCATAGCAGCATAATGCAGAGGGGGCCTAGGCGTTAGGGCTGTCGCAGCACGGGTGCTGTTAGCAGGGGACGGGGAGACTTGGGAAAACCGGATTGTCCTTTTGTTCAGAGGGGTGCTGAAGGGAGAAACCTGGGGAAGGTGGTGAAAACCCAAACGCTGTCTCCGGTCAGGGCGGGGGGCTGCTCCGGGGATCAATCGGCAACAGACAGTTGAGGGGCCCAGCAGCCCAAAGAAGGTTGCTGGGGTAGGCCAGCGGGGTCGGAAAAACTTGTCCGTCCGTCTAAAAAGGCCTTTTACGACAAGAAGGCGGCCATGAGGGTAATGGCCAAATATGATGCTCTACCCGCTGACCAGCTCACGGAGAAGCAGGCCAAATCGGTTGAGTGGGCAAGGGGCATGCTACCCGGCTTGGGTAAACCGGCGGGTACAGCACAAAGGGGCATCGTTCGGCTGAGGAGACGGTTGAGATCGCCAAAAGACAAAAAGTCGGCGGCCAGAAATACAAGTCGTACAGCGAAGTTGTCAAAGGTGGGGGCGAGATGCTGGTCATCATAGTCCGGAAGGAGGAGGAAGGGGTCATACCCAAAGAAAAGTGGAGGTGGATGGAGCAAGCGATTGCCGAAGTCTACCTCCAGGTCTTGGAGGAAAACCCTGGACCCCCTCCTTTCTGTCACGATGCGGGCTATTATCAGGGAAGGGGCCAAGCTCATCGCATGCGATGACAGCAGTTCAGCCAGACTTTGGAAGATTGCGGTAGGCAAGATTGGCGATATTTGGCCGGGAATCAGGCTTGAACCCGTCAGCAGGGAAAACGTTCCCAGAAGCCCCAGAGCATGGGTCTGCATCCCGGCTAAGCCAGCTGAACCCTCAAAAATAGAAGAGATAATCAGATCTTGCAATAGGGACCTGCCAACCCATAACTGGTGGGTGGCGAAACTTGAGGAGCCAGTAGAAGGTAGCAGACAGGTGTTGTTAATACTCAACGCCGTATCCCTTGCCCCACTGGCAGAGAAGAAAGGGGTAGTTTGGTTCGGGTTCGTTAACGCAACCGTTCGGATCTACCGCAGCGACGAACAAGCTTTGGAACCGGGGGAGATAGAGGGTGACAATGTCAACGTGTCTGGCGGTTTTGAAGAAAGGTTGTCCAGCAGCCGAATTTCGACTGACTTAGAGCAGCTGACCGGGGTCGGGCAACTCTTAGAGGAAGACGATCTCCTTGCCTAAACCGAAGGCGAGGAGGACGCTGACGTAAAGATGGTGGAGGTATGAAAGACAGATTCCTATGAAGCTGAACCAAATTAACCTTCACCATTCTAAACTCACCTCCGCGAATTTGATGGCCCGCCTGGGATCCGGTGGTTTTGACGTGGCCCTCATCCAAGAGCCGTTTCTGGGTAGCTTCTGCATAAATGCCACATGATAAGGACGCCCCACAGAAGGAGGTTCGGGTATTGGTCATGGAGGCAGCCGCAGCCAACAGGAACTTGGTTGCACCGACACTAATGCAAGAGGTGAGTCAATTTTAGAGTTTATTATAGAAAATAAGCTTTGTGTCCTGAATTTAGGCTCAGAGCCGACTTTTATAACACAAAATAGAAAGGAAGTGTTAGATATTACCCTGACCTTCGATAATTTCGCGAACAATATAAAAAGATGGAGAGTGTCGAATGAAAATTCCTACTCTGACCATCGTTATATAGAATACGAATTGAACTTCCTAGTATCTCCAGTTAAAATGTATATAAATATGCGGAGAATGGCCTGGGTAATGTATAGGAAGACTCTCAGGGCCTCACTGCCAAGGAATGCCCCGTCTGACCCCACAGATCCTGTGGAATTAGACGAGCTGACTAATCAGGTAACCAGGGCCTTGAATAGTACAGTGACAGCCGGGTGCCCGGTTGTAAAACTGAGAGGCAAGAATAAACCACATTGGTGGTCAATGGATCTATGCCTTCTCCGGAAGTCTAATATAGGGTTATTCAACAGGGCTAAAACTTCGGGTCTGCCCTCAGACTGGGAAGCCTACAAGGCTGAGCTAAAAATATACAAGAAAGCAACCAGATCTGCGCAACGAGAGTGGTGGCAAAATTATTGTAGGGATGTGGAAGAAACATCGGAATCAGCTAGACTAAGAAGAATCCTAGCGATGACAACACACAACCTAGGCTACCTGAAAGGTCCGGGAGATGGAGCGAATCGAGCAAGGAATTTTTGGCTCTTCTGTTAGATATACATTTTCCAGGTAGTAGCACGGTGGAGGGTAATAACTCGACATCTATGGGCAGGCAGTCTGAGATGGGAATTGCGATGGTTACAGACGAGAAAGATGAGTGGGCCATTAACACCCTTGGTCCATACAAATCTCCGGGCCGGGATGGAATTTACCCAACAGAATAGAAATAATACCGGGACATAATTACACCCTGGGTTGTGACTGCAATTAGAAGCTGTCTTGTTCCACTAAGGTGGAGAGAAATAAAAGTTTCCTTCATACCCAAAGCGGGCAGGTCCTCACATGTAAATCCAAAAGAATTGAAACCAATCAGTCTCACGTCTTTCCTCCTAAAAACATTGGAGAGTTGTACCAACTGACAGAATCTCCTCGGCACAGCATGCATACACGAAGGGCAAAGCGTCAGAGGCGACGTTACGCGTACTTATTGGTATAGTCGAAAAAGCCATCCAGCAGAAGGATTTTGCACTGGCGGCGTTCATTGACATAGAAGGCGCTTTTAACAACATAAATGCGAACGCCATGATAGAGACTATACTCGTCAGCAGGAAAGGAACTGCCAGATTAGGTACCTACACCTTAAGCAGACAGGGCTGTAGAGGCACTCCTCAGGGAGGAGTTCTATCCCCTGCTCTGGAATATGGCGGTAAATTTCCTGATAGCCCTAGAGAGCGGGGGTTGCACGTCGTCGCCTATGCTGACAGTTCGGCAATTGTAATTAGAGGGAAATATCCAAATACTCTTATGGATATTTTGCGCTCCAGCATTTCCACGTTTATTAAATGGACGGTGTTTCTTAGTGTGGAGACTCTCTCCAGTTCCATTGTATGTTGTGTGATAAATTACCTTTTGTCACCTTTAAATTTTCTATATATTATTTATAATAATAGATCCACAAGGAAAAATGCGTTCTTTAATGTATTTTATACCACTTCCTTTACTTTAAAACTTGTAATATAATTTTTAAATGATTGCAACAAAGTTTCTGCCACACGGCGTCGGTTAATTATACTTTTATGATTGATGCACGTATGCGACACGTTTAACGAATGACGGCTGAACATCAACTGGTTCGGCACGCAGTATTGCCGACCAGCTCTCCTCCGCTGCCTGCGTCAGCACTCTCCTCAAAATAAAGATGGCTGCGGCCTGCTACACGACTTTGGCGGGACCCAATGAGGGGAATTCTCTCCGCACTGAGCCCCGCGCAGAGTCGCATGGTGACGGTGCGCAGGCAGCAGCCGTTGACAGGAGGGCTCCGGCGCGAACATGCCGCCCCCTTGCAGTATTGCAAGAGAGATGACGACCTATTCCCGCCGGCTCCCATCCTGGTGCACCCCTCAATGTAAGAGGCGATGATGCCGCCGGTGGCACCGGGAGCACCCCGGCTGTTCGCAGCTGTGGGTGAAGTGTTTCACCCCCAGGCACACGAAACACAGCTTCCGGTTTCCGACCGCATCTCTCCTGCGCCGCGAGGACAAGGACAGGAACTCCTTGCACACTGCGATGGTGTGCCCCCAGCGCTTGCACATCTCGCACGGGCGTTGGGGAGCCGCTGTCGGGTGTACGGCTACTGCTGCTGTTTGGGCGGTCGCAGCCACCAGTGGGGCGCGAGATGTCGCAGCCTCCCCTGCGGCGCGGGACATCGGATGGGGCGTCCGTGGTGCAACGCCCCCTGGCGTGGACCCCCGATTGGGAAGGCGGCGGACGCTCATCGGCCCCGTCGGTAGCGAACGCGTGGCAGATGGTGCAGACCGGGCTCGGGGGCGCGATGGCGACACTGCCGCTGTAGTGGTGGCCTCAAGATGGTCATCGTGGGCGCGAGACGGCGCCACTGCTCCCGGAGGGCGGTATGTTGCAGACCCCTGTAGCATCACGGGGGCTGGGAACACCAACTGTACCCTCGGAGCACAGGTAAGGCACGGCCCGATGTAGCGTGTTCCACGCCAGTCAGCTCTGCACGATGGGAAGTTCTGTGGAAAATCAAATTTGTAATTAGGCATGTGCTTACGAGAAGGCTAGTATTAAAGGTTAGGATGCTACTGGTAGGAAATATAACTTTTTCAAGACTACATTCTATCCCGTGGCATAGCCAGGCGAGATCTACTGCTACCGTTTTACGAGAAAGGCTAGTGATTCCATGGAAGAACCGAGGTATACATACAACAGGAAAGGCTACAAACTAGAGGCTACAAAGGATGGGACTAGCTACGGAAACGACCAAAAGCCCGTATGCCGGGATTACTCAGCCTGCACTCCCGCTCGAGGGAGTAGAACCATCTTGGTGACGGGCCTCGTAACGGTTCCGCGTGCTGTCCGCACTTTCGCGACTCGCACTCTGCCGTCTGAGTCCGGGTGAACCTCAGTGATCCTTCCCAATCGCCATTCGTTTGGTGGAACGTGGTCATCCTGCAGTACCACCAGATCTCCGTTAGCTGCATTATCTTGGATAGTCTTCCACTTTGTCCTGCGCTGGCACTCCAGAAGATACTCATGTTTCCAACGTATTGAGAACTGCTGGGAGAGAACTTGAAGCCTACGCCATCGATTAAGAATAGAAAGAAAAGGGGTGGTCTCCTCCGAGACGGCTGGTGCAAGAAGTGGTCCCCCTACTAGAAAGTGCCCTGGTGTAAGTGGTTGGAGGTCGTCGGGATCGTCACTGAGTGCGCTAATTGGTCGAGAATTCAGGCATGCCTCGACGCGGGCTAGTACCGTTGCTAACTCCTCATACGTGTACCGGATCTGCCCACCAACTCGTTTGAAATGGTGTTTGAAGCTCTTTACTGCGGCTTCCCACAGTCCTCCCATATGGGGAGCGTTTGGAGGAATAAAATGCCATTTCAATTGGTGAAACCAATGCTGCGTGGTCGCCTGGTCCTTAGCTTCTCGAATCACACGTGCGAACTCCATGCGCACTACCTTTTCTGCTCCCACAAAATTCTTTCCATTGTCGGAATAAATGTTATCTGGGCACCCCCGTCGCCCAATGAATCTAGACAGGGCGGCTAAAAAGGCCTGGGTAGTTAAATCCGTGGTAGCTTCTAAATGGGCGGCCTTGGTGGCGAAACACACAAAGATGCACACGTAGCCTTTTGTCATTTTATACCCCCGCCCTTGAAATGTTTTAATTTCAAAAGGGCCCGCAAAGTCAACCCCCGCGGTGGCGAAAGGACGAGACAGGGTGGTGCGTTCAGGGGGCAAAGGCGCCATGATCTGGCTCAATCTACGTTTCTTTTCTACCAGGCAAGTTTTACATCGTAAAATGGTACCCTTGACTAGAACCTTTGCGCGTGGAACCCAGTATTGAGTTCGAAGGAGCCGAAGCATAAGCTGGTTTCCCCCATGCAAAGAAATTTGATGAATGAACTCAACGAGCAGTCGTGTAAATTGTCCGTGGTACGGCAAAATTTGTGGGTGCCGTTCGGAGAACGGGATCTGAGTGGAATGCGCTAGGCGTCCATTCACTCGAATCGACCCATCGGAATGAAGGAAGGGGTTCAAGGTGAGCAGAGAACTCGAGTTGGAAATGGGTTGCCCGTTCTGCAGGCATCCATACTCCTCGGGGTAATACATCTGCTGCGTTATGGTCGTCACGAGCAGTGTAGCGGCAACAATCTCTGCAGTCGTGATAGGCGATCCCGGGGGTGGGGCGTGGTCACGTCGTTTTCTTATAGCGTATCTAAAAAAGCGCTGGATATAGCACACAACCCGCAGTGCTCGCGGCAATGATGAGAAACGCAGCATCAAGTCATCGTGCTGTTTGACCTGGATGGTATGCGTAGCAACGTTGCGTTGTTCTTCCAGGGCGTCCGGGTTAGCGATTTTCGAAGGCTGAGGCCAGGAATTTGAGTCGTGGGTAAGCCATCCCGGACCGTTCCACCATAAATGACTATGAAGAAGGGCTGCTGGAGTTACCCCCCGACTGGCAAGATCAGCCGGATTGTCTGCAGACCTGACATGTCTCCAACATTCTACACCTACTTTACTGGAAATGGTGGTAACCCGATTAGCTACGAAGGTTTTCCACATGTGCGGGGACTTCTGGAGCCAAGCCAAAACTATGGTCGAATCCGTCCAACAAAACAAGTTATTGGAGGTGACCCCCACCCTTGTCCGGAGTGCCGCCACCAGCTCGGATAACAATACCGCGCAACAGAGTTCTAAGCGAGGTAAGGATAACGTATTAAGAGGCGCGACCCGCGACTTAGCCACTAATAAGTGGGATGTGACAATATCGTCGCACTGGCACCGCACATACAGCGCGGTGGCGTATGCCGCTTGCGAAGCATCACAAAATGCATGGAACTGGATATCTACATCCGGTGCAGACCCCACCCATCGAGGAATTCGAATCTGTGAGATGTCGTCATAAGCCCCTAAAAATTCCTTCCAACGATTGGATGAAGCGAGGGTCAGCGATTCGTCCCAGTCAGTTTTGTCCCCCCAAATTTGTTGCATCAAAATCTTGGCCACGATCACAACAGGTGCCAGCCATCCGGCTGGATCAAACAGTTGAGCTATAATCGATAGCACCTTGCGTTTGGTGGCTCGTGGGTCAAAGCAAATGGGCTGGAGATGAAAGTAGAAATGATCAGTCTTTGCATTCCACCGAATTCCTAGTGTCTTAGTTAAACTCGCTTCATCCAGCTTCAAAAAATCCTCTCGGAGTAAGTGGTCCGGAGGCAAAGAGGAGAGAATGGCTTCCGTATTAGCTGTCCACTTTCGCATGGAGAAGCCGGCAGAGTCGAGTGCACGGATCAACTCGTCTCGAGTCTGTATTGCTGCGTTTACATCATGTGTGCCGACCAAGGCGTCGTCCACGTACATACATTCACGCAGTACCCGGGCTGCTAAGGGTAAGTCCTCCTTGACATCCGTCGCGAGCTGTTCCAATGTCCTGATCGCTAAGTACGGTGCACAGTTGACTCCGAAGGTAACCGTTTGTAGCTCGTAATCGGAGACTGCCGCTGCAGGAGAGGCCCTAAAGACAATTCGCTGGTACGGGGTGTGCTTTGGAGCTACTCTAATCTGCCGATACATCTTTTGCAGATCCCCATTAAAAACGAACTGATACATTCGCCATCGCACGATAAGTTGGGTCAAGTCAGCCTGCAGGGTGGGACCCGTATATAGGACATCATTCAAGCTGAGGGTGCTAGTGGTTGCTTGAGACGCATTGAATACCACTCGCAGTTTGGTGGTCGTACTCGCAGGTTTCATAACCGCATGATGAGGCAAATAATAGTGAGCAAGAGCTCCTGAAGGTGGAGGCGGGACTTTGACCATATGATCAAGAGTCAAGTACTCCTGTACCACGGAGTCATATTGGTCTTTCTGCTCAGGGTTACGGAGTAACCTGCCTTCATTGCGCTCGAACTGCTTTAACGCAATGTGCCGAGAAGCTCCAAGCGACTCCTCAGGCAGATGCTTTGGTTTGAACGGTAGTTCTACTACATACCGCTCAGAAGACTCTCTGTAAGTGGTCCGGGAATACAAATCCAGGCAAGCCTGGTCACCGGGTGACAACCGTTTCTCCCTAGGTGGTTCCTCCACCTCCCAGAATCTCTGCAAGAGCTCTTCAACCGGGTGGCCGGTCGTAACTTGTACTCTAGCACAGAATGTCTGTGTCGAGTTCTCAGGCATGGGTCCTGTGAGGATCCACCCAAATACAGTTTCCTGTGCAATTAATGACCCAATAACGTCACGTTTCAACCCATCAAGCATCACCATCGGGTATAAATCACCCCCTATCAGCTTGGATCAGCCAGTCGTAAGCCGGCCAATTGGGTATAATGTTGCGTTGATACCCCTAGTCGAGGTAATTCGCGGGTCAAGGTGGGCAGCACTAATGCTGACACCGGGAGCCGCACAGTACTGTCGAGAGGTGACCCTAACATTAAATCGCACGCTTTTGTCACGTTAGCTGCCACCACATTGCTTACCCCGGACACTTGGGCATGCACGGTACGCGTAGGGAGTCGCAGGCGTCGTTGGAGCTGATCAGAGATGAAAGACCCTTCCGACCCAGGGTCGATCAATGCACGGGCCATGTAATTGACTCCCTGATACCATACGTGAATGATGGCGGTACCTAATAGCACACGTTTGGGTAGCCGACCTCGAGCTCGATATGGACCGGATCGTCCCTGGACTGTAGCAGGTACCACCTGTGCAGCGTGGGCGAAGGAAGGTGTAGCAGGTTGAGCCAACGTGGTGGCCGCGTTGCGTCCGTTGGATGATCGTCTGCCTCGAGGCGGCGTCGTGCGTGGTGGGCCTCTTATGCTCCGGTTCGGGAGCGGCTCACGGTGTAGCAGAGTATGGTGCCGCTCTTGACACGTAAAACATCGGTATTTACTAGTGCAATTGGACACACGATGATCCCCCTTCAAACAATTCACGCACAAGTGGAAGCGATTCACCCATCCCCATCGCTCTGATACATCAGCGTTGATGAAAGTAGAGCAGTGGGAGACCCGATGGCCTGGTAGTGTACATATCTTACACCCTTCCGGACTGACCATCGCCTGATGAGCCTGCACATGGCTATTGCGGAGTGGTGTTGAGCGGCTCCCCCCAGGCTCCCGCGCATGCTCCGTCTGGCAGACATCAGAGACCGCTTCCAAAGTTTGGAATCGTTTCGAGAGGAATTCCTCCATCGCCACCCAAGTCGGGATATCCGCATGATCTGCAAGGGACTGCTCCCAGAGAGAAAGGGTCCTCTCCGGCAACCGAATGGAACTCCAGTATATAAAAATTGGATCCCAACTGCCTACATCCACCGACAGCTCCTTCAATGCCATAATGCAATTGCTCACTTCCCGCTGCAGCCTTTTTAGCTCCGACCCACTTTCTCTGCCAATGGTACGCATTGTGAATAGGGACTTCAGCTGACAATTAATGAGCTTACGCCGATTTTCGTATCGTGCCGTAAGCCCCGCCCACGCCTGTTCAAAACCGCTATTGGTTAGTTGGCATTGGTCCACGATTTCTCGCGCCTCCCCCCTAGTCTTTGCTCTCAGGTGATACAACCGCTCGATGTTAGATAACCGGGCGTTCCGCAGGAACAGCGCCGTGAACATATCACGGAAGGTGATCCATTTGGAGTACTCCCCCCCGAAAATCTCAATATCACAAGGAGGCACCGGAATAGTGTGGGATTGAGAAGACAGCTCAGCCGACGTCTCGGAAGGCACCGTTGGAGAGACGGTCAGGGATTGTATTAGTCCACTGATCCGAGCATGACCCTGTTTGTACATGGCAAAACTTGCTGCGAATCGTTGCCGTATAGACTCTTTAATGGCTTCGCATTTCTCGTGTAAATTTGCTTCAATGACCGCTGCAGCCTTCGCCTCCTTCAACGCCTGCCATAAGTCTGCCAATTCAGTCAGATCAAGGCGAAGATATTCGAGATTTTGAGGGGCGGAAGAGTTCCGCTCGAACTCAATAACGAACGCGGTCAGGCTATCAGCCGCGTCTATCAGCGGAGTCAACATAGTTGCAGACCGCTTGACCTGAGAACGCAGCTCAATGATGGCAAAACGCAAGCAAAACCCGGGAAAACACTACACCTTCACGTTGACACACCCAGTTACCCAGCTATATGTGTACCCAGCTGGCCTGCTGACGTGACCGGTATAACACCCGCCTTATTTTCGCTGAAGAGTCCACACAACTTAAAGACAATCCCTAGGAGGAATGAAACTACGCGAAGCCTAGGCAATGACGACAGCACTGGCCAACTACAATTGACAAACAAGGAAATTGAATTATAACCCCTACTTCAGATACCCAACGCAGCGCTATGAGCTGCTGTATGTGACCCGGACCTTGCGTCGCTCGTGGGTTAACCGATACAGGGTTATCAAAGACAAAAGGGCAGCACAAGTTGGCAGCGCTGCGAGCTGCAAAAAACTGTGACGTACGGAGATCAACGAGCGTACGTATTTTTCAGCGTCGTAATATGGGGATGTTCAAGCACCGCTGGCACACGGTTTACTGTAAAAAGGCGTCGGCAGCGCTGTGAGCTGCGGACTGCGAACCTAATTACACCGCACTCGTGTCGAAAACGTCGATCCTCCACCACGTTAACGGTTGTTGACCCGTTAGTCCGAAAAACCTACCGGCAACGGTATAAGTTACCGGTTCATCAGCAACGGTACACAACGTACAGTAACCAAGCTCTGGGCAGCGCAGTGAGCTGTAGACTCCCACGCCAATGTAGAAGCAAGAACAATATGCTCCCACCGCTTACTGGCACCACGAAGCGACTTCAACGCGGCGGTATACGCACGCAATACGGATAACCCGAACAGCTGACCCACAAGAGTTGTGAGTGTGACACCCGCCTTAATTCGTTTCAATGAACAAAGCAACACTCAAAAGTAGGGCATTGACTGCACAACGGAACAGCGGATAGCGGCAATGGCAATAGCATGCACAGCGGCTGTGGAAAAATCTGCGCACAAGCAGCTGTACACAGCTTATCGTAACCGGCGTCGGCAGCGCTTTGAGCTGCAGACTGCGAACCGAATTACGCAGCGGCCGTGCTGAGAATTTAAAAAATGTAAATTCCAGTACCTGCTGCTGTGCCGAATCCACACACACGCACACACTCACACAAGTGACGATACGGAAATGTACCGTTTGCCGCGACGTCCGTACCCAAACGCGAATGACGCGATAAAGAATATAAATCGCAAATTACAAACTAAAAGCGTAAATAAATAGCTGTGCAATTAGGTAAAAATAAGTATTAAAAACTTACCGGGCGCAGCTGCGATCCGGCTCGAAGGACCATGTTTCTTAGTGTGGAGACTCTCTCCAGTTCCATTGTATGTTGTGTGATAAATTACCTTTTGTCACCTTTAAATTTTCTATATATTATTTATAATAATAGATCCACAAGGAAAAATGCGTTCTTTAATGTATTTTATACCACTTCCTTTACTTTAAAACTTGTAATATAATTTTTAAATGATTGCAACAAAGTTTCTGCCACACGGCGTCGGTTAATTATACTTTTATGATTTATGCACGTATGCGACACGTTTAACGAATGACGGCTGAACATCAACTGGTTCGGCACGCAGTATTGCCGACCAGCTCTCCTCCGCTGCCTGCGTCAGCACTCTCCTCAAAATAAAGATGGCTGCGGCCTGCTACACGACTTTGGCGGGACCCAATGAGGGGAATTCTCTCCGCACTGAGCCCCGCGCAGAGTCGCATGGTGACGGTGCGCAGGCAGCAGCCGTTGACAGGAGGGCTCCGGCGCGAACAGACGGGAAGAAGGGGATTACGGTTAAAGCCTGATAAAATGGAATTAATCCTCTTTCGCAAGAAAAATAGATCTCCTGAGGTCTCCCCGCTAACATACAAAGGTGTTGAAATTCCGATGAAGGAGTCAGTCAAATATTTGGGACTAGTACTAGTTAGTAAACATACCGGGAAACCCAATATTGAAGAAAGAGTTAGGATGGCCAATATTGCTTTGTATACTCGTATATGTAAAAAAGCGGTCGGAATCAGGTGTGGGTTATCCTCACGAATTATGCACTGGCTGTACATTTCGGTGGTCAAACCTTTATTGCCATATGGAATACTGGTATGGTGCCAGCCACTCAGAAACAAAGCTATTTGAAGCTTCTGAGCAAGGTCCAAAGAACGGATTTTCTGTGCATTTCTGGTGCTTTAAGGACCACTCCAACTAAAGCATTAGAAATAATAACGGAAACAAATGGCAGCCGTATCAGACATATATCCCATCTAGAAGAACACTCATGCCATGGAGAAGGGGGGAACTGATTTTCCACACTGACGGATTCAAACTTGACGATAGAGTCGGTTTTGGAGGTTTCTCAAAAGAACTGGGACTGGAGCTTTCTTTCCGTCTCCCCGACCAGTGCAGTGTTTATCAAGCATAGGTCCTAGCCACAAAGGAGGTAGCCGTCTACTTAAATAGACATTCCGTAACAAAGAATATTATAAATATCTACGCGGGTAGCCAGGCAGCCATCATGTCCATGAACTCATTGGCACTGAAATCAATGGTTGCTCAAGACTGCCGGGCAGTCTTAAATGATATCAGTACCATTTGCTGGGTACGCCTTATATGGGTTCCGAAAAATAGGTTCATTAAAGGTAACTATAGGGCTAATGAGTTAGCCAGACGGGGCACCAACCTTCCTCTATGCGAGGTTGGAATACCAATTGCCACCTGTAAACTGATGCTGAAGGATAGGGTCGTGCCAGAGGCCAAAGCGTCTTGGGCATACGAGGGCACTTGCTCAACGACTAGGCTATTTAGGTCGGAATACTGCAGAAGCTGTGGGGATGAGGAGGAGGAGGAGACTATGGAACATCTCTTCTGTAGTTGTCCCGCTCTGGCACCGCAGAGCGGGCTCCTTAGGTAAATACGCTTTTAGCTCTCTTACAGAAGTGTCTAGAGTGAAGGTCAAACAACTTCTGCGCTTTATTACGGCTTCGAAATGGTTCGACGAGTGAATCGGAGGCCGGTTGTTACGCGGTGGTATTTTAATGGACCCATGGTGGCCTGAGTGAGCTGGTCCTTAGACCGGCTGCCACGTTAACCTAACCTAACCTACAGTTTTCGAGGCCCAACCAGGTACTTAGAGACCAACGTAATTTTACTAACGGTCCGTAGTTCTCTCCGAAGCGAAATTTTAATGCTGGACGTTACATTAACACATACAGCAATTTCAATACAAGACGCTATGGCAATAGTTTTAATAACAGACCACAATTCCAAACAAACAGATGACAGAGCCGAAATTACAATACCACACAACATCAGAACGCACAGAGGCAACAAACACACCGACCGATTTCAAATACAAATATTGGACAAAGAAACAACGGAAACAGAGTACGAATGTATGAAGCATCAAATAACGAAATGGGAAACGTGCAAGGCGAGGGGTGCGATAACCACACACCGGAGCGCCGAAACTAAATGTATATAGAATTTCAGACAGTAACATAAATTATGGTACTCTAAAACACAAATCAATGGCAAATGATTCGATCTTAATCGACACAGGTGCGGAATTTTGAATGTGTAAAATCACAAAAAAAATTAGAAGTCGAGACATATTATAAAGGCAAAAGAATACCATTTTCGGGCATAACCCCAGAGCAAATGTATTCTTTAGGAGAACTCAATTTGCATCTAGAATTAAATGAAACTAATAATATACATCCATTTCAGTTGGTAGAAAATAATTTCCCAATTGAAACTGATGGAATAATAGGAAGAGATTTCTTACTTCGATTTATGTCAAAAATAGATTATGACTTCTTTACATTAACATGTTACGTGGATGATGTTGAAATAATAATACCAATGCAAGCAAAATCATAAGAACTACTACAAAGTCATCTACCTCCTCGCACGGAAGTAATAAGACCAGTAAAACTAAATTTGACAGAGGATACTGTGATTTAAAATGACGAAATTGAGGAAGGGGTATATATAAATAGCTGAATTGTACCAAAATCAGGCATTTCACATTTGCGTATAATGAATACTAATGACAAATGCGTAATAGTAAGCAATATAAAATTGAAAACAGATTCTTTGAATAAGCATGAAATTTTAACTTATAATAGACAGACTGATACAGACAGAGCAAATAGAATACTTGAAAAATTACAAATTAACACAGACGAACCGACAGCAGCTAAGTCGATTTCCGACATATGTCGTGAGTTTCATGAAGTATTTCATCTTGACGATGACCCACCCACAACAAATAGTGTCTATAAACAGAGAATAGAATTAGAAGACAAGACACCAGTCTATATAAAAAACTACAGAATTCCAGAATCTCACACTGACTCTATTAAGCAGCAAGTGAACAAAATGCTTGCTAATAACATAATTGAATCTTCATTCAGTCCGTATAATGCACCGTTGCTGCTAGTACCAAAGAAGGGTACAGAAGGCAAAAATAAATTGAGAGTAGTTTTAGATTTTATACGACTTAACGCTAGAATAGTGAATGATAAATTTCCTCTCACTCGACTAGAAGATGTTCTAGACAAGTTAGGTAGAGCGAAATGGTTTTCTACACTAGATATGACGAGTTCTTTTCATCAGATTGAATTGAACAAAAATTCACGCCCACTGACAGCTTTTTCGACAAGTAATGGTCATTACCAATTTAAACGGTTACCATTTGGTTTAAAAATATCGTCGAATAGTGTATAAAGAATGTTAAAAATAGCACTAACAGGTTGGGAATCTGAAGCATTTTTGTACGTTGACGACATAATTGTGTATGGATGCAGCTTACAGCACCATAATGACGACCTGATGAAAGTACTTAGTAGATTAAGGGACAGAAATGTAATTTCTTGAGACCAGAAAAAATTTATCTAGGTCCTTTAATAACAAGAGACGGTGTAAAAACAGATCCTTCTAAGCACAAAGTGTTGTGAGACTATCCAGTCCCCACAAATGTCGATGAAGTACGAAGATTTATTGCATTTTGCAATTATTATCGTTGTTTTATTCCAGATTTTGCAAATATTGCATGATGTTTAAACTCATTACTGAAAAATAATACGAAATTTATTTGGACAGAAGACTGTCAGACAGCATTTCACACTCTTAAAGACAAATTAATTAGATCACCTGTATTGCAATACCCAGATTTTAATAGACCTTTTATTTTAACGACAGATGCATCAATTAGGAGCGGTATTGTCAGAAGGCGATATTGGACACTCCAGAAGCATGATATGAATAAATCTGTTATTGAAAAGGAGTTGTTAGCAATACATTGGGGTATACATTTTTTCGAACTTATTTATATGGACGTAAATATACAGTGGTGACAAATCATAGACCATTAATTTCATTATTTTCACACAAAAATCCATCTTCTAAGATGACGCGTAGATTTATGTGATTATGATTTTGAGATTATATACAAGAAAGGAAAAATGAATACTAATGCAGATGCACTTTCACGCGTCAATTTTAACTCAGAAATACTGAAAGAGATTATACCTAAAGAAGATGATAGTACAGCGAAACGGGTATTAATAATAACAATAATAACTCAATAAATGACGTCAAGAATATGTGAAATTTTAAGTTTTATGTACACAAAAGTGCAAAGATTAATAAGATAAATATTGATGAAAATAGTGTGCACATGACAATTAATGTTCACTCACAGAGTCTAGTTTCGGATAAGAGCACATTAAGGCATAGAATTAAGCGCGCGGAATAAGACGATAAATTTGCAAATCTTGATTTGATACTAAGGAAGTTGTCTTCCAAAATGAATAAAATTAATATAAAAGAGCTAGTCATTACAAATAATGATATCATTTTCACTTTGTACACGAATGAATTTAAGAAAAGTTATGCACAGGTAAAAGACCCCAAAATGAATATTTTTATTTATAAAAGTCCAAAACATATAGACAATATGTTAGAAAAATATAAAATAATTGATAATTAAGAAGAATGCTAATCAAAATGATGCAAAGGTATATTTGGAAAGATATAAGTCGTATGGTTAAAGATTTTGTTTCCAGATGTGAAATATGTAAAATGAGTAAACAAACCAGACACACTAAAGAACCTTTAACAGTAACTAACACACCACAAACGAGTTTTGAGACAATTTCAATAGACTCTCTAGGACCATTGCGAATATCTAACGGGTGCAGATACATTCTAACAATGCAATGCGAACTAACTAAATACGTTGTATTATACCCAATTGAAACTAAAGACGCAACGACTGTCGCACGCACAATGGTTGAACAATTTATACTTAGGTACGGTCATTTTAAAATTCTAAAATCAGATTGTGGCACAGAATTTCAAAATGTGCTGTTGAGCAACATCTGTTCTCCAATAAAAATAAAACAAACGTTTTCTACTGCGTACCATCATCAAACCATATTCGCATTAGAACGAAATTTTCTGCTTACAAACAATGTAAACAATCAATACTTTTCGTTTGTGTGTAATACGACACCGCACATTGACACTGGTTATTCCCCATATGAACTTGTATTCGGTAAACTGGCACAAGTACTAATGGATAATGACACAAAAATGAGAGCGTAAACAATAAAAATACAAATAATAAAAATGATATGAATGAATTCAAGGCCAAGTTGAGCCATGCACTTACTCGAACATACAATATTGCAACGGCATGCTAATAATAAGATAAATTGTAATAAATTAGAAGTAGATATAGGAGATTTAGTTTTAGTTAAAGTAGAAAATAGACATAAGTATCAATATCCATACAAAGTAAATATTATAACTACAGGGTGGCCCAAATAAGACCAGCTGATGTGAAACACAAATAACTTTTTTATTTTTTAACATAATTTATTTTTTCTTTTTGCAGATTATAACTGAACTCTTGGAAATTTAAAATGAATACGTACAGTCCACAACAACACATCAAAATTATCAAATTTTATTATTCTTCTCAACGATCAATTGTTCTGACGCAGCGAATTTTGTAGATGCACAAATATACAAATTAATTATATTATTACAGGCTAAATACACTTAATAATTGGTATAATGGGCATATACATAAGAATTATATATAAGAATTTAATTAAGAACTATACAATAACAAAAATTTCATACAATTATATATAAGAATTTAAGTAAAAGCTGTATATACGAGTATATAACCGCAAGCTGCAGACACTCAAGTCGACCAATTCCACAGTGTTTGGTAGCGTACAATTACATACCTGTAAAGTGCGTCGGTCAGCAATAATTGCAGTGAACTGTAATGCGACGCATTCATATATATATACTTACTTACTTTGTATTATATAAGAAAGTATATATGAGGGTATAAAAAGAGTCCTCAACCCAAGAATAACATTAGAATTGAACTGAACTCAAACTCTTTCATTTCTCTTCGCGGAAACTGGTTCGCGAACAAATACAAAGGTACTTAAGACTATTCCTCCAAATCAGCATTTGTACATATGCATATACTTATACATATACAAATACATATATATAAACATATACATATACATATACATTACATGCCCATATACTTATACATATATATATATGTATATATATATATATATATATATATATATATATATATATATATATATATATATATATATATATATATATATATATAAATGTAGACATACACATATACAATGTACATTTTCATATACATATACATATTCATATGCATATACGAGGGCGGATTGCTATTTTTTTTTTTTTTTTCAAAATCCATTTATTTCTCAACATAGTCTCCTTTTACTTCGACACACTTAGTAAGACGATATTCCAACTTTTTTATACCATCTGTGTTCGCGCCGGAGCCCTCCTGGCGATGGCTGCCACCTGCTCCCTGTCACCATGATATTTTGAGCGGGACTCAGTGCAGAGAGAATTTTACCTCATTGCGTCCCGCCAAAGTGTACAGCAGACTGCAGCCATAATTTGTGTGGTGTTTGCCGAGAAACGAGTGGTTAGTAGCAAATCAGTTCTCCACCGTGCCACTACCCAAAGAAGCGTCGTGTTTTTTCATCGTATTTAGAATTGTTGGATTTTGGTAATCTACTGCGACATATTTGATTCAAAGTATTATATTAGTTAACAAACTGAAAAGAAAATAAAATTATAAACAAAAAAACAAGAAAATGAGTTACAGTCCTCACAGTACTCCAGAGGTAAACATGGTCCTTCGAACCGGATCTCACCTGCGTCCGGTAAGTGTTTAATATTTATTTTTATTTAATATTTTATTAAACCATTTCTGTTTAATTGCAATATTGCATATTTATTTTAGATTTACGTTTTCTATCGCGTAATTCGCGGTTGGCTACGGTCGTTACGGTAAACGGTCAATTTTCGTATCGTCACTCGTTGCATGTGTGTGTGTGTAAATTCCTGCACAGCAGCACGTACTGGAATGTACATTTTTTTAAAATAAATTCTTAGCACGGCCGCTGCGTAGGTCGGTTCGCAGTCTGCAGCTCAAAGCGCTGCCGACGCCGGTTAACAAAACCCGTGTACAGCTGCTTGTGCGCAGGTTTTTTCACTGCCGCAATTGGTACCTTTCGCATGTGCATGCTATTGCCATTGCCGCTATCCGCTGTTCCGTTGTGCACTCGGCGCCCTCGTTTTGCCAGTTGCTTTGTTCGTTGATACGATTTAAGGCGGGTGTCACACTCACAACTCTTGTGGGTCAGCTGTTCGGGTTATCCGTATTGCGTGCGCATATCGCCGCGTAGAAGCAGTATAGTATTGCAAGTAAGTACTTGGAGCATATTGTTTTTGCTTCTACGTATGCGTGGGGGTCTGCAGCTCACTGCGCTGCCAACAGCCTTTACTGTACGTTGCGTACCGTTGTTGGTGAACCGGTAACGTACGCCATTGCCGGTAGTTTTCCGTACTAACGGGCCAACAACAGTTAACGTGGTGGAGGATCGACACTTTCGACACGAGTGCGGTGTAATTAGGTTCGCAGGCCGCAGCTCACAGCGCTGCCGACGCCTTTTTACAGCAAACCGTGTGCCGGTGCTTGAACATCCCCATATTACTACGCTGCAAGGTACGTATACCCTTCGTTCTCCGTATATGACAGCGTTCGCAGCTCACAGCGCTGCCAACTTTTTTTCGTTTTTGTCTTTTATATTACCCTATATCGGTGAACCCACGAGTGACGCAAGGTCCGGGTCACATACAGCAGCTCATAGCGCTGCATTGGGTATTTTCCGTGTTCTGCTTGCGTTTTGCCATCATTGAGCTGCGTTCTCAGGTCAAACGGTCTGCGACTATGCTTACTCCGCTGAAAGACGCGGCTGATAGCCTGACCGCGTTTGTTACTGAGTTCGAGCGAAACTCGTGCGCCTCCCAAAACCTTGAATATCTTCGCCTTGATCTGACTGAATTGGCAGACCTATGGCAGGCGTTGCAGGAGGCGAAGGCTGCAGCGGTCATTGAAGCGAATTTAGATGAAAAACGCACAGCCATTAAAGAGTCATGCTCGGATCAGTGGTCTGGTGCAATCCCTGACCGTCTCTCCAGCGGTGCCTTCCGAGGCGTCTGCTGAGCTGTCTTCTCAATCACATAGTATCCCGGTGTCTCCCTGTGATATTGAGATTTTCGGGGGGGAATACTCCAAGTGGATCACCTTCCGTGTTATGTTCACGGCGCTATTCCTTCGGAACGCTCGTCTATCTAACATCGAGCGGCTGTACCACCTAAGGGCAAAGACTAGGGGGGAGGCGCGAGAAATCGTGGACCAATGTCAATTGAGTAATAGCGGCTTTGATCAAGCGTGGGCGAGGCTTACTTCCCGGTACGAAAATCGGCGCAAGCTTATTAATTGTCAGCTGAAATCCTCATTTACGATGCGTACCATAGGTAAAGAAAGTGGGTCGGAGCTAAAAAGGCTGCAGCGGGAAGTTAGCAACTGCATACTTTTCACAAGTCGACATTTTGATAGGGGGTGATTTATATCCGATGGTGTTGCTTGATGGGTTGAAGCGTGACGTTATTGGGTCATTAATTGCACAGGGAACTGTATTTGGGTGGATTCTCAAAGGACCCATGCCTGAGAGCTCGACACAGACATTTTGTGCAAGGGTACAAATTGAAACCGGCCACCCGGTCGAAGAGCTCTTGCAGAGATTCTGGGAGGTAGAGGAGCCACCTAAGGAGAAACGGTTACCGCCCGGTGACCAGGCTTGCCCGGACCACTTATATAGAATCTTCTGGACGGTATGTAGTAGAACTACCGTTCAAACCAAGGCACCTGCCTGAGGAGTCACTTGGGGCTTCTCGGCACATTGCAGATTACTTCGTAACCCTGAGCAGAAAAACCACTATGACTCCTTGGTACAGGAGTATTTGACTCTTGATCAGAGTCCCGCCTCCGCCTTCAAGCACTCTTTCTCACTACTATTTGCCTCATCATACGATAATGAAACCCGAGAGTACGTCCACCAATTTGCGAGTGGTGTTCAATGCATCTCAAGCGACCACCAGTACCCTCAGCTTGAACGATGTCCTATACACGGGTCCCACCTTGCAGGCTGACTTGACACAACTTATCGTGCGATGGCGAATGTTTCAGTTCGTCTTTAATGGGGATTTGCGAAAGATGTATCGGCAGATTAGAGTAGCTCCAAAGCACACCCCGTACCAACGAATTATTTTTAGGGCCTCTCCTGCAGCGCCAGTGTCCGACTACGAGTTACAAACGGTTATCTTCGGAGTCAACTGTGCACCCTACTTAGCGATTAGGACATTAGAACAGCTCGCGACGGATGTCGAGGAGGACCTATCCCTAGCAGCCCAGGTATTGCGTGAATGTATGTATGTGGACGACACCTTGGTCGGCACACATGACGTGAACGTAGCGATACAGACTCGAGATGAATTGATCCATGCACTCGACTCTGCCGGCTTTTCCATGCGGAAGTGGACAGCTAAGACGGAAGCCATTCTCTCCTCTTTGCCTCCGGACCACTTGCTCCGAGGGGACTTCCTGAAGCTGGATGAAGGTAGTCTAACCAAGACATTAGGAATTCGGTGGAATTCAAAGGCTGACCATTTCTACTTTCACCTTCAGCCCATTTGCTTCGACCCACGAGCCACCAAACGCAACGCAAGGTGCTATCGATTATAGCTCAACTGTTTGATCCAGCCGGATGGCTGGCACCTGTTGTGATCGTGGCCAAGATCTTGATGCAGCAGATTTGGGGGGACAAAACTGACTGGGACGAATCGCTGACCCTCGCCTCATCCAGTCGTTGGGGGGAACTCTTAGGGGCATATGACGACATCTCGCAGATTTGTATTCCGTGTTGGGTGGGGTCTGCTCCGGATGTAGATATCCAGTTCCGTGCGTTTTGCGATGCTTCGCAAGCGGCATACGCCGCCGCGCTGTATGTGCTATGCCAGTGCGGTCATGTCCCACTTATTAATGGCTAAATCTCGAGTAGCACCTCTTAAGGCGTTGTCCTTACCCCGCTTAGAACTCTGTGGCGCGGTATTATTATCCGAGTTGGTAGCAGCACTTCGGACAAAGGTGGGAGTCACCTCCGGCACCACGACCCAAATTCCTGGCCTCAGCCTTCGAAAATTGCTAGCCCGGACGCCCTGGAGGAACAGCTCAACGTTGCTACGCATACAATCCAAGTCAAACAGCATGACGACTTCATGCTGCGTTTCTCATCGCTGCCACGAGCACTGCGGGTCGTTTGCTATATCAAGCGCTTCCACGCCCCACCGTGAATGCAGAGATCGCTGCCGCTGCACTTCTCGTAACGACCATAACGCAGCAGATGTACTACCCCGAGGAGTATGGGTGCCTGCAGAATGGGCAACCCATCTCAAATTCGAGTTCTCTGCTCACCTTGAACCCCTTCCTTCATTCAGATGGAAGTCGAGTGAACGGACGCCTAGCGCATTCCACTCAGATCCCGTTCTCCGAACGACACCCACAAATTCTGCCCTACCACGGACAGTTTACACGACTGCTCGTTGAGTTCATCCATCAAATCTCGTTGCATGGGGGAAATCAGCTTATGCTTCGGCTCCTTCGAACTCAATATTGGGTTCCACGCGCGAAGGTTTTAGTCAAGGGCACCATTTTACGGTGTAAAACTTGCCTGGTAGAAAAGAAACGTAGATTGAACCAGATCATGGCGCCTTTGCCCCCGGAACGCACCACCCTGTCTCGTCCTTTCAGCACCGCGGGGGTTGACTTTGCGGGTCCTTTTGAAATTAAAACGTTTCAAGGGCGGGGGTATAATGACAAAATGACAAAAGGCTACGTGTGCATCTTTGTGTGTTTCGCCACCAGGGCCACCCATTTAGAAGCTAC